>CM035411.1:28288918-28708918 GCA_020310875.1 Ceratopteris richardii | reverse complement strand
ACCAACCACCAATCACTATAGATGTAAGTTTTTGTACTTATTGAATTCCATATGAATTCGATTGAAGTTCATGGATCTTTCCAATATATTGAAAGATCTAGTATGAACACTGAGTCACAACAAAGGAGAACAAAGACATCTTCTCTTTTTATTTGGACCTAAACATCCTGAAATCATGCAAAAAAGTTCCATTTCACAACCTTTAGTCAGAACCACTTTATCTCTTGCTCAAAAACAATAGAAAGAAGCTTGATTTTAAAACCTTAGAAGTCTTAACTAGATAAAATAATTTGCTTGTGATCAAGAAGAGCTCAAATTTATGATCAAGTACCCCATCTCATAACCTCAGTAGTCTAGAAAATGGAATTCAAGACAAAAAATAATAAGTGAAACCTCCTCATTTACTTTTTCAATCTATAGAAGCACAGATGATAAGATCCCAAATTCTATTCATAATTTGCATTACATGAGATGGAACAAACGGTTACTATTTTCCATAGTGCAATTACAATAATTATCAAGTCATTGTCTAGTAGAGATATTGAGAGTAGGCTTTTTGCATACCGTATTGAATTCCACAAATCATTTTCTAACTAACATTTCACAAAGGCGACCCTAAACAAGCATAAATATTAAAACATATCTGCACATTGATCAGAAAAGAAAGCTCAGTATAGATAACGATAAGCACAATTTGAAACAAACACTTTGAATTGTATTTCTATTAATTTGCTTTTTATAGTCAAGATACTGTTTACAAAAATAAAAAGCTTCTACATTAGAAGTTAATCATATGTGTCCTCAACATCATGCATAATATCATCTTCTTGAGCTTTATAAGTCCTAACCTATTTTTCTTGCTCTAAGATTGGCTCTTCATGGTCAGCCATGTCTCCAGGTTCATGTGCAAGGGGTGGAACAGGCTCCTTTGAAGCAGCCTGGAATCTTTCAGTATCTACTATGTGCTTCCTTCCCACCTCTTGGTCCTCACCTGGGCATTCATTTCAACCCATTTATCCTCATTCTTATGAAGCTCACTTGAGCTTCATCTTTCTCTACAGCTATGCAATGCCTCAAGAACATTTTTAATAAACAAGCAAGAGTCATTCCTAAAACGAAAGCAAAACAATAAGAGGCACATCATTATACATGGTAAATGAAATCCATTAGAACTACTATTATGTGTGCTAGAGAAAAGGTCTAGGACCCATTCATCATCATTGGAGAACAAATGAAGAAGTCGCATAATTAATTTTAGTGGCTTCTAATATGGATCTATTAATGTCTTGTCCCCAGCCACATGACAAAGTTTCTTTGTAAGTGCAGGGAACATGAGTACATTGGAGTTTCCATTCTCATTGCAATGTTCCCTGACCCTTCATTTGCTTACTTCATCATAATGATCGAGTGTAATGCATTCTATTGAACTCACAAACCTATGTTGGATAAGATGGATGGACACGCTAGGAAATGAGTAGGTACTACAAATCCCTGCTTTGTACCAGCCCTCTTTCACTTCGCAGTTTAGTTGTAGGCCCTCTTAGCTTTCCAATGACACTAAATAAGTGCCTAGGTACTTTGTAAATGATGCAAGTAATGATTAATTCAAAATAGACTACTTCCCCTTTCACAATCTAATGAAAACCTTCTATTTTGGTTCACACGCTTACTGCTTGTGAAGCTCAGTGCTTCCAATATAGTAGAAATTAGAAAAATTGCTTTTTTAAATATTAAGTTTTCTTAAAGAGCTAATGATTCCAAATGGAATCACTTAAAATGATTGACTATACATAGAGAAATCTATTTAGCAAGTGTAGCTTTACCTCTGATTTTTTAGGACCTATGCAGAGAATGACAAGTGACCACTTCAACAAGCTTTTTTCCCAATCCACTAAATAGAATGTCTTCAAAATTTGGCACCACGTAGTATATGTAGAGCTGATTCCATTGAGCTATAGAACATTGAAAATGATGGAATAATGAGTGACAATGATAGAAAGATCAATAGATGTAAGTAATGATCTATTGTATTATAAGACAATGTTTTACATGATCATTGGCATGATAATCAATGCCCAATGATGATGAGAAGTGTAGGCTATTAAGTGAGCCACACTATCTTACAATGTGCTCTATTAAAGGCTTTGAAAATGGAGTGATGTCTACGTGAGATTTTACATTCATCCTTTATAGATGCTTCATTCAAAATTTGAATTTTAATTCATTTTTTGGCTCTCACTAAAAAGTGATGCACTAATCTAGGAGATATTCTCTCTAAGAAACTCGTAACTTTTCAATCCATCTAACTCCACGAGTTTTGTGGCCCTTTCAAATATTCCTTCAAGTCAAATTGACTTTTACAAATGGTAATAGATAAAGAAGTCATAGCAATGCTTATCATGGGTCTTCAACTGATTTCACATGAAGTCTTCTTATGCCAACAGCTCCCCCTCAAGCAAAACATCTTAGCTTGATCTTATTCATCAATCTTCTTGTATGTCTTGCAATCCAATCGTAGCTTCAAACCTACAAAGTTTAGTTCCATCAAGTGTTGTGTTAAATAAGTCTGCACATTGCATATTTAGTTGATACATATTCCAACTAAATTTCCTTGCTCAATAGCTTCTCTCTCACATAATGATAGTGGACCTCTATATGCTTGCTCCTAGCATGATAAATAGGATTTGCTACAAGATGTAAGGGACTTGTATTATATCCAAAAAGCATTGGAGATATAGTATGCAATCCCAAATATGCACATAGCAATCTGATCCATACTACTATTGGGTAAGGTGGATGGAGACTCTAGAAAATGAGTAGGTACCGGAATTCCCTACTTTGTACCATCCCTCTTTCACTTCAGATTTGTGTTGTAGGCCCTATTATCTTTCCAATAGAGTTAGTGCACCCTTTGTTATTAAGTGTATTTGCCTTTGAAATTGGGAGTATCGTAACTATTAGAAGGAATGATACATGCACAGCTTATAACGTTTCACAAAATAAGTAAAAAACTGATATTATTAGAATTGGAATACATGTGAGTATATGGCTCGTCATTATGCCTACATGACAAAGGTAATACAAGATGCTGAACCTTCTTGCTTTGAAGATGCAATTGGAATTGCAGATTGGGAAAAAGATATGGATGAGGAGATGGTTGCACTTTATGGAAATGATACATGGAAGCTTGCTCCCATTGCGGCAAGGGAAGAAACCAAAAGGCTGCAAATGGGTTTACAAGGTAAAGCATAATATTGATGGTAGCATAAGCAGGTATAAATCACGATTGGTAGCTAAAGGATATGCACAAATAAATAGCATTGATTATGAGGAAACATTCAACCCTGTAGATAAAATGTCTACTGTCAAAACACTTGTTACATTAGCTACAACAAAGGGATGGACTTTGCATCAGATGGATGTGAAGAATGCTTTCCTACATGGTGAGTTACAGGAAGAAGTATATATGGACCAACCACAAGGATATGAAGATTCAAAGCATCCAGAATATGTTGGCAGGTTGCAAAAGGCTTTGTATGGACTGAAGCAAGCCCCTCGTGCATGGCAAGCAAGGATTTTTTATTACTTAACCAGCATTGGGTTTTCTATGTGTGATGTAGATCACTCACTATATGCAAGGAAGGTTGATGATGGCACCACTATTGTGGCTATTTATGTTGATAAATTGATTGTAGGTGGTGATAATGAGGGAAACATCAAAGAGGTAAAGCAACTTCTTATTCAGGAATTTGACATGAAAGATCTTGGTGTGCTCCACTATTTCTTTGGCATTGAGTTTATACATACAAACACAAGTATATGGATGTCGCAAAGGAAATATGCCTTGAATATGCTGAAAAAGTATGGTATGGCTGATTGTAAGCCAATTTCTATGCCATTAGATCAAAATTTGAAGTTGGATACTACATCACGTGAAGCATTGGAAATGCTACTATGTATAGGAAAATTGTGGGAAGTCTTATATATCTCACAATTACAAGGCCTGATCTAAGTTATACTGTTGGACTTGAAAGTCAGTTTATGCAAGTTCCCAGGAAGCCACATTTGGATTCTCTGAGGCACACTCTACGTTATGTGAGTGCTACTTTGGATTATGCATTGTTTTATGAGGCTGGTGTAAATTTGCAGGTTTACGGATACACTAATGCACATTGGGCTAGTAGCATTCCAGATAGAAGATCTACTAGTGGTTTTCTATTCTCACTTGGGAGTGCAACTGTAACATGGAGTAGCAAGAAGCAACCCACGATTGCTTTGTCGAGTACATAAGCTAAGTATAGAGGTGCTGCAATGGTAGCATGTGAGGCATCATGGCTAGAAATGCTACTTGCAGATTTAGGTGTGTAAATGGGAAATCCTATCACTATTTATTACGATAATCTTAGTAGCATACAGTTAGCATAAAATCCTATTTTCCATGCTAGAACAAAGCATATCGAGGTACATTATCACTTCATCAGAGAGAAGGTATTAGCAGGTGATATTGATCTTGTTTATGTGAGATCAGATGAGCAGGTTGCTGATAGTTTCACCAAAGCACTTGGAGCTGAGAAGTTGAAGAAGTTTCAAGAGATTCTTGGATTACAAGATATGGCGTTGAGCTTGAGGGGGAGTGTTGAGATATGAAGCTCAACATGTGATGATCTATGATGACACGTACCAGTTTTTCGTTCTCTGAAATGTATAGTGGTCATGCCGGTATATGTAAGGGATACTTCAATGAGCTTTATTAGATTTATCCACCAGAGTGATGGCACATTTGTTCCTTGCTAGCTCGCTCATTCGCGGACATTAGGTTTCTCCTTATATACTGATCTTTATATATTGCACTTGTTGTATTCTTGTTTTCAGGTCATTCTTGTACATTCCTTTTTATGTAGTAGTAGAAGAAGAAGAAGAAGATCATTCTTCCTTGCCTCAACCTGTGTGTATGCTTCTCCTTGAGAGTGAGAGTGTGTGTGTGAGCTCTCTTCCTTATCTCCTTTCTCATGACAACACCCATATCTGATTGGCTTCTTGCTCTCCCTTTGTGATCTTCTGATTGCTTGTTTGGATGATTCAGGTATATCCTCCGACTTCTTCATCTTGACTTTGCCTTTGGACTTCCATGCCTTGAAGTCTTCTAAGTTGATGATGTCCTCATCATATGAGTTCATTTCTTCAATCTGATTGGGTTCCTCCTTAGTAAGGCTTGGAAACTCCTCTTTCAAGTCATAAGGTAGTTTTACTTTCCTGCATTCACTTTCAAACAAAGAGTCATTCTCATTAAAAACAACATCTCTACTCACCATAAATCCTTTGTTTGAAGGATTGTAGAACCTGTATCCTTTCTGATTCAAGTCATACCCTATGAAGATGCACTTCTCTGCCTTAGGTTCTATCTTACCTCTTATTTGAGAAGGGATATGCACATAAGCAACACATCCAAAGATCCTACAATGATCAACTAAAGGTCTTCTACCATGCCATGCTTCATATGAGGTCATCCCATCAAGCGATTTGGATGGCAACCTGTTTACGAGATAAGTGGCAATAGACACACTCTCTGCCCACAAGTAATTAGGTATTTTTTTCTCGTTTAACATTGAACTAGCTATTTCAACAATTAATCTAGTTCTCCTCTCTACCACCCCATTTTGCTCAGGGGTATACCTTGTTGTATTTTCTCTTTTGATTCCTTTGTCTTGCAAGAATGTATCAAAATCATTTGAGAAGTACTCACCTCCTCCATCTGATGTTAATCTCTTTAGGTTTCTTCCTGTTTGGTTCTCAACAAGTGCAAGATACCTTTTAAAGCAACTGAATACTTCATCTTTGTGCTTCATAAAGTATAAGACAGTCCACCCACTGAAATCATCAATGAAAGATACCTAATACCTTGATTTATAAATTCAAGGATCCTTACCTGGTCCCCATACATCTATATGGACAAGCTCTAGGTAGTCCTCATGCATGTAGCCTTTCCTTGTGAAGGGTAACATGTGAGATTTTCCAAACTAACAAGCACCACATTTATAAATCATATGTTTCTTGGATACATTAGGTATCCCAAGCACACATTGATCTCTACATATTTGTTTCAATGTTCTTTCACTAACATGCCCTAATCTGTTGTGCTAAATTTCAAGCTCTGATAGTGTTTGATCTTTGTAGCTATAAAGTGCAATGTTTCTTGTATCTTCAAGTTCAAAAGTGAATAATCTACCTATCTTTTCTCCTGTGGAAATTTTCTTGAATCCATCTTGGGGATCCTCCACACATACTCCATATTGGTTGAACCTGACCTTCAAACCCTTTTCCACAATTTGTCCAACACTTATCAAACTCTTGGTAATTGTAGGTACAGATAGAACCCTGCTTGATTCTTATTTCCATAAGAGGTCTTAACATTTCCTAGTTTAATCACTGAGTGCTTGGTGTCATCACTTGTTTGTACCTAAGGCTTACCCTTTGGTTCCTCAATGTCACAGAGAAGAGATATGTTTCCTGCCACATGGTTTGAGCATCATGAGTCAATGTACAAACGATGGTCATCATTTATACCTAGTTTTGAAGTCATAATCATAATCACAAGAGAATCCTCTTGCTCTTTTGTGTAGTTGTTGTAGTTTTTTCTTGATTTGTAGCCTCCTTGGTAGTTGCTATTGTAGTTGTTGTTGTTGTTGTAGTTTTTATTGTATCCTTGATGGTGATTGAATCTTCCTCTTGATTGTGTATATCCACCTCTTTGATAACCTCTTCCTCTTTGATTCTTGAAGTTCCTATAACACATCTGTAGTATGATTTGGCAATCCAACAAATATTACATGGTGAGGAATTATAAGGTCTCCCCGTACCTTGCTTACCTCCTCTCTCCCTTCCTCTTGAGGCTCTACCTCTCCCTGTATAGTTGGCTTTGGAGGTAGCTCCTTCATCCTCAATCTTATTGTTCTTTCGTTTCTCTTTGGACTTACTTTTATCAATGTATAGGGTGGAAGAGTTGTTATCTCTTGATGAATCTCCATTCTTTTTGAGCTTTCCTTCATGGGTAAATAGTTTCCCCATGAGAGTGGTAAGGTCTAAAATTTGCATGTCCATGTACAAGTCCATGGTAGTTGTGAAGATCTCCCATTTGTAATCAGCTTTGATACCATTGATTACCTGTCTTAAAATCTACTCTTCTTCAATTTCTTCTCCTATATTTGCCAATTGATCTCCTACATCTTTGACTTTGGTCACATACTCCGAGATGCCTTGCTTAGGTTGCTTTCTTTGAGTGGTAAACTCAATCCATAATTGGTTCTTCATGGCCCTTGTGTTGGAAGAGAAATAGGAAAATGTTTCCCTTGTCTCTTGGGATGTCTTACAATTTCTAATATGTGGAAGAAAAAAATCAAAAATTGAGTTTAGTGAGTTAGACCTTTCTAATGCATCATTGGCACACCATGTGTTGAGTCTTTCATGCTCGTCTCGTGTAGGTTGTCCTTTGCTTCTGAATATGGGCATCTCCTCATCTCCTGAGATGTATCCATAGAGGTGCCTTCCATGGAGATATGTCTTCATCCTCAAGGACCATGCTTGGTAGTTGTTCCTGTCCAATTTATCAATGAAAGAAAGAAAACCATCTCCCATTTTACCTTAACTTTTCTCTGATACCACTGTTGGGATAGATGGATGGACACTCCAAGAAATGAGTAGGTACTACCAAATCCTACTTCATACCAGCCCCTTCTTGCTTCAGAGTTGCATTGTACGCCCTGTTAGCTTTCCAATGACACTAAGTAAGTGCCTATATACTTTGGGAATGATGTGAGAAAAGATTGAATCAAAACATACTACTTCCAAGTTGAAGGATTAATGAAAACCTTCTATTTTTGTTCATACACCTGCTCCTTGTTATGCTCAGTGTTTCCAGTATAGTAGGAATTAGAAAACTTCCTCTTAGAATTATTAAATTATCTTACTCAGCTAATGATTCCAAGTAGAATCACTTAAAATGATGCACTATGCATAGAGCAATTAATTTAGCAATTGAATCATTACCCCTAGTTTTTTATGACCTCTGCAGAGTTTGACCACTCAGTGATTTGACGTGCTTTTCCCAAACTTTTCTGCATATATCGTGTTCAAAACTTGTGAGCATGTAGAGAACATGGAGCCGATTCCAACAAGCTATAGATCATTGAAAATGGTGAAGGAATGACTCAGATATGAGCAGTACAAGTTGATTGTAATAAGTGACTATAACAGAGAGACCATAGATGCGAAGTATAGATCTATTGTATTAGAACATAATGTTGTACAAGATCATTAGCATGATAGACAATGACTAATGATTGTGAGTAGTATAGGCTATGAAGTATGCGTTAATCTCTTACAATGTGGTCAAAGATAACTCAGATATGGAGCCATACATCCCACGAGTTTTTAGACATCTTTTATAGATGTGAGATTCAAATTTGAATTTGAATCCTCCATTGGCTCCCACTAAAAGTAGTCCTCAAAATTAGGAGATATTCTCTCAAGTAGAGTCATGGCTTTTCCAACTAGCAAATCCATGAGTTTGGTGGTGATTACAAATATTGTTTTCAAGTCATAGTGACTTTTACACATAGTAAAAGATAAAAGCTTCCTAGCAATGGTTTCCATGAAGCTTCAATTGTACATAAACGTTAGCCAAATGTGTAGGCTTGGTGTTTGCACCAACATAATCTATAATCCATTGAGTGACTTAGAAAGAGTTTCAAATCCTCCCTTGGATAATCAATAAAGCAACAACATAAATGAATATTGATCATCCGATAGTTAAAGGAATGTGAAGCTATATGAAAAACATCACAAAATAGTTCTTTTATCCCTACTAAACACTTCAAATGTTTTCTTTGTTACAACTCAAACATTTTGAGTAGATAGTAATTCATCATTGTCACCTAGAAAGCATGGTTTAAGATAAATATGAGGAAATATTAAATTATTTGAGGCCCACAGATAATAAAGGGCCCAATATAGATAGGAAGGCTAGTTGTGTCTCTTGGGGAATTTGATTTATCACTTGATGACACATCAAATATTGTCTTTGTGCTCTCCACATTCTTGCCTCCTTTCATCTTTTAAGAGATCAAAATACCACACTTTATTATGTATCTTAAAAATTTATTTTGCATCTGAAAACTTTATCTAATATGTATCTCAAAACTTTCTCAAGTCAAACGTATGTATCCCAAAAGTCTATCAAGTCAAACTTGGTCAAAATAAATCACATAGTTAGTGATGTCAGATCAAATTGTACTTTTTCTTAATCTTCATATCTAACCATAATATCTTGTGCAATCTATCTTCATATCTCTTTGATGTGACACTTTCATCTTTTCAAAAGGACCTCCTATGTTTATTTCTCTTTGAAGTAAGTGAAGATGAGCTCCATCTTTTCAGTAGATGATTGGGCATCCTGTTTCTTCTAGGCACCTTGATAGAAGTCCAAATTTGTTGTTTTAAGTTGATTCTTTCCTCACGAGTGACGTCCATGGCTTAAAATGTCATTCTGTATTTTCGGTTGAGTCATTTAAGTTACATTATCAATGCAATTTTGCTCAAGTAAATGAATCTCTTGATCTCCCTTTTGATGCACCCATTGACCTCCCTTCTAGTTCAAGTGCATGTGGAGCAAAGAATGTTAGCGAAAAGGAAGAAAGGCAAAGCATGCTCAATCTACATTTTAAGAGAAGGCCTCATGAAGTAAGTAAAAAAAGATTTAAATTTCTTACGTCAGATAGAAAAATTGCATTGGGTATTGTCAAGCATTTTTGTGGTTTGAAATGTTTGTATAAGTTAGGAATGGAGAAACTAAATCACCTAAGAGAGAAATTCCTCTACTTAGATAGTGAAAGGCAGGATATACACCTTGTTTCTCACATGCAGATGATTGAGGATAGCATGTTAGTAACACTTATTGCTTTTGAATATTACTTTAATCAAGGGATGTGGTGTTGTAGGGCTGCATTTAAATTGCAATGGGAGTGGGAAATCTTAGAATACATAAGGTTCAAGTGGGGCTTATGAATGGAGATCTCATTTTAGATACATATCAAATTGGGAGCAAAGGATCTATTGCACTTCATGCAATGAATTGAATGATGAACTATTTTAGCTTGCATTGTGAGGTGATGCCTACGAATGGAAGGTTACCCTTGTGAGATAACTTTACTCATTGAGAAGTATTTCAGGTCTATAAAGAAGATATGGAGAGTAGAAATGAGAAGTATGTGTTGTATCGTCATTTTACTCGATTATGGAAGGAAGAGTTTAATAATGTGACTATTCCTTTTGAAGTTAGAATGGGTGAGTGTTCAGTTCACGCCACTTTGAAGAACATGGCAAAGGGGGCTACAACACAACAAGAAAAAGATAATTTTAAAACCCTCCTTAGGGACCATCGTGAGAGTCAAGCATTAGAAAGAAAGCCGCATTTTTATTCCGTCCCTAAAGACATTAGAGATGAAGTCCTTGTGCAAATGCATTTGGTTAGTGCTTTGATATACAATGAAACTTTAATGTGCCTAGTGATCCCAACCTTATGGTTACTATCATTCATCAGGTTTTGCAATCATGGAAGGGTCTTTTTGCATCAACTCTAAATTTGAAGCTTGATAATACTGCAAGAGAGAATAAAAATTCTACAATTTTTGGATATTTATGCATGCTTGTTGATAGACATGTTTCAAATGGTGAAGGTGAATTTCCTCTTGGTTGGGCACACTCATGATCACAGTGATCAAATGTTCAGTAGGTTCTCTAAGGGGTTGGCACCTTATAATGCTTTTACACTTCCAATATTATCTGAGCTAATTTTAGAAGCATATACTCCAAAACCTGGAGTTCAACACCTTACAGAGATTTATGACTTTAAGCACTTTTGCTTAGTAGGCCTTGAATCTAAGAGTGCTAAGGTTTTGGCTCCATTGCACAATATTAGTTTCAACCATGTATTCTTGATGAGGAGGGTTGATGACATAACCCTTTTATTTGTAAAGCAGTATTCATGTTCTCCTCGGTGGGAGCCTAAAGATGGATGTAGATTCTTGTAGCAAGCGCCTGATTTGTCTGTGTATGGTGCAGAATGAACACCATACAAAGATAAAATCAATATGAAAAGATGTGCAAATATGGTTGATCAAAGTAAAAGGTGGATGCATGTACTTATTGAAAAGAAGAGACATATTGAGCATGTAAAAGAATATGATGGAGATCAAGATTTATCTTGGTAGGATGACTTTTTCAATCATCAAGAAGAGATTATAAAGAATACAATTGGAGGTCATTGGCCAATTGATGTTCCATTCACATGGGATCTTTGTACACGAAGGTTAGTGAATGTGGACCAAGCATGTAATGCACATGCACTTCAAAGTTTTATCAATCCACCAAAGAGGAATATTTATGTAGGCCCAAATATGACAAAACAGGCTGAAGCAAGATGGCAAGGAAATGTAAAAGAAATAAATGTTGGAACACTTATTGCAGTCCTTCCTGATGGTAATGAGGCTACCAGAACATTTTGGATTGCAAAAGTTTTAGAGGTCAGCAAAGATATTGATCAAAGAAGAATAGAGGCCTTGATAGTGCATTGGTATTACACTAGAAGTAGTAATGCATTCAGAGGCAAAGATAACTTAGAAATGGTATGTCAGACCAAACAAACAGGCTCAAGAAAGAAAAAGACTATTCAAAGCACATCCACTCTTAAAATGGATGATGTAGATATTCTTGTTTATGATTTTGCCTTGACAAAGACAGAGCACTTGAGAAAAGCAACCATCAATATGATAAAGCAAAAGCTTCCAGATGTATGTGGTACAGCTAATCATAGGCAAACAAGAAGATCTATGCATGATCCTGCAGAATTCAGTATGTACTTGGATGAAGTTAGAGCTCTTGTGGATATAAAAGAAGAAGAAGAGATCTCTCAACAGTCTCAGATTGAATCAAGTGCATCAGATAATGGGTGTGTAGACATAGATTAAGAAATTTGTGAATTGAGTTGAAGATCCAAACATTTTTAGTGCTTATATAAATGCTCTTAAGTATTTTTCTTAATGAAACCATGTTCTATAGAAGTTTTGAATAAATATTTGATATCCAACATTGAAAACATGTTCAATGTTTAGTTTATTATAAGATTTTTTATCACTTTTATAGTTTCTTTGTATATTTTGGACATTTCAATATTAAATTGAGTGAAACTTTGGGGACATTTTGAGCTCTTTTTATTTGAGGAAATGAAAAAAAATGTCAAAAAATCACATGTTTTCACTTCATTTTTGAAATATGTGTATACCGGTATAAAGGGTTTTCAAACATAAGATGCAATTTGATTGATTCTCGACGTGGGTGTTCTCTTTATAGCACATAGTTCTCGTTTGTTACATCGCTTTTTATGATCTTTTGCAACTATCCCACTTTTATCTCTACTAATTTTAATCCCATTTCAATTGAGAGTTGATTTTCAATAATGGTATAGGAACCTTTTATATTGCTTGACTCACTCGTGTTCACCTATTCTATCTCTTGTACATGTTCCTCTATAAATATTATCTTTGAATTTTTGTACTTGGTATTGATCCCCAAAGACCTTTATACATAAGATATGATTCCATTTAAAACTACCACATAGGATAATTTCTTCCATCAAGAAAATTCTCAATAGATGCATGCAAAGGGACCATGTTGATTTGCAAGTCATTGAAGAACATAACACAATAATCTTTATGAACACTTTGATACAAAGAAGTTTCATGTAGAATTGAACTTTAAAATAAACAAATAGAAGTAATGGGACCTCATAAGACCTTAAAAATATCAAATATTCATCACCAAATGTTCTAGATGTGTTTTTCCTAAAAACCTTCAAGAAAATAGAGACTATGAATAATATAGATTCAATACCCATGGACTCGAAT
This sequence comes from Ceratopteris richardii, assembly GCA_020310875.1. Classification (NCBI taxonomy): domain Eukaryota; kingdom Viridiplantae; phylum Streptophyta; class Polypodiopsida; order Polypodiales; family Pteridaceae; genus Ceratopteris; species Ceratopteris richardii. Next base: position 28,695,962 of record CM035411.1, on the reverse strand, counting down.
AACTATCTTTACTTGCTGACTTTCATTGATCATTTTTCTAGGCATGCATGGGTATATCCATTGAAAGCAAAGTCTGAAGTGTTCATGTGCTTCAAACAATTTTTGGTTTTGGCTAAAAACTTTTTAGCATGTAAAATGGGCATACATATACATACACACACACACACACACACATATATATATATATATATATATATATATATATATATATATATATATATATATATATATATATATATATATATATATATATATATATATATATATATATGTGTGTGTGTGTGTGTGTGTGTGTGTGTGTGTGTGTGTGTGTTTTGACTTTAATACATTTCTGGCTGAATGTGGGATAAAACATCAGTGCCTTGTGCTAGGTACACCTCAAGGGAATGGAATTGTTGAACAAAAGAACTTGTCACTTATGGAGATTGCAAGGTCTATGGTCAAGATTCAGGCTTTCCCACATAGTTGTTGGCTTGAGGCTGTCATGTGTGCAACATATGTACTTAAGAGGTGTCCCACTAAAGCACTCCAGTCCATCACTTCATATGAGGCTTCACATGGTCCCAAGCCATTTGTTGCTCATCTATGTGTTTTTGGTTGTCTTGCATATGCATAAGTCCCTGAACAACATGATAGGAAATAAGATGATAAAGCAGTAAAATGTATTTTTGTTGGATATAGTTATGAAAGAAAAGGCTATCGTATGTATCATCCACAAAATAAAACCATTTTGGTTAGCGGTGATGTTTTTTTTGGATGGAGAGTGTTAATCTCCAAAATAACAAGCTACTCTTGAAGTTAGAGCACCTCTATATCAAGAGTAACTCAAATCCTTCACCAATTTGGAGGATCAATGATCAATTATCAAAATTTTGGATAAACTGTGAACAAGATGACTACACAGAAAGTCTGCTGCACATAACTCACTCATTGACTTATCAAATGTGTAAAGTTTTTTATAAAACTTTGCACAAGGTGTTGCCTATAGTTTGCGTACCTCTTCCAAGTTAAATCATTCCAAAAGATCTAGTAGATCTTGAGAAATGATCTTAACAAGTCACCTATGTCTAAAACTATAGTTCTTTATAGTCGACTTTGACACCTGCAACTTCTTAAGCTTGGTTGTCTCAAACTAGAACCCGTTTTTGCAAATGCTTTTAGCCATAGATGGCTTACCTTCCAACTTAGATTTTGACTCCTCATTTGTGCAAAACTGTACACTGTGAACTGAGAAATGATCAATTCTTTGACCATCGAGATTGCACCTGTTTCAGAAGACACTCACGACTTCTTCACATATGAATGTTCCTACTCATTAGGCTCTCAAACTTTAACCATAGACTCATTAACTATGGAATTAGACACCTACAAAAGGATTCTTTAAATGATCCAACACAGAAGGAGAACACTCAGAAAGATTGGGCGCAAATTTTCTTTATTACTCGAAAACTTTACATCTTGATGAGAGAGCTATTCTACACACTTCACAAGTGTCTAATGACTTTTAGTTCTCTTCAATTCTTGTTCTCACACACTCTCTCATATTTGCCTCAACATTTTTCCTTATATATATAGGCAAATATCTACAAGCTCATGACCATACAAAAGTATATGTATACACATCTTCATTCTCTAAACATGTACTTTCTTCATGCTTCATATCTAGATCTTTTCTTCAGTCCTTGAGTTTAAACCTTCATGAAAACTTCAATTGTTGATTTCCGTGCACCAACAGCTCCCCCTCAATCATCAATCGAGGTTTTCTCTATCTTCTTTATACCTCCCATGTCTTTGAATCTCTATAGCTTTGGTCCATCCAAGCTCTTGGTTAGCATATCAGCTATCTAATCTTTTGTTGAAGTATGTATTAATTCAATCTCTTTATCCATCACCTTCTCTCTTAGAAAGTGATACTGAATCTTAATATGTTTAGTCTTGGCATGAAAAACATGATTAGTAGCTAAACACAATGAACTCATGTTATCTCCATGAATAGTGGGTGTACTCTGAGTGATGTCAAAACTCTTCATAAGAGTCTTAAGCCATATCACTTCCTTTGCAGCTTCAACCATACATTTGTACTCAGCCTCTGTGGATAATAAAGCAATTGTGTGTTGCTTCTTTGAACACCATGAAATTAACTTATCTCCCACATAACACAAGTATCCATAAGTTGATCTCCTATCATCACGATTACCTAAGCAATCTGTATCACTATAAATCTTGATGTTTGTATCTTATGTAAAACCATAATACAAACCTTCTTTGAGTGTACCCTTAATGTACCTCAACACTCTTTGTCGTGCAATCCAATGTTCTTTCCTAGGACAATGCATGAATTGAGATAATACTCCAACTTCATATGACAAATCAGGCCTAGTTAATGTAGCATAAATCAGACTACCAACCAAACTTTGATATATTTTCATGTCCTTGAACTCTTCTCCTCCATATCCGCTCAATTTGTGATTCAGCTCCATTCGAGGAGGTGCTACCTTGCAATCATTCATCCTAAACTTGATTAACAAGTTTTTCAAGTACATTTCTTGAGTTACATACACTCCATGTTGAGTATATGAGATCTCCATGCACAAGAAATATGACAAGTCTCCCAAGTCACTGATCTTGAGCTCTTTCTCCATTTGCTTCTTTAGGCTTTGAATGCCTTTCTCATCTGTACCTGTAAGAATTATATCATCAACATATATGCACATGTAAATGAACCCATCATCACTTGCTTTGACAAGCAAGCTACTATCTGCTTTAGATACTTGGAAACCAAGTTCCTTCAAGAACTTCACAAGTCTATAATTCCATGCCCTTAGGGACTCCTTCAAACCATACAAAGCTCTCTTGAGCTTACATACATAATCTGGATACCTTTCATCTCTGAATCCTTATGGTTGCTCCATGAAAACATCATCTGAAATATAACCATTTAGAAAAGCATTCTTCACATCTAATTGACATAATTTCCAACCTTTACATGCAGCAATAGCTGTAAGTGTCCTGATGGTTGTCATCTTTGCCACACGACTATAGGTCTCATCATAATCTATACCAAATGTCTGAGAAAACCCTTTCACAACACGTCTAGCTTTATACCTAGACACACTTCCATCTGTAAACCTCTTTGTCTTGTAGACCCATTTGCATCCAATGATCTTTTGACTATTTGGTTTAGGAACCAGATCCCATGTCTGATTCTCCATCAATGCATCATACTCTTCCTGCATAGATTTCTCCCAATTTTCCTTACCTTTTGCCTCCTCATATGTAGAAGGGTCTTCATCTGCCTTTACCATATAAGCATAATCTTTGGTAGCCAAAAAAGAAGTGTCATAGCTATACCTTGTAGGCTTCCATTTATGTCTTGTTGACCTTCTGAGTTCTCCACTCTTGAGGTTTCTGGTTCATCACATTCTAGATCAAACCTTGGCACTTCTTCAACTTCAACCTGTACTTCATTTTTCTCCTCTTCATCAAATATCTAAACCTTTGATTTACCTTTCTTTTGATTCACAACTTCTTCATCACCTGCATAAATATTGATTGTACCTGCATACCAAGTACCTTGCTCATCATATGTAACATCCTTAGACACAAGGAGTTGTTTTGTGGATGGACTCCACAACCTATATCCCATCTGCTTATCATCATATCCAATGAACACATATTTTTCAGCTTTAGGTTCCAATTTATGCCTCAATTGAGATGGCACATATGCATATGCCAAACATCCAAATACTTTGCAATGATATAGAGTAGGTCTCTTACCCCACCATGCCTCATATGGTTTCATACCCTGCAATGCTTTACATGGTAATCTATTGACCAAATATGTTGTTGTATTTACAGCCTCAACCCACAAGTAATTTGGGCAATTTTTCTCCTTCATCATGGATCTTGCAAACTCAACAAGAGTTCTATTCCTCCTTTATGCTACACCATTTTGTTGACAAGAGTACCTGCAACTAATTTCCATTTTTTTACCTGCATTCCAGAAGTAATCACGAAACTCATTAGAGAAATACTCTCCCTCTTGATTTGACCTTAGTCTCTTCAACTTTTGACATGTAATTCTCTTTACATACACATGATAATGTTTGAATGTATTGAATACCTCTGACCTATCTTTGATCACATAGATAGTGATCCATCTGGTAGCATCATCTACATAAATCACATAATACCTTGAACCATTGATACTAAAGTCCGTTGATGGTCCCCACACATCTGTATGTACCAACTCAAGCTTCTCTAAATACATAAAACCATGCTAGGAATAAGATTGCTTATGAGCCTTAGCTAATTGACATGCATCACATCTGTATGTCATATGTTGACCTGCATCATTAGGCAATCCAAACACTGAACCATTGTTAACCATATCTTTAATACCTCTTTCAATAAAATGCCCAAGCCTTTTGTGCCAAAGATCTAACTCTGAGATCTTATGTCCTCCATAGGTGTACAAGGCATGACCAATGTTACCTTGAATCTTCAATGTGAAGAGTCTTCCTTCTTTCTTCATTGAAACAATTTGTTTATACCCATTGCTAGGGTCTTCCACAAAAAATCCTTCATTAGTGAACCTAACTTCATAACCTTTTTGAACAATTTGTCCTACACTTATTAGATTCTTTGGAATTGTAGGAACATACAAAACCTTACTCAAGAGAGTACTTCCATCCTCGGCCTTCAGTGATCCAATTGAGTTCACATTCTACTTTGTATTGTCACCTATTTGAACTACATGATTAGTTACCTTACTCTTCAAATCAATCATCAAAGCTATGTTACCACTCAGGTGATTGCTACACCCTAAGTCAATGTAGAAGACTCTTTGGTGTTCACTTTTCCTTTCAGAAGTTGCATTCATTATCAATGTTGAATCCTCCTTCTGATCTGAAGCATAATTGTAATATGTATTGTTGTATTGCTGACTTTGGGATCCTCTACCTGCATTTCTTTCGAAGTATCCTCTACTACCTCTACCTCTGAAATTACCTCTTTGATTTCTCCCAACTCTTTCTCTTGAATTAAAGTTTTGATTATATCCACCATTAGTTTGAGTATTATCCCAACAATCATTAGCTAAATGATTTGTCTTACCACAAATCCAACAAGCTTTGCCTCCATCTTTATTACTTCTACCTCTTCCTGTACCTTTGCCACCTCCTCTTCCTCTTAGGAAGTTAGCTTGGCTAGTTGTACCTTCATCTTCATTTGCTTGTTGCTTCCCTTTGCTATTCTTCTTCTTATCCTTTGAATGCATTGCTTGACCTGCACTTTTATCACTTTCACCTTTGACATCCTGCTCAAAGGTTAGCATGTGTCCTAGCAACTGATTTAAGTCAGGAGTAAAATGATCTAGTGATAATTTAGTAGACAAAATGAATGGCTTCCATTTGTCATCACCTCTCAAACCTATAAGAATTTGCCTTACCAATTTATCCTCCTCAATATCTCCATCAACTGCTTCTAATGCATCTGCAATGTCCTTCGTTCTTGTTACATAATCTGAGATGGATTGAGAGGCCTTCTTCTTGAATGTGGTAAATTCTGCCCACAAGGATGCCTTCCTTGACTTTGTGGTGTTTTGGAAATGCTCCTCCAAAGCATTCCATATATCACTTTCACTTTCAAGACCTCTAATGTGAGGTAGCAAGTAGTCATTAACTACCATATACATAATGCTCCTGGCTGAGCATCTCTCTTCATCCAAGTCTTCAAATCTGATAATTCCTCCCGAGCAAGAACACTAGGATCTCTAAACTGAGGCTTTTCTTCTTCACCTATAATATAACCTATCAAATCTTTGCTCATAGGATGAGCTTTCATCCTCATTGACCATGTTGGATAGTTCTCTCTATCCAGTTTCTCTATCTAAAGAGAATCTCCCATCCTTTCTTCACTTGTGTATTAAATCCTTCAAGCTTTATGAGGAATAAGGTTAACTTTACTTCGAATGAAGTTCCTTTTGTCTTCCTTGATGTCTTATGGCCTCCTTCGCAAGCTTTGCTCTCAAGATCTCACCTTTTGAATCTTCAAATGTTGAATTCTTTATGACTGCAATAGTCAGGGTCCTCCTTTCTTCAATTTTGATACTTCCTGCTCTGATACCACTGATGGAGAGTGTTAATCTCCAAAAGAACAAGCTAATCTTGAAGTTAGAGCACCTCTATATCAAAAATAACTCAAAACCTTCACCAATTTGGAGGATCAATGATCAATTATCAAAATTTTGGATAAACTGTGAAGAAGATGACTACACAGAAAGTCTGCTCCACATAACTCACTCATTGACTTATCAAATGTGTAAAGTTTTTTTATAAAGCTTTGCACAAGGTGTTGCCTATAGTTTGCGCACCTCCAAGTTAAGTCATTCCAAAAGATTCAGTAGATCTTGAGAAATGATCTTAACAAGTCACCTATGTCTAAAATTGTAGTTCTTTACAGTCGACTTTGACACTTGTAACTTCTCAAGCTTGGTTCTCTCAAACTAGAAGCCGTTTATGAAAATTCTTTTATCCATAGATGGCTTACCTTTCAACATAGATTTTGACTCCTATTTGTGCAAAACTTTACACTATGCACTGAGAAACGATCAATTCTTTGACCATCGAGATTGCGCCTGTTTCAGAAGACACTCACCACTTCTTCACATATGAATGTTCCTACTCATAATTCTCATAGCTTGTTTACAATTAGGCTCCCAAACTTTAACCATAGACTCATTAACTATGGAATTAGACAGCTACAAAAGGATTCTTGAAATGATCAAACATAGGAGGAGAACACCTAGAAAACTCGGGTGCAAATTTTCTTCATTATTGGAAAACTTTACATCTGGATGAGAGAGCTATGCTACACACTTCACAAGTGTCTAATGACTTCTAATTCTCTTGAATTCTTGTTCTCACACGCTCTCTCATATTTGCCCCGACATTTTTCCTTGTATATATAGGCAAATATTTACAAGCTCATGACCATACAAAAGTATAAGTAAACTAACTCTAAATTAATGTACATATGTATAGACATCTTCATTCTTTGAACATGTACTTTCTTCCTGCTTCATATCTGGATCTTTTCTTCAGTCCTTGAGTTTAAACCTTCATGAAAACTTCAATTGTTGATTGCCCTGCACCAACAGTTTTGGTGGAAGATGCTATTCTTCCTTTACTTTCATGTACGAAGGAGACATCTGTTAGCTCCAAAGACATGTATGATACTTTACTGCTCATCCTAATCAGGCAAATTCTTACCATTGTAGGTTTCATGTGATCATGGAGATCACTCCATTTGTTATACGCATTTGCATGGTGCACTTATTGATGAGAGAGCTGATATTGAGGAGGCAAAAACTATGCCAAAATAGCTAGTGTAAACTTTGCATGAAAACAAATTAGATGCAACTCTGTCATACGATACTCATTCAGGCTCTCATAATACCTTTTTTGCATTAGATTTCTATTCTATGGCTGCCTCTAGTCTCTCTGATGAGAGTGAGCCTGTTTCATTTGATGAAGCACAAAATTGTGAACATTTGATGGCTACAATTCAATGTGAATATGATGCTATCATGAAAAATGGTACCTTTTCTTTATGTGAATTGCTTCGTGGTAAGAAGGCCATTGGCACTAAGTGGGCATACAAGTTGAAACATAAATATGATGGAACAATTGAAAGATATAAGGCTCAGCTTGGTGCCAAGGGTTATGTGCAAGAAAGAGGCAGTGATTTTGATGAAACCTTTGCACCTACATGCCAAATGGCTATTGTTTGTTGTATCTGTGCACTTACAGCTCATCGTGGTTGGAATGTACATTAGTTGGACATTAAAATAGCAATTCTAAATGGTGACTTGCATGAAGAAATATATGTTTTTCAGCCTTGTGGCTTTGTGTAGAAAGGGCATGAAAACCAAGTGTGCAGATTAAAGAAGGCAGTGTATGGTTTAAATCAAGCATCACATGCTTGGTATGAAAAGATACATGCCTATCTCATTGCAAATGGTTTTGCGAACAGTCCAACTGAAAGCACATTATATATTAAGAGTGTTAATGATGTGTTTCTGATCATTGTTGTGTATGTTGATGACATGCTACTAAATCGTCCTCATGGAAAGCATATTGCTGTTTTCAAGGCTGATTTGCATGCCTCATTTGAGATGTGTAATTTGGCACATTTGCATCATTACTTGGGCATTCAATGCATGCAAGTTGATGGCTGAATAGCTTTGTGTCAAATGAAATATGCTTACACATTATTGTAGTGTTTTGGCTTTGAAGATTGTAAACCTATTGCCACTTTTATGGAGGCAGGTCTAGGATTGAGTCTTCATGATGCTAGAGATGCATTTGATACTATTCTCTATCCGTACGCTCTTGGATGCTTGATTTACTTATGCAGTACTCGATGAGATATTCAATTTGTTGTCTCATAGATGAGTAGGTTTATGCATTGCCTAGGTGTCAAGAATTGGCAAGCGTTTAAGTGCATCTTTCACTATTTGGGCAGTACTCAACTAATTGGGTTGTTTTATCCCAAGGGGGATTAGTACTACGAGATTTGCATGCTTTTTCTGATTTTAATTGGGTTGGTTACTATGATACTCATGTGTCCACTAGTGGTTTTTGCTTCATGCTTGGTAGCTCATGCATATCTTGGCTGAGCAAGAAGCAGCTATTGTGGCCACTTCCAATTGTGAGGCTAAGTATAGGACAGCTTTCATAGTGACTCTTGAGTGTGTGTGGCTTAGACACCTTATGGTTGATTTGGGTGTTGGTTAGTCTTCTACCACCACCATCTTCACTAATAGCAAAGTGCATTGACAATTGCGAGGAACTCTGTGTTCAATGCTCGCAGTAAGCACATTGAAGTGCATTATCACTATGTCAGGGAGAGGTTCTCTCCTAGATAGATCAACTTGGCATATGTGTCCATGCAAGAGAACATTGCAGACCTTTTAATGAAGGCTCTACCTAGGGTGAATTTTTAAGCTTTTTGCAAAGCTTTGGGATTACTTCCTTTTGTGGATTGATTCCACATAGCTTGGCACTTCCTTACACATGAGTTCTAGCTCCTTGTTCACCAGATCACTTCTAGGGGGGTTTATTGATATATCTATGTAGTGATGTGTGTGAACACACTAGGACTACTAGGGCATTTTTTTTGTCGTTAGGAGGTTTTGCCCCCTAGCTTGCATATATGTCTATTGCCCTAATGGTTCACTTATCTTTGTACATTCTAATGGTAATACATTCAATATTGTGTGTTGTGTGCCAAGCGTCTTCTTCTTCCTTGCATTATTCGCGTGCTTCCGCAGAGCTCAGACTCCAATAGTAAAAAACCCCAAAAGATGAGTAATGTGATTGACAATTAACATACTATTTTCTTCATCTTTCTTGCATTCAAGCCCATCGATATTCATGATGAAAGGGATCGCTTCCTTGGATTGCTTCTTCATGAGAAGATTGCACATCTATTTAGTAGGTTTGTCCACCTTTCCCACCCATGAGTCTTTAAAGTATACCTAGAGAATCTTTCTTTGAATTTCTTTTCTGTATCTCACCTTACTCTGGAGATTTTTTTGTTGCTTTTTTTCAACATATCTTAGAAGAATCTTCAAAACATTCTTGGAACTAGAAGGAAAAATCTTTTTCTAAGGCTTAAGCATCTCGAGTAACTAGTAAATGCAGGTCACTCTCAATACTAGACTAGCTCCCAAAAATGAGAAGCATCCCTTTACTTTTTTGCCTTTCCATAATTCACTGTATTGATTTCAGAAATTGGGAGCTGACGTAGACATTAGCGATGATGTGAGGCTCTTCATGATGTATCCACATTTGCTTTCAACCGTTCTCACGTTTGAAATGTAAATCATGTGAAGTTAATGTTGTGCTCTTTTTTTTTTTTTTTTGAAAGAAGAAGTTTGGCCAAAGCCTAATCTCCCTTGCAGTTGCTTTGTGACTTGAAAGTCCAAGTACATCAAAACCTCTGGCTTTAAAGAGGCGTTGTGTGCTCTTGCTTTCTGGCCTGAAAGTCCAAGTACATCAAAGCCTTTCGTACTTCTTCAGTTCATTTGCATGATATTGCAAAGCCCGTTAATGGATTTATTATCTTCTTGACAAGCGACTGTTTTTCCTCGCACCTATTGACACTAAAGATCTTCGAATGATAGAAAGGTGGATGGCTTTTGTATCCCTCAATGCTTTACCATCGAAGCTCAATGTCTCTCTAAGCAGTAAACTATGGGGATGCTCAAAGACTCCACCGAAAAACTAATCTTCTACATTCTAGAGAGGGATTCTCCTCGTAGAAAGTCCAAGTACATCAAAACCTTTCGTACTTCTTCAGTTTATTTGCATGATATTGCAAAGCCCGTTAATGGATTTATTATCTCCTTGACATGCGACTGCTCAAAGACTCCACCGAACAACTCCTCGTAGAGAGTCCCATACTGATCAACAGTAATCGGCCGCCTCACCAGAATCTTCTTCCTTAATGATGGGCTCGCCATAGAGATAATCGGTCTTGCCAATGCAAAGTTTGGGAGCTCGAGGATTCATTATCTCCAAGTACTTTTAGATTCAAGTTCTTATTCTTTTGTATTCCCTATTTCTACCCTTATCTCATCTACCTTCTGGGTTTCTATCTTGTCATCGTGTATGTTTTCAATCACACATTCATGATTGTCTCAAAGGAGAATGGCATTTGAGTACATGTTACAAAGGCATACACTTCATCTACGGATGGAGTTGCAAGCCAAATAATCTAAAGCATCGTGGAAATGGCTCAAACCATTCTCATCATCACAAGGATCCTTTTTACACAATTTTTGAGGACAATAGTTCACAAAACGACTTATATGCCCAGAGAAGGAGATTAATTCGTTCTACACGAGTTCACTTCTTTTGACCTATTTTCATATGACTCCAATACTTGCTTATTGTAATTTTAAAACCTGATCCATAAGCTCATAGTTACAAAAGAAAGAAATGAAGCTCTCTTTCATTGCTTACAAAGATTTTTCACACTACAATATATCGAGGGTATACAGAGGATGCTACTGAGGCAAATGAACGGGCATAATTTCTTCGCAACTTCGGTGTTAGAGTCGGTGTACGTGTCGGAAAGAAAGCGCAAGTATCGGTGCCGGTATAAGCGTCGGTATATGCCTCGGTATTACCGACGTCCATACGGACGCCCGCGCTGGGCGTACCGATGCCTATACCGACGTCCATACTGGAGCTACCGATGCGTATACCGACGAACTTTTTTGCACAAATTTTTTTGGGCATAATGTGTTGTCTTTTGCTACAACATGATGTTGTCTAGCAAAAGACAATACACTCTGACCAACTGAGTACATGCGTTATGTACTCTAATGGCAACCAAAACATAAACTTATATGAGAAAAAATGATCAATGAATCATGTAGAGAAAGTTGTATATTCCATAAATGAAAAATGTACAAAAGTGTGGCAAACCACTTCTATATATGGATCGAATAAAAAATGTGACAAAGCACTTCCATATACGAATGGAATACAAAATTATGGTACATCATTGCCACATAGGAGTGTAATACAAAATTGGGGCAATGTGACAAAACACTTCCATATAGGAATTGAATACAAAATTATGTTACATCATTGTCGTATGCGAGTGTGATACAAAATTCTGGCATTGATCAAAATATTTACACCTACAATCCTGCAACAAAACATATGTATAAAATAAGACCAATTAACATGACATTTATAGACAACAACTAAAAACACGAAACCAAGATAAAACTTTACCTAATCAAGAATATTCTCCCATGAGACGATTGCACCGCGTCCCTCTAAGTCTTGTAACAGTACAATCAGTCCATGTCGATATCCATATGATTCTTCACTTCGCCTCAAAGGATGATCCATTGCCAACTCCTATAATAAATATGCAAAATGTTAGATGAACATACATAATGTGCTTAACACAAACAACTTCAATAATTAACATGATACTTACAAATTGGTAGCACATACTATCATATCCGCCGCTACCTAAATGCGACATTCCAACCGTATCTAAACGTGTGGCCGCTGCATCTCTCTGTTGACAATATCGATCAGGAGTATGTTGCTGCTCATCCTGAATGGATTCCAAGTCTTCAACATCTAGCCATACAGGCTTCGGTAAGCCTGCTCTAAAAGCATCGCGAGCTTCCAATCATCGATGAGACATTACCTCGCGTGCCGTATGTTGAATCCATTCGGAAATAAAAATAGGATTCCCATGTGCTAGCCGGTACTCTTCATACATGCATTGTGTGATATGATTCTTAGAGTCCCTATCCTGTTCGGTCCATTTAAACATTACTGAATGACCGAATTCAATGGAGCAGAGTTGTTGAATGCGCTGACGCATTGACTTTCCGGCCGCATCCATAACTGGAGCTCCATTACGAATATGATGTATCTTGGATTCGTCATGATCATGCGCACCCCAAGGTGTACGTGGAGATCCCATCTATTGCAATGTGAAGATCGCATCTCATCCAATGTATATATATGCATGCTTGTATACATATGCATGCTTGTATACATATGCATATGCATTCATGTATGCATATGCATGCTTGTATGCATGTGCATGCATGTATGCATATGCATGCATGTATGCATATGCATGCTTGCATGCATATCTATACATGCATTCTTTTATGCATATGCATTCGTGTATGCATATGCATGCATGTATGCATATGCATGCTTGTATGCATATGCATGCTTGTATGCATATGCATGCTTGTATGCATATGCCTTCATGTATGCATATGCATGCTTGTATGCATATTCATGCTTGTATGCATATGCATTCATGCATGCATATGCATATGTGCATATGCATTCATGTATGCATATGCATTCATGTATGCATATGCATTCATGTATGCATATGCATTCATGTATGCATATGCATATGTGCTTGCATGCATATGCATATGTGCTTGCATGCATATGCATATGTGCTTGCATGCATATGCATATGTGCTTGCATGCATATGCATATGTGCATATGCATTCATGCATGCATATGCATATGTACATATGCATTCATGTATGCATATGCATGCACGTATGCATATTCATGTATGCATATGCATATTCATGTATGCATATGCATATTCATTTATGCATATGCATATTCATTTATGCATATGCATATTCATCTATGCATATGCATATTCATGTATGCAATTGCATGCTTGTATGCATATGCATGTTTGTATGCATATGCATGCTTGCATTCATGCATGCATATGCATATGTGCATATGCATGCTTGTATGCATATGCATTCATCCATGCATATGCATATGTGCATATGAATTCATGTATGCATACACATGCATGTATGCATATTCATGTATGCATATGCATATTCTTGTATGCATATGCATGCTTGTATACATATGCATGCTTGTTTGCATATGCATTCATGCATGCATATGCATATGTGCATATGCATGCTTGTATGCACATGCATGCTTGTATGCACATGCATGCTTGCATGCATATGCATAGGTGCATATGCATTCATGTATGCATATGCATGCATGTATGCATATTCATGTATGCATATCCATATTCATGTATGCATATGCATGCTTGTATGCATATGCATGCTTGTATGCATATGCATGCTTGTATGCATATGCATTCATGTATGCATATGCATCCTTGTATGCATATGCATGCTTGTATGCATATGCTTGTATGCATATGCATTCATGCATGCATATGCATATGTGCATATGCATTCATGTATGCATATGCATACTTGCATGCATGTGCATGCTTGTATGCATATGCATTCATGCATGCATATACATTCATGTATGCATATGCATGCATGTATGCATATTCTTGTATGCATATGCATGCCTGTATGCATATGCATTCATGCATGCATATGCATATGTGCATATGCATTCATGTATGCATATGCATGCTTGTATGCATATGAATGCTTGTATGCATATGCATGCTTGCATGCATATGCTTATGTGCATATGCATTAATGTATGCATATGCATGCATGTATGCATATTCATGTATGCATATGCATATTCATGTATGCATATGCATGCTTGTATGCATATGCATATGCATTCATGTATGCATATGCTTGTATGCATATGCATGCATGTATGCATGTGCATGCATGTATGCATGTGCATGCATGTATGCATGTGCATGCCTGTATGCATATGCATGCTTGTATGCATATGCATTCATGTATGCATATGCATTCATGTATGCATATGCATTCATGTATGCATATGCATTCATGTATGCATATGCGTGCATGTATGCATATGCGTGCATGTATGCAAATGCATGCTTGTATGCATATGCATTCATGTAGGCATATTCATGTATGTATGCATATGCATGTATGTGTATACATATATATGCGTGCATGTATGTGTATGCATATGTATTATGTACGTTTGTATGCATATGCATTGTGTATGTGTGTATGCATATGCATGTGTGTATGCATATGCATTGTGTATGTGTATATGTGTATGCATATGCATTGTGTATGTGTGTATGTGTATGTATATGTGTATGTGTGTATGCATATGTATACATGCATTCATGTATGCATACAATTGTATGCATATGCATGCTTGTATGAATATGCATTCATGTATGCATATGCTTGTATGCATATGTATGCTTGTATGGATATGCATTCTTGTATGCATATGCATGCATGTATACATAAGCATGTTTGTATGCATATGCATTCATGTATGCATATGCATGCTTGTATGCATATGCATGCTTGTATGCATATGCATGCATGTATGCATATGCATGCATGTATGCATACCCATGCTTGTATGCATATGCTTGTATGCATATGCATGCATGTATGAATATGCATGCTTGTATGCATATGCATTCATGTATGCATATGCATGCACGTATGCATATGCATTCATGTATGCATATGCATGCTTTTATGCATATGCATTCATGTATGCATATTCATGTATGTATGCATATGCATGTACGTGTATACATATATATCCATGCATGTATGTGTATGCATATGCATGAATGTGTATGCATATGTATTATGTACGTGTGTATGCATATGTATTGTGTATTTGCGTATGCATATGCATGTCTGTATGCATATGCATTGTGTATGTGTGTATGTGTATGCATATGCATGTGTGTATGAATATGCATTGTGTATGTGTGTATGTGTATGCATATGCACGTGTGCATGCATGTGCATCTGTGTACGCATATGCATATTTGTATGCATATGCATGTGTATGTGTATGCATATGCATGTTTGTATTCATATGCATGTGCGTGTTTATACATATGTGAGTGTGTATGTATATGTATATATCTCTCCCTCTCTCTCTCTCAATCAGAAACGAAACTAAAAAGAGAAGATATTAGAAAAGCAAAAACATAAAGAAAGAAAAAAGAGTGATATATCTCTCACTTACATCGATATAATTGTTGGAATCAAGGTTGTTAAAATCCACTTGAAGTTCTCCTTCGTCGAATTTCTAGAAATTTGATCCTAAAAATCTCTTGCAAAATTAAAGAAAGAAGATATAAGAAAGGAAAAACATAAAGAAAGAAAAAAGAGTGCTACAATATGTGCGATCTACTTACCAAAGCGTCAGATCTATAAAAATAGAGGTGTGCTTAGAGAGAGAGAGAGAGGGAAGGAGAGGAAGAGAGAGAGAGAGAGAGAGAGAGAGAGAGAGAGAGAGAGAATTGTTTGAATCAAGGTCGTCAAAATCCACTTGAAGTTCTCCTTCGTCGAATTGCCAAAGATTTGATCCCAAAATCTCTTGCAAAACCAAACAGAGAACATATTAGTAAAGCAAAAACATAAAGAAAGAAAAAAGAGTGCTACAATATGTGCGATCTACTTACCAAAACTTCAGATCTATAAAGATAGAGGTCCGTTTAGAGACAGAGAGAGAGAGGGAGGGAGAGAGAGGGAGGGAGAGAGAAGGAGAGAGAGTGAGTGAGAGGGAGGGAGAGAGAGAGAGGGGGAGGGAGAGAGAGAGAGAGAGAGAGAGAGAGAGAAAGAAAGAGAGAGAGAGAGAGAGAGAGAGAGAGAGAGAGAGAGAAAGAGAGAGAGAGAGAGAAGGTGACAAACAGAGATCAGCTGTTGGCACGCGCAAAGGACAGGAGAAGATCTAGATTCAAAACGCTCAGAATGACGAATTTTGGTTTCGGGCCGGGTTGAAAAGAGAGCATCGGTATAAGCATCGGTACTTACAGCAAATAACCGTCGCTTACACTGACACTTATACTGATGCTTATACCGACGCAGTCTTTCGGAGGCAAAGCGACTTTCCCAAATTATCCGAGGGTCATACCAACGTCGACAGCTGACTGTCGGTATACTCACCATCAGTATTCCCTCGATATGTTGTAATGTCATATCCTTATTATCCATATGATCTTGATAGTCATACAGTTTCATGTCAGAATATGAAACTTATGATATAAAATCTAGTTACAGGGAATCTACTTCTACTCTAGCTTGAGAGTCTTAGCGTCCTGTCTTTTTGAATTTAGAGGGGGGCATTATGTCACTAAACCGAATAGTGAAATGTTCATGTCTTAAAAAGTTTTCGGATAATCATGAAATCTAATGGGAAAAACATTCGTATAGTCCCATTCTATACATTATGACCTCTCTTATCATCACCTATGGGCTATTAAACCGTCAGCCCCGGTAGAGGATACACACTTTTGTCCTCGTACCTCAAACACATACATATTCGGCCATTGGATCTTAGGAAACTTACTAACCTTAGATTCTGGTTTATTAGTTCTAGTAGTTAAGTGAAAGGGATATTATTGGTGAGTCGTCCAAATGCGTACATGAAGACGTAAGTTCTTGCTTTAGCAGAAGTGCAAAAACATCATATTACATCGCAATGTCTGTTCCATCATCCCAATCTTCACATGCACATCATTCTTTCACTATGTAATAGCTTGTTTTCGCTTTTGATAAGCGTTCCATTTTATGGTTTTGAAGGGGGTTAACATAACTATGGTTGTTTACACGATGCATTAGTTGTATCAATAGTCTCATATATATATATATATATATATATATATATATATATATATATATATATATATATATATATATATATATATATATATATATATATATGTGTGTGTATATATGTATATGACTTTTAGACGTCATTGAATCTGAACATGTTTCAATTTACTTTTACTCAGCAAGTCTAATGTGTACAGTGCAAATCTAATGTATACAATGCAAATCTGGATAAGTAATCTTAGCGACCATGCCATGACTCATATGTGGTCTTCCTTGTATGTGGGCAAGACTCATATGTGGTCTTCTTTAAAAAGTAGGTTCAACATTAAAAATACAATTGTACAGTTCAATGGGCATAACATTAAAAATAGAATTGTACAGTTCAATGGGCATAGTACATTGTAAAATTATTACATGCCAAGGTAACTTCATCAGGCTTAACGTCAAGAGCACCTTGATAGCAGTAACATTATTACTTCGGGTACGTTTTATTTGCTTTGAAGAGGTTTGAAAAGCACTTACTCCCCAAATTTTAACTTTGAAAGTACATCAACTTTGAAAGTACAATTGTACAGTAGATATAATACATAGTACAATTATTACATCAGGTACATTTTTCTGTAGCACGTTGCTGCATGGTTTGATTTATCTGTAGCACTATTGTATTATCTTACTATATTATTATGTCTATATATATCTATCATAAGTTTTGACTATTTCTATAATATGTGTATCTTATTTATAAGATTATTATTACGCATAAACACTCACACACAAAAACATGTACACAGGTGATTAAACATAAATAGAATCACACACATAAGTGGTCGATCTAGAAATCTCTGTTTTTTTTCAGCTGTAAGAGGTCTCCATTTTTTAGGCATCATAAAGTGTTTCTCATCAAGAACAACAAACTTATACTCAAGTGGATCCCATAGGAGAGGAACAAGAGGGTTATTAACCTCTTTTGTAACACTCTCTAGATCCACAAGTTCTGCCTCTACTTTGTGGAATGCAAGGGGTCCCAAGGGCAGTGGTCTCATTCACTTGTATTTTGTTTTGTATTTTTTTTAAATTGAAATCACGGAGAATAGACTATGGCCGAACTTCCTTTTATAAAAAAAAAGTTCACATGCAAACATACTTAAAAAAAAGCTTACAATGCAGGCACTAACCTAGTTAAACACACTTACATATGAAAACGACATAAGCACACACACACACATTTACATTTGCACACATAGATTCTCAAACACGTGTGTTTGCACACATACACACATAGGTATTCGCACATGCATAAATCTACAAAAACGATACAATCAATTATGGATAGACCATAACACATTCAATTATGGATGTACTACAACACACATTTAATGACATTCAAAGGTTATCACAAAATTACACATACATGCACACGTTCACATTTACACAATCACATACATACATTAATATTTACAAAACCGCGTAAACGCTTGTACATTGAAACATATAAGCCCACACATATATATCAATCATCAACGTATACACACTCATGTTACCACATTTCTCAATGCACATGAACACATTTCTCAATGCACATGAACTCCTTAAGTAAAGCACATCAAAAAGAAAAACTATCATCTATACAACGATTAAAGTTCTTGTTATAATCGTCATTCGTATCATCAGGGATAAGAAGTAACATGTTATCTTGTTGCTATCGTCACTTGTATCATCAGATATACGATGTTGTAGTCTGAGACAGATATAAAGAGGATACATTTTCATATAGTAATGAAATTATTTTTTGAGAAGTGTGCCACTCAAACATCATGTTGCTTAACAGACTGTTTTTTCAAAGCATGACCTATGTGATGCTCCAAGAAAAGGTTCTTTTAGAGATGTTTCCCATCGAGACCAACATAAAAAGTTAGAGATCTTGTTTGTTACTAAAAAGCTGGCAGTTCAATAGCATTATGTCTGATCTTCTCGTTCTCTCTCTCTCTCTGTCTCTCTCTCTCTCTAGTCTCTCAAACTAGTCTATTCAATCATAAAAACATCTATGGTACTCCTAACATGGATTGTGGTAAATTATGTATTATATATTACCAATTATATTGAATATGTTTAAATAAAAAAGTTTAATTTGAGATCTACTCTTCTGGATTAGTCTCAAAGTATAATGAAAGATAGGCATAACACCCATGGGATCCCATGAATCCTGCAAATAATGGGGTGTGTTCCTAACAACAACTAGGATACAAAGCCTAGAGGCTTACTAAGGGCCACACTAAGCTCAAATTACATAGCTCATTTGAATTGCATATCCCCATGGTGAGATGGTCCCCTGAAGGCGCTGGTTTTAACATTCTTAGTACCGATTAGCAAATGACCCAACAAATTGAGCTAAGACACTTGAACAATAACATCAAATATATATATCATCTCTTGTTACTTATGATTTAACTAGTATTAATTAGTTTATTTTGTATTACCTAAAAATGACTCGGAACTATGATCATACATGTATACATAGATACATAGAGATACATATAGACCCATATGCATACATACCAATACATGCACATACATATATACATACATACACACATACATACATAGATACATAGATACATGCAAACATACATACGTGCATACATACGTACATACATACACACAGAAATACATACATAAAGATATAGATGAATGCATAGATTGATACATGTATGCATACGTGCAAACAGACATACATATTTACATATGCACAAACATACGGATACACACAAAACCATTCATAAATATGTACATGTGTGCTTGGATACAAACATATATACATCCATGCACACATTCATGTATAGATACATAAATACATATAAAGATACACAAATACATAGATACATGGATAGAAACACACATAGGTACATACATATACACACTACTATATACGTATGCCTATAGCTATATGCCTACATATATACATATATACAAACATACATACAAAACATGTACATACACATACAAAAACAAATACACACACACATATACACATATATATATATATATATATATATATATATATATATATATATATATATATATATATATATATATATATATATATCCATACATACTTGTGGTAAATCACTTTAATTACTAAGAGAATGCACATTTCTTTCACACTACTCATACTAACATATGTTCATAAACGCTTGGTATATGTGTTCTTGTTTAAAATATATTTTCGCATACACATGGTTCTATGAATGAAGGTTAGTGTTTGTTTTTCAAAGCTTATATGTAAATCATTGTGCACGAGGGTTAATTTTCAGGTCACGTAATTAGAAAAAAACTTTTTGTTCATGAACATAAATAGATTTTGAAATTGTCTAACCTTGGTCTTTTATTGGGATCCTTATCTATATAAGTGTATTCAGGGTCACTTATTATCTTTCTTCACACATGCATGTGTGTTGTTAGCCGCGGATGATGTGAAATCGATAACAAATGAGCAGTGTTCTTGTACCTATCACCCATTCCACGTCTTTGGTTTTTACTACTCATTCCACTTCTTTGATTTTTACCAATTTAGTGTTATGGTTGGTTTACCACGTATATTAAGATGAATCTCGTCATCATACATGCGTTAAAGTCTCAAATGTGGCTCATCCATCAATACCATTTTATAAATTGTTGATCAGGGATGTGTATAGTAATGATTGAAATAAAAAGTGGGTTCTCTTATCTTGATTTTCTCTATTATTATTTCATGTTATTTATTGATCTAGTTCATTTTTACCTACTACGATATCGAGATTTTTAACGATGTATCCGTTTTTCCATAAGTAGAAAATTGTGGGATTATTAATACTAACATACATTCATAATTATTTTTTCCACTTGCCTTTTTGCATCACCGTTATCATGGCAAGGATTTTGCATCACCGTTATCATGGGAGGTGGTAAAAATTGAAGATGCTCCACAAACTTTCCCCACATAGTACGAACAAATGTTAAGTTTTAGAAAGAATGGAGTAGCATTGTCACATTTATGGCCCGTGATGAAAAAGAATGTTCGTCTCTGGAGCTATCAATTTACCATCATCATGGGAAAATTGTATCACAACAACCCAACACGTATATGGCTATGTTGTGTACCCCCACATGGAGTGCTAGCAATCATTTATGAAGCCCATGCAGACAGCTCTAGTGGTCAGTTTAATAATTTAATCATAGTGCAAAAGATCCAATAGGGAGGCCTTTGGTGG
The DNA here is from genome assembly GCA_020310875.1 of Ceratopteris richardii. Taxonomy (NCBI): domain Eukaryota; kingdom Viridiplantae; phylum Streptophyta; class Polypodiopsida; order Polypodiales; family Pteridaceae; genus Ceratopteris; species Ceratopteris richardii. The sequence continues at coordinate 28,674,586 of CM035411.1, read as the reverse complement.
CCAATGATGTATGCAGATGTTCCAAATCAAGTTCAAAATTCTGATCCCTATCAATGTACCGCTGAACTGCACGATAGTCGTTACTTTTTGCTTCAACTGATCCTTCTGCTGGAATCATTCCAAAAGTAGGGTCGTGACTTCATTGGGCCTACTAAACCACCTATAGCCAGAACTCGAGCCCTTTTCATTTTAACTTATATCGACTAGATTGGTTGAAGCTTTCGCTACAAAACATGCTAGAGCATGAATAGTTTCCAAACCTCCAAAATGAACTTTTTCAACATTTCAATCTACCTGTTAAATTAGTGTCCCATAGGGCCACACATTTTTGAACCAATTGATTTCAAAAATCACCGTCGAGTACCACATCAAGCATAAATTTAGCACATCCTGTTATTGTCGGGCTAATGGTTTAGGAGAGAGCACTAATACAATTCTTGTGCACATATTGCAAAAAATGTTGCTTGACTCTACAAATGAGTGGGAGATCACTCTTCCTAGAGTGCTTTGGGCATACCATACATTGTATAAAGTTTCAATGGGCAACACTCCATATAAACTTCTGTATGGATAGGAAGCTATCACTACAAGGAATACGGGCATATAGCGACGGTTAAGGCGACACAATTTTGTCGCTATAAAATTGCAAAATGAATGAGCGTCGTGCGTGCACCGTTGATTAAACGATGTGCCAAACAATGTTTTTTGCGGCTTGTGGTGTGACACGGTGTGCGATGCTTGCATTGAGCATTGCTAACATGACGATTTTAAGTAGCATCACATAAGGGACGCTTTTTTGTGTCGCATAAACGATGCTGTTTAACGTCGCATAAGCAACACTAAAACATGTCGCTTATGCGACGCCAAGTGCAATGATTTTTCGATGCATAACATGGCTTACACGATGGTATGTTGATAGAAGAAAATTAAAATGTTGGAGGCTCTTCGATGGGCATTTTCATGCATCTAATAGAAGAGCTCTCCAACGTTCGCAATTGCACTCTGCTTAGGAGCTGAAGCAAGTATATGCAGAATTGTTGTTTTGCCTAAGATCTCTCCTATTGTCTCCCTCTGTCTCTGTTTCTCTCTTTCTACATCTTTCTCTCTTTGAATTCTCTCTCTCTCTCTCTCTCTCTCTCTCTCTCTCTTTCTCTCTCTCTCTCTCTCTTTTCTCTCTTTATTGCAGGTTATTCAAGAAGCTAAACCAAGCAAAAAGTATGGCTAACTATTGTAAATACAATTTCTATTCTTTGTATATCATTTGAATTATGTTATTTTCATTAGATAGCATACTCACACATTGATATGCACTTATACACTTATACATGATGAAGATGCACTTTCACACATATACACATATACACATGCACATACACACACATATATACACACAGATACATGTGCACATACACTTAAACATGCACACATATACACTTACACATGCACACACACATGCACATACCTACATATACACATATACATGCACATACACACATATACACATAGAGTTACACATATACATGCACATACATCTACACACACATACACATGCACATGCACATAAACATACTCATACACACATATACACTTACACATGCACATGCACTTACATACATATACACACACATACACATGCACATACATATACACACATACATATACACTTAGGTACACACATATGAATGAATTATATAATTAAAGTATTAAAACACATATACACATGCACACACACATGCACATACCTACATATACACATATACATGCACATACACACATATACACATAGAGTTACACATATACACACACATACACATGCACATGAACATACTCATACACACATATACACTTACACATGCACATGCACATACATACATATACACACACATACACATGCACATACATGCATATACACACACACATATACACGTAGGTACACACATACGAATGAATTATATAATTAAACTATTAAAACACATATACACAAGCACACACACATGCACATACCTACATATAAACATATACATGCACATACAAACATATACACATAGAGTTACACATATACATGCACATACATATACACACACATACACATGCACATGCACATACTCATACACACATATACACTTACACATGCACATGCACATACATACATATACACACACATACATATACACTTAGGTACACACATATGAATGAATTATACATATAAAGTATTAAAACACATGCTTAATATAAACAATAATAACAATCAATAGAACAGAACTCTTCATTACTTAATACCATACACACAATTCAAAATATAACTGAAATGAAAAATATATAGATAATATATATATATATATATATATATATATATATATATATATATATATATATATATCATTGTAAATACATATAATCCAATGTCATAATCAACTAAAATCCTAATCATCATCATCATGATGATCATCATCATCAGCGGTATCATGATCATCCTGATCATCCTCATCCTCATCGTCATCATCACCCTGTGACCATCAAAATCATCCCTCCTGTGTTTGTCTCTCCACCTCATCCATATTTGTTTCTCCATAATACCCCTATATTACATATAACAAACATAAATAAATAAAACAGTTAAACCATTCATAAAAATAAAATAATTATATACAATTTAATAATAATCACAAAGGCATCAGGATGATCTTGCATATACTCGCTCAAATGCCAATATCCAAAATGTGTAGCATACTCGATCTCATGTTTTGTAGGATATCGGCCATAATCCTTTCGCTACATTGAAACAAATAGAAAAGATTAGTTGCTTGCATTTTAACTAAAATAAAAAATATACTCACAATAACACATATACTTACAAATGTAGCTACAAAACCATTATGGCTCATTTGGCCTAGGTGCGATGTGTGACCCGACTGCACTCTCTTCTTTGTAGTAGCCTGTTTATTAAAGAAAAAATACATAAATTAAATGTAAAAATTATCAAAATATATAAATATTATAAATATAAACTATTAATTTGTGTACCTTATGCTGAGGAAATGACTCCTGAAGATGTAGCTATCTACGAAAAAACTACCACGTCTCAGGTGGTATGTTAGGTTGCCTCTTTTTTTTTCCACCATACAATATCTCCTGTTAATTTAATCTCAAACATAAAAAAAATCAGAATACATACACATATATACACACAGATACACATACACATACCCACATACACATATACATGCAAACATATATGCATACATATATGTATACATATACACATATACATACATATAACGTAAACACAAATATACATATCCACTTATATATGTACACACACATGCATGCATATACACTCGTTCATACAAAATACATGCATTTATCCCACAATAATGTGTAGTTGTGTATATGTGAATATGTGTGTATGTGTAAATGTGAATATGTGTGTATGTGTAATATGTATATGCAATTTTTTTGTCTATGTAGATAATCATATTATTAATATCAAATACCATTATTTGTAGATTCTGATCAATCAGATGGAACTCCACCACCATCTCCTCATCGTGCAACAACTATATACTGTAAGTATATGAAATATTTAATTTTAAATATATCAAACATATATTTTAAATATCAACCACCATCCCCCTATTTCTTGTAGTGATGTTCGTATCATAGGCGATGAGCCCCAAGGTAAAGTGAGCCAAAGAAAAATGGATGCAGTTTTCAAAGAGAAGGCAATGACGTCGCTACTAAATTACCCATGTGCATTTATGCTAGTATAAGGGCTGACATAAGGCTCATATGTTGTAGTGTTTGAATTATAGAGCTGGATGCTTAACATTGTTTATCATATTTTTATCTTATTTGTAATACATGAAGAATATTTTGTTCTTTAATTTGCGAAGCTTTGTTTTCTTGTGAATGATTTGAAATGATTGTTTCTCGTTGTCGCTCAATATCCTAAGCGTAATATCAAGTCAACCCTAAGTACTTTGAGTGAAATGTTCTTCTTGATTCTCGTAATTGTTGACTCTAGTTCTTGAAATGTTACTGAAGTTCAAGTTTGCCAACATCTATATATCTACATCTTGAGAATACAACATGAACGAAAGAAAGGAGAAAATAACACTACGTACATGCAGCTTTGCATCGGTATATTTATTGCGATATTATTGGTTAAGATTTCAATCTTCCACAATTTACTAGAGTGGTGCATAATTCATGAGTAGTTGCTTACATGGATATAGGTGTCATGATATTTGGAGAGCTTCAAAGAGAATTTTTAAAAATATTGAAATAAAAAAAAACAACATATTGGGTGTCATTAGCTAGTATGAATATGATGTTTGATATTCAAGAACTCTCTTGATTAATTCACCCTTGAAATCATCGACATGCACAATAGCGAAAGGTACAAGAACTCTCTTCATTTATTCACCCTTGGAATCATCGACATGCACAATAGCGAAAGGTACTAAACTTATAGTTTCTTGTGGTGTCAAAAACATATGTCTACTTCTTAATTGAGACTTCAATTAGATTACTATACATTTATTCAAAGTGAAATTATGCAAGAGGAAAATTTGAACAAGTTTCTTTTACTTTTTTCCTTCAATCTAAAATTGTTTGGAGTTCAATCCCCCCATTTTAAATTGTCAGTCATAATTGTCAATGTGTGCATAACAACCTAGATTTTGTCGTTGCAAGGTGATAGTTCAAAGAAAAATCAATGGAAACTATGGTAAATCACAAATATCTTTCATATCTTCATCCATTGGTGTCAATATTCTACCCAATGAATGCCTTCATTCATCAAAAATGTTATTATGTAAGTATTACTGTAATTAATACACACGTAGCATATGATCTCATTACATAAATTTATAATTAACGTTTTCCAACAAACTTTAAAATTACTCTTACAAGTCTCATTGCCAGTGGAGTGCTTTTGTCATGGGAGTTGGACGGAAGACCAAAACATACAAAGGCCTTCATTCTCCTTCCTTTGGGGCTAGCCGTCCTCCTTCATCACTGCTCCCGTTCTTGAACCTTCCAGCCGAGGAGCTTGCTATTGTGATTTTTGGCTGTGACCATGCGACATACAATGAATGCATCACACAACTTCTGTTTGGTATACTTTATCTATCCTCTTACTTTCTATCATAGATATACATCTTTCCCTTTAAACTATAATGCATCATATCATGGTTTGGAATTCTCATTTTGAGATTCCACTGTGCTTTGGACAATATGTTTTTCCACGTCCTGTTCATATGCACACCATCTCCTTTTGTGCCCTTCTCTCTCTCTCTATCTATCTCTCTCTCTCTCTCTCTCTCTCTCTCTCTTTCTCTCTCTCCCTCCACATATTACTGCATGTTCATGTCTGTGCATGTTTTTTGTATGGCTTTCATGCGAACACAGAGAAGAATGTTGAATCTAAAGCTTACTTGGAATCTTAGGCTTGGTTTTATTTTACAGACGTCCTTATGCATGAACAATAGCCACAAAATGCCTTCATTCATAAAAAAATGTTATTATGAAAGGATTATTGTAATTAATACACATGTAGCATATGATCTCATTACATAAATTTGTAATTAAGGTTTTCCAACAAACTTTAAAATTACTCTTCCAAGTCTCATTCCCAGTAGAGTGCTTCTGTCATGGGAGCTGGACATAAGACCGAAACATAGAAAGGCCTTCATTCTCCTTCCTGTGGGGCTAGCTGTCCTCCTTCATCACCGCTCTCGTTCTTGAACCTTCCGGCGGAGGAGCTCGCTGTTGTGATTTTTGGGTGTGACCATGCGACTTACAATGAATGCATCACATAGCTTCTATTTGGTATACTTTATCTATCCTCTTACTTTCTATCACAAATATATGCCTGTCACTTTAAACTATAATGCATCATATCATGGTTTGGATTTCTCATTTTGAGATTCCACTGTGCTTTCGATAGTATGTTTTTCCACGTCCTGGTCATATGGACATCATCTCCTTCTGTGCCCTTATCTCTCTCTCTCTCTCCCTCTCTCTCTCTCTCTCTCTTTCTATCCCATCCCTCCACATATTACTGCATGTTCATGTGTGTGCATGTTTTTGGTATGACTTCGTGCGAACGTAGTGAAGAATGTTGAATCTAAAGCTTACTTGGAATCCTGGGCTTGGTTTTATTTTACAAACGTCCTTATGCATGAACAGTAGCTTGATCATTAGCTTTTGTGCATGTCGAGGCCTTCGAGCTTCTCATATCAAGTATGTAAAGAATGTGCGACCAGGGATGCCACTATTTTTGTTTAATTACATTGATAAAAAGTTAAGGTATTTTTGAGGGAGACAGCTATGGAGAGATGAACATCAATCCATATGCCTAGACTAATGGGAAGTAGAAGACACAGTTTCCAGCTCAGGTTCTTTGCTTAGATTTAATAATCTCTGATATTACATTAGGTCATTGTCTGAGGTGTAATGAGGTTTTGTTTACATGTAGGCATGTGTACGGGTGAGATGTCAATGTGCACCATTGACAGAAAGCATATACAAGGGAGCATTAGCAACGAATTATGTGAATTATGCACAGGAGAAAATCCTATTTGAGTTAAATCATGTGCAGACAGATAAGCTTATATCTCTTCTCATGAGAAACTCATTGAGTGTTAGTAAACAAGTTGTGGGTTTACAACGTGGGTCCATGTTAAGGGACAAAGGAGAAGATGTTGACGGTTGCAGGCTCAAATGTTCAGTAATATGTGGGCTTTTGGACAGCATATTAGAATCAAAGGGATTGATTCTTTACGTAAAACAGAGGATTCTAGTATTGTTGCTTCTTTCAAGCAACTATCACGTGCTAGGTCAAAAGACACGAACCTTATAGATAGCGAACTTGGTTACATAGGAACTATTGTTGGTATCTACGAAATTTCATTTTGTACATTCAAACAGGTAGAAAAAAGTTTATATTTTTTATGATAGAGTTAGTTATTTTTTTAAGCACCTAATAATAGGTTTTTGTTGTTATATATTTTGATAGGTCATTTTGAAGGTTGACTAGTTTTGAGCCGAGTATAAAGGTAGTAATTCCACATTAAGAAACAAATTAACTGGGTTTTGGGCAATTGATTCTTCCAAGGTAATGCGATCTACTAAAGAACCATATATTCTTCCTAAGCATATTGAACAATCATTTTTTTATAATAACCCAGATGATCATCCTTGGTGGCAAGTCATTCATGTGCAACCTACAGGTAGGTCATTGCTTTAACAGTTTATTGTTAGAGAGATCAAAGAAATTCCTCTTCATGATTCAGCATCAGATATTGATACATCAACATCTGAAAGAGAAACTAGAATCATTATACGTGATAATGATACTAATCTTTTTTATGAAGAGAATAATTCTCTACATGTTGATTCTATTGATGAGGAATGGATATCAGATAATAGAATTTTTTTATTAACTTGAATAACGATGAATCCTACTAGAGAGATGAGATCATGTTCTTTTAAGTTAGAACATGAAGCCCGGGGGTATGCCTAATTATTTTATATATAGCTTTATCTTTGAGGAGAAAAATTTTATCATGTATGTATGCATATGTGTGTGTATTCATGTGTATTATATGTATACATATGTTAGTATACATATGTTAGTATGCATATATATGTATTTCATGTATATGTATGTGTTTGCATGTGTGTGATATATGTATACATGTGTTAGTATGCATATGTGTATATATGCATATGTGTATATATGCATATGTGTATATATGCATATGTGTATATATGCATATGCATTTATGTAAAATATTCATGTATTCATGTAATATATGCAAGTGTTTATAATTGTGTACATGTATATATGTATATGTGTCTGTGTGTAAATATGTACATGTAAATATGTATGCATGTATATATATATATATGTTTATGTGTGCATGTAGGCATGTATATGTGATGTGTACATGTACATATGTATATATGTCTATGTGTAAATGTGTACATGTAAATATGTATGCATGTATATATATATATTTATGTGTATGTGCCTATGTGTATTCATTATATGTGTGTAGTTGCATGCATGTGTATGCATGTGTAAAAATGTGCATGTATGTGTGTGTATGTACAAATATGCATGTATGTGTATATGTGTGTAAATGTGCATGTATGATGTATATGTGTGTATGTGTGTATTTGTACCTCCTCTCACTCTTTTCTCTCTCTCTCTCATATACATACATACATATATAAACACACATACTCATATCTACATATATATACATAAGAGCAGTGCATACCATGCATTATCGCAACGATGAGAGTTGTGCCGCTCTCTCTCTCCCCCCGCCACGTCTTTCTCTCTCTCTCTCTTTCTCTCTCTCTCTCTCTCTCTCTCTCTCTCTCTCTCTCTCTCTCTCTCTCTCTCTCTCTCTCTCTCTCTCTCTCTCTCTCTCTCTCTCTCTCTCTCTCTCTCTCTCTCTCTCTCTCTCTCTCTCTCTCTCTCTCTCTCTCTCTCTCTCTCTCTCTCTCTCTCTCTCTCTCTCTCTCTCTCTCTCTCTCTCTCTCTCTCTCTCTCTCTCTCTCTCTCTCTCTCTCTCTCTCTCTCTCTCTCTCTCTCTCTCTCTCTCTCTCTCTCTCTCTCTCTCTCTCTCTCTCTCTCTCTCTCTCTCTCTCTCTCCCTCCCGCGCCCCCGCAACCCCCGCCCCCGCCTATCCCTCTATCCACCACCCTGTTCTACCTAGTTCCCCCCTGCAAACCCCATCACTCTCTCTCCTCTCCTCTCTCTCTCTCTCTCTCTCTCTCTCTCTCTCTCTCTCTCTCTCTCTCTCTCTCTCTCTCTCTCTCTCTCTCTCTCTCTCTCTCTCTCTCTCTCTCTCTCTCTCTCTCTCTCTCTCTCTCTCTCTCTCTCTCTCTCTCTCTCTCTCTCTCTCTCTCTCTCTCTCTCTCTCTCTCTCTCTCTCTCTCTCTCTCTCTCTCTCTCTCTCTCTCTCTCTCTCTCTCTCTCTCTCTCTCTCTCTCTCTCTCTCTCTCTCTCTCTCTCTCTCTCTCTCTCTCTCTCTCTCTCTCTCTCTCTCTTTCTCCCCCTCCCTCTCTCTCCTCCTACTACATCTTCTGCAGCCCCCCCGCAGCCTTCTCTCTGGCAGCCCCCCCTCCCCCCGTGTCCCGCCCCTCCCTTCCCCGTAGCCCCCCATAGCTGCTCCACCACCCACCCCACCCGTGAACCCCACAACCCCATGCTTCCCCTACCTTTGGAGTCCCTCCCCACTTGTTGATCCCTTCCTCCCCTCACCTCTGCAGCGCCCCTCCACCCCATCCTCTTTCCCACCCACTAGCCCCACAGCCAACGGAGCTACCTCCCCCCACACTCCCCCCACACTCCCCCCGCTGTCGGGAAGATTTGCATCTTCCAGTTGATGACCAGAGAAAATGAAAACAACTTAATTGGTGAATTCTAAACCTCTTTTTCACTGTTGAACAATTGTTTTAGATTGAATTAACTATTTTTGAAGTATTTACAGGTATGGATGATGAAGCAAAATCTATGTTCTTATTAGGGTTTACCCTAATTACTTAATTAATGAGTATTTCATATTTATACATGCTTGATTCATGGGTATTTAACCCTAGGGTTGTCTAAGTTCACATGATTTTATGTTCATTGGGTTCATGTGAAGGGTGTCAAAAGGATTTAATGGATTCATGTTAGAGTTTAATTAAGAGTTAGTGGGTTAATGATAGGGTTCAGAAGGATTTTAATGGGTTATCAGTGATTTCCAAAGGGTTTCAATAGGGTTTTGATGGGTTTTAAGTAGGTTTTCTAAGGGTTTAGGATGTTTCAAGGGTTAAAATAATTAACATTTAATGAAATTGATCTATATCTATACATTGATTAACTTAAAAAAATAAATTATGGTTTAATTTATTAATTAAATAGGGTATGTACCTTTATTTCTAAGGTTCTAAAGAATTAAAATCATAAACTAAGGTTAATTTAAATGAATTATTTAATTAAGCAATTTAGGATAATTCAATTAAAATGAAAAAGAAGTGGATAAATAATGAATGGTGTATGTAAGTAGTGATTAAAGTGTGGTGTGAGTTGAATGTGTAACTAAAGTGGTTAAAGTGAATAGTTTCAAAGTGTGGTAGTTGTGAGTGCAAGTTAAAAGAGTGGTAGAAAAAAAATATGCATTTAAAGTGTAAAAAAGATGTGTACAAAGAGTGGTGAGTATGAGGGTAATCAAAAGAGAGGTTGTGTGAGAAAGTTAATTAAAGTGTGGTGAATGTTAATGGAAAAAAGTGAGGATGAGGAAATAAAGTAAAATCAAAGGAACTTTTGATAAGAGAACTTTAGTTTCAGTCATAGAAGTAGGTAATTATATTGTTTTGACATTAGAACCCTTATTTGCATAAGCCTGAGTTTGCTACAGACACCTCGCGTGTGCCGAACGATTTAGGCGGATGACTTGATCCACCATCCGAGCATCTCTCACGACCCGACATTGGCGAACCCGACGTGAAGATCGGCTTGCGACTCAGACAGGTATTATCAGTTTGCATTGCATATACATTCATACGATTTTACATCAGTGCAGCTGCGTCTTCATCCCTGGAAGCTGTGGCATTTACGTGAGCTTGCAATCTTCTTGGTGTCGAGGGCTGGTCTGGTGACCTGAGCACCTCCACGAAGATTGGCAAGTAGGAGAACCTCGTCGCGCCACCCCTTTCATCAACAATTGAAGCACAAAACGTTTGCACCCATTTTTAGCAAACTATGTATTTAGGTTTTGATTCAAAACAATAAATGTATTGAATTTCACAGAAAGCACTGTTTTGAACCTCATCTTCGAGCAGTTGGTATAATTTCTTTACCCTTACATTCTTGGGTGCAAAATTTTATTATTGGTATAGGTTAAAGGCAACTGTTTGTTAATCATAGGTTAAGCGTTAATCATAGCTTTACTTGAAGCATATTGGCATAGTATAAACTTAACAAACTGGACTCTAACAGAATTTCAGAATTAGTAGCTGAACATAAGGAAAGAGTAACAAAAGAAGTTCAGGATATAGTTAGAATTGTTCAAGCTAGGTCAAAACAAACTTCAAAAATGGACGAGCTATTTCAAACTATGATGCACGAGACGCAAGGACAAAAGGTAGTTGAAACGTTATTAAAAGATAAAGGGAAATTTACTGGTATGAATGTTACAAATTATTTAGACACGTTTGAGGAATTAGCTAAGTTACACGGTTTACCTGAAACAAAGTGGAAATCCTATCTTGGACGTCTGGCCATAGGTACTGTAAAAGCTATTATGGATATACATGACAATAAGGAATGGGATGAGTTTAGAAAAGAGCTGCATAAGGAATTCTACTTAGAAGACTACAGTCAACATAGTAGAGAAGGATTTATGAAATGGATTAGTTCACCTAAGCCTCACATTTCGTTAACTCAACTCCATAGTGAATTTATGAAAAGATTCTCTCAATTACCTGAACAGGATAGAGTTGCCCTTACCCCAGATATCATTTTATATTTCCTTAAAATCTTGACTCCAGATATAAGGGTAGAGGTTGAGCGTAGGCTTGAAGAACCGGGAAAGAAATATGGGCTTACAGATGACTGGGGTGTAGTGAAAACTGTAGTTGAGGCGGTTGCTCACATGATCCAACGTAAAACACTCCTTTATGAATCGATGTCTCAACCATCTTCCAGTTTTCCTCCGATTCAGGCAACTAGGGATCCACATATAGATTCAAAAGCTGAGCCTACAACCTCCACATCTAGAGTACCAACCGAGTTACAATTTGAGATTTTGTTTAACAAGTTGGACAATATGATGCATATGCACGAGAATATGTCTAAAGAGGTAGCGGCTTTGCAGAATGTGGTGTATGCTTTAAACCTTCAAGATAAACCTGCAATGCAAGCTCATCCGACTATTTATCCTCAACCAGTAAATGCTTCAAATTCACCATTAGTAGCTCCGAATCATCCATTAGTACCTCCTAATCCACCTTTTATACCTCCTAATCCTCTAGTTGTACCCCAACCAATTCCTCAACCGATTCCTCAAACATTTAACCAAAGAAATTTCAATGAAAGGAGAAATGCCAATGTGAGGAGATGTATCTGGTGCGATGCCACAGATCATTTGACTTACACATGTGAAGCATTGAAAGATGCGAAAGAGAAAAGACTTGTAATTGATATTGACAAGCGATTGTGCGACTATAGAACACATTTACCCTTAGCTGCCAATTGGGGAAAGGGAGGGATGCAGAAGCTGTATGAAAACCTTTCTGAGTCTTCGAAATCTGCTTCTTCTGTTAAACTAGAATATGTTGATAGTGACTCTGATTCCGAACAAACAAGGGAAACAAGGAACTACTCAATTGAAGCTTTGATAAAGGCAAGAGATGATATTATGCAGAAAACTGCGTGGAACTCTCCTGTCGATCAATTCTTGATATATTCGCATATTGCGAATGTTGAAGAGAAAAGAAAGAGGGATGATGAGCAAAATGCAAATGATTCAGGTAAACGAATGACTAGAAGTAAGATGAGAGATGAGCCGAAGCCTAAGAAAGTTCAGTTTGAACAAGGCGAAAGTTCTAAAACAAATGAGGAGCGAAGAAAAGAAATTAGGGAGGGTAAACAACCTGTGTTTAGTGAGCCAATACAAACATCAGACAAAGTAGAGCAAATTCCTAGAACTGAAACAAAACCTGAAGAGAAACCAGAAAAGAAACCAAAACGAGTACCGAAAGCTATTCTTATTTCTGAACTTGAACAAAAAGTTGATTCGAAAGAAATATTGTATGACATCTTATTAAAAAGTGCAGTAACAATGACTTTAGAACAAATCTTCTCAATAGCAAAAATTGAATTTAAGGAAAATTTTATTAAACTAATTAAAAGGAAGAGATTCCCTCTGTCACAAGAGGTAGAGATGCAAGATGTTGCCGATGTAACTCACTTGATTCATGAATCTTTTTCTTTAGACTCAGAAGATGAAGAAGATAATACCTGTAATGTGAACAAAAATTTCTTAGGGCCGATTGTACCAGATGATGAAACAAAAAACTCAGAGTGATTTTAGAAAAAAATTTTGGGCGAGAGGCACACCGGAGATTAAAGTTAACTTAGGAGATCAGAAGAGATCATATTCTGCTTTAGCCCTAATTGACTCTGGGTCTGAAATCAATGTGATTTCGAAAGGATTATATGATAAGTTTAAATGGCCTATTGATAAAAATCACGGCTGGATAATGCGAACCGCAGACAATGGTTGTGGATCACTCCTAGGAGCATGTGCCAACATACCTCTAATGATAGGTGGAATTTCTGAGACATTCCACTTTTTCATTCAGGACAACTGCTCTTATGAAATTATCTTAGGTCAACCATTCATATGTGAAGCCAGAATGGAGACTAAAGTAATAGATGACGGCTCAGCATACGCAAGAATTAGATCTAAAGATGATCTACAATCGCTCCAAGTTATGATAGTCAGCCCAAACCATGTACGAAATAGGGAGCAAATTAGGAAGACGCCCATCCGTTCTCATGAAAAGATACGTGAAGATCATATGCCTCTTCGTGAGTTTGGAACTTATTATGATCAAAATTTTGCCTAGATGCCACTGTTGAGCGAGACAATGGTGGTTCTTGGTTTGATGTCTCGCACCCATCTGTAGATACTTTAGATAGTTTTTCTTTGTATTTCCCTTCATCATATTTGCAATTCAGTCATTATAAACAAATTCCTAAAAAAATTATAAAACATTATGAAAGAAATTATAAAGATAAAGGATTCATTTCATCTGATGAACACATTGAAACCGTAATTGAAACTTTATCTTCAAACTCATTGATTGAAGAACTTCAAAATATTTTGCATGAAAAAGAAAATTTTAGATTTGTACTTTTAAATTCTATTGAGGAATATGATTTGATTATTAAATTTGTCATGAGTAATGAAAAGGAAGCAAAAGTAAATACAAAATACAAAACCGTTGATAAAAAAATTAAACCGATTGCCCAATCATTACCACGAGAGAGTGAAGAGAAATTTAGGAAAGTTACCAATGATCCTTATTTAAGAGAGCGCACAAATATAGGTCATACCTTCACAGAAGAAACTTTAAAGCTAATCAAGATAGGAAATGATGAAAATTTTTTGTTACCCGAGGAACGTGAACTATTTCAAAGAGTGATTAGAAAGCATGGAAAGGCATTTTCTTTATATTCCCATGAGATAGGTTGTGCAGACCCAAAAATTGTACCACCAATGATCATCTTTATAGTGCCTCACATTCCATGGAATCTTCGACCCATACCTGTTCCGAAAGCCCATTTACCAGAGTTAATGCGGCTTCTTAAGGAAAAGATTCACATGCGAATTCTAGAGCCATCGTCTGCACCCTACTCAAATAGGTGGTTTACTGTTCCAAAGAAAAATGGCAAGTTATGGTTCATTCAAGATTTACAACCTGTTAACAAGGTTACTATTAGGAATGTAGGTACTGGGCCCATTGTAGGAGAATTCGCTGAAGCCTTCGCTGGTCATGCCATTTACTCAATGGGAGACTTGTATTCTGGCTACGATCAATTTCAGCTTGCTATTGAAAGTAGAGACATTACAACCATGAAAACTCCTTTAGGCTTAGTTCGCATGTGCACTTTGCCGCAAGGAGCTACTAATTCAGTAGCACATATGATGAACGCCATGAATTCAGTATTACATGACTTCATTCCTAATATAGCCATGCCATTTATTGATGACATTCCTATTAAAGGATGTATTGAGAATGCGAAAGATGAAACTTTAGATTCCTCTGGCTGCAGGAAGTTTGTAGTAGATCATATCTCTGACTGTGAAAGGATTTTCCAGAGATTTGAAGAGGTTGGTCTCACATTCTCCATTGAGAAATCTGTTTTTGGTGTCAATGAGGTACTTATAGTTAGGCATTTATGTGGACATTACGGTCGGAGGCCATATCCACCTAAAGTCGACGCTATAAACAAGATTTCTGAAACCTGTAGTAATATTAGTGAGGTAAGACGATTCCTTGGTGCTTGTGTGTTTTATGCCATCTGGATCCCACACTATGCACATGTTGCAAACTGTCTTTATGCTTTGCTAAGGAAGAATCGAAAGTTTCTTTGGACTGAAGAACACTCAAAAGCTATGAAAAAGTTAAAGAAATTACTTCTTCAAGCTCCTATTTTAAAGCGAGTAGATTATACTGATCAAAAGCCTATCATTTTAACTGTTGATACGAGCCCTATAGGAATAGGATGGGTTATTGGTCAGGACGATGAAGAGGGCAATAGGTATGCTGTGAGATTTGGAGCAAAGATTTTACACGATACGCAAAGAAATTATCCGCAAATTAAACGAGAACTATGGGGTTTAGTCACGGCATTAAAATCCGATAAAGAATATTTTATAGGTGCAAATGTAATAGTTGAAACAGATTGTCTACCTCTGATTGGAATGATTACAAACTGTTCATCACCCGACATTGCCATGCTTAGATGGATTTCATACATCAAGTTTATAAATCCTGTTTTGATACATATTGCAGGTAAATCTAATCCTGTGGCTGATATGCTTTCTGGAGCTAGATTTGATAATGAGGAAGAAACAGAATTAGAAATAAATGCAATTAATTATGATTCTAAAGCATACGCATATGAACAGTTTAATATTGAAGAATACGAAGGAGAGTGGCAGGATATTGGAAAGTATTTAAGTACTTTGGTTAGGGCACCTTCATGGTCTTCAAATAGATTTCGGAATATTAGGAAAAGAGCTTACAACTTTTTTCTGAAAGATGGTTTCATTTGGAGACATGCGAGGGGAAAAATTAGATTGCCACAACGAGTACTAGGTACTAAGGATCTTCAGTTACAAGTCATGAAGAGTATGCATGATACTTTATGGGCAAGACATAAAGGTTTTGTAGCTACGTATGAAAAAATTAGAGAAGGATACTGGTGGCCAGGGATTTATGTTACTGTTAAAAATTATGTTACTTCATGTGACGTATGTCAGATTCATTCCTCAGTCAAACATAGGGATCCGTTGCATCCTACCTATCCACCATGCATCCATTATAAATGGGTTGTAGACTTAGTTACCATGCCCAAAGGTATCAATAAGATGAGATATATAGTCTTAGCACGTGAAGATCTTACGAATCATGTAGAAGGCCGAGCTTTAAGATCTAAGACAACCTTGAATGTATGCAAATTTCTTCTTGAGGATGTCATTTCACGATTTGGTTATGTAGAAAAGGTAGTGGCTGATAGGGGAGAGTTAGATGCGCAGGAGGCTAGAGCATTCTTTGCTAGGCATGGAATTTGCTTAGCCCTTACTACTGCTTACAACCCTGAAGCTAATGGGAAGATTGAGCGAGGGCATTCTCCTATTATTAAAGCAATTTCCAAAGCTTGTAATGGAGAAATTAAGAATTGGCCAACTTATCTGCCATTTGCGTTGTGGGCTGATAGAATGACCTGCACTAGAACAACGGGGTATATGCCGGCAGAGTTGATGTATTGCCAAAAACCGATATTCCCTGTGCATACGCAAATTCTTACTTGGACTACTTTACCATGGGAAGATAATTTGTCAACAGAAGATTTATTAGCTCTGCGAATCCAGCAACTAGAGCAAGGGAATGAACGTTTAGAAGAGGCTATAGTTAAACTAAAAGATTCTCGATTGAAAAACAAGAAGTATTTTGATAAATCACATAGGTTAAGGCCAAAGCCGATTTATGTTAATGATTGGGTTTTACTGTATGATAGTACGTTTGATTCTCAGTATGATGCCCGTAGGAAACTTAAAAGACGTTGGTTTGGACCTTATGTGGTAGTCAAAACCTATGATAATGGAACGTATGCCTTACGCGAATTAGATGGCACGCCTCTTAAAAACTTAATTGCTGGCAAAAGAATTAAATTATTTAAACAAAGAGATGATGAAATGTATGAAGTAATGTTTGATGATGAGCATGATTAATTATGTATGAATGAATTTCTTTAGTGTGGGTTTCTTTTGTAGGCAAACCAAGAGAAGATTTGAATATGAAATTTAATAATTTTGCGTGTCTAGCTGTTGCTGGTTGAGTTCTAACAGGTCTTTGAAGAACAAATTAAGATGCTTAAAGATGAGCAGATTGAAGATGAAGCAGATTGAAGATAAAATTGATTTTAGGTCGTATTTTTCTTTGTCTTAAAATTTTGTTTTACGTATTTTATTTGCATTCATATAAAACTAATTGATAAAATCTGGAATGAAGAATATTAATTTATAAAGGACTCTATTTAACCATATTAGGAAAATAGACATAATTTATATTTCTACATTTATAGATTAAGTGAGATTTGTTAAAAATAGAAGGATTTGTAGTTCATTTAGATAACGAAAGTAGTTGTATATATGTAGGAGCATATTGTTGCATGATACATGTCTGTGAAAACCTAGATCTTTCTTGTCCATGCAGCTAGATCCTTAGCTCGGATTAAGGGGTTAAGCCTTTCCCCTTTAAAACAAAAAAGTAGCGAAAAAAAAAAAAACAAAAACAAAAAGAATATTGACATGGAAGTTATACCTTCTTTCACCCCAAAAAGGTATTTACATTTATTATCGACATGAAGTTTACATCATATGTATATGAAGAAACTAGTTGTGAAAAAACACATCTAGTGATTAAAATTGGGCATACAAGGCGGCTGTCTGTCCAAGTAGATTTAGTAGATTTCTTTGGCATGCTTGATTGTTCATATGTGAATGCATATATATGACGAAACCTGCATTTGAATGAATGAAAATGAATTCTGTTTTGTAAATCTTTACATAGTTTATAAATGGATGAAATGTAAATTAATGTTTGTTGAGAGAACAGGTTACTAGTTTACCTTTATACTTTAATATGTTTTCATTGCCAGATGTAATTGAAATAAACTTCATGTGCATGTTGAAAAGATTAAAAATTTGATAATTTAAAATATGTTTATAAAAAGAATTGATGCTTTTCTATGATTTAATTTCAGGAAATCATTGAAAATGCCGCTTCCCTTAATCTGCAAGTTGGCCCATCGAGGACGATGTGCAGGTTTGGTGGCGGTGGATGTCGGGAAGATTTGCATCTTCCAGTTGATGACCAGAGAAAATGAAAACAACTTAATTGGTGAATTCTAAACCTCTTTTTCACTGTTGAACAATTGTTCTAGATTGAATTAACTATTTTTGAAGTATTTACAGGTATGGATGATGAAGCAAAATCTATGTTCTTATTAGGGTTTACCCTAATTACTTAATTAATGAGTATTTCATATTTATACATGCTTGATTCATGGGTATTTAACCCTAGGGTTGTCTAAGTTCACATGATTTTATGTTCATTGGGTTCATGTGAAGGGTGTCAAAAGGATTTAATGGATTCATGTTAGAGTTTAATTAAGAGTGAGTGGGTTAATGATAGGGTTCAGAAGGATTTTAATGGGTTATCAGTGATTTCCAAAGGGTTTCAATAGGGTTTTGATGGGTTTTAAGTAGGTTTTCTAAGGGTTTAGGATGTTTCAAGGGTTAAAATAATTAACATTTAATGAAATTGATCTATATCTAAACATTGATTAACTTACAAAAATAAATTATGGTTTAATTTATTAATTAAATAGGGTATGTACCTTTATTTCTAAGGTTCTAAAGAATTAAAATCATAAACTAAGGTTAATTTAAATGAATTATTTAATTAAGCAATTTAGGATAATTCAATTAAAATGAAAAAGAAGTGGATAAATAATGAATGGTGTATGTAAGTAGTGATTAAAGTGTGGTGTGAGTTGAATGTGTAACTAAAGTGGTTAAAGTGAATAGTTTCAAAGTGTGGTAGTTGTGAGTGCAAGTTAAAAGAGTGGTAGAAAAAAAATATGCATTTAAAGTGTAAAAAAGGTGTGTACAAAGAGTGGTGAGTATGAGGGTAATCAAAAGAGAGGTTGTGTGAGAAAGTTAATTAAAGTGTGGTGAATGTTAATGGAAAAAAGTGAGGATGAGGAAATAAAGTAAAATCAAAGGAATGGTTTACAAATGACTTGTGTATGTATTTAAATGTGTGTTGAGCTCAAGTTTCTCCTAATGTTTTTTGCAGAAACATTGAAGATTACAATCAATTAAAGTGAAGTGAAGCGGCAACTTAAAGATCCATTTAAATCTTATTTCTCATTCAGTCAACTATCTAATTGACTAGACAGTTATCCAATTGTTTAGGCCTTCCAGTTGTATTAGAATTATTAATTCGAACCATTAGCATATTATTTAATTCATTCAAACAATTTATCATCATATTGTTTCATTAGTTTTTCCATTACTTTCCTTGATGTCTTCTAAGTTAGATCATGAGTCTGAGCACAGTATTATTGAAAATATTGAAAATATTGAAAATATTCCACCAACTCTAGTCAGACCAGAAGCCTCTAACTTACCTGAAAGTTTAGTAGAAGAACCCATTATGGAAGTTTCAATCTCATATCAGGAAGCTGTTGCTATGTACGAGGCTGCCCGTCCTTACGGTCCATAGCTAATTAAAACTATTTGCTTTTGATAAGAGAACTTTAGTTTCAGTCATAGAAGTAGGTAATTATATTGTTTTGACATTAGAACCCTTATTTGCATAAGCCTGAGTTTGCTACAGACACCCCGCGTGTGCCGAACGATTTAGGCGAATGACTTGATCCACCATCCGAGCATCTCTCACGACCCGACACCGCAGCTCTCCTCCCCGCATCTTTTCCCCGCCATCCCGCAGACCACTCTCCCAAATGAAAGAAGTAGTTAAACTTGCCAATGCAGACTGGGCTACCTTGTTTCAGCAACTTAAGGTTAGTGAAGCAGCTACTGCGGTTGCTTGTACAGAAAGGCAATGGGAATTCAAGAGTCTTCTAAAAGAAAAAGCTCCTCTATCTCAGAAGCTTGCAAAAGCTGAGGCAGCACAAATTCGATTGAAAATTGAAAGCAAGACTGAAATTGATAGACTCTTACAAGAGAAGAGGGATCTTGGAGATCGACTTTATGAGATGGAAAGCCAACTGGAGTGGGTTCGATCAGAGCATAATGAGGAGGTAACCACGCTTGCTACGGAGAACTCATCAACCCCCCACAAACCCCACACCCCTCCACAACCCCCCACAAACCCCACAAACCCCACACCCCTCCACAAAACCCCACAACCCCCCACAAACCCCACAAACCCCACAAAATCCACAAACCCCACAATCCCCCACAAACCCTGCAAACCCCACACCCCTCCACAAACCCCACAAACCCCGCACCCCTCCACAAAACCCCACAACCCCCCACAAACCCCACAATCCCCATGAACCCCACAAACCCCACAAACCCCACACCCCTCCACAACCCCCCACAAACCCCACACCCCTCCACAACACCCCACAAACCCCACAAACCCCACAAACCCCACAACCCCCCACAAACCCCACAAACCCCACAAACCTCACGAACCCCACAAAGCCCACACCCCTCCACAACCCCCCACAAAGCCCACAAAGCCCACACCCCTCCACACCCCTCAACAACCCCCCACAACCCCCCACAAACCCCCACAAACCCCACAAACGCCACGAACCCCACAAACCCCACAACCCCCCACAGACCCCAGAAACCGTAGAAACCCCACGAACCCCACAAACCCCACACCCCTCCACAACCCCCCACAAAACCCACAAACCCCACAAACCCCACACCCCTCCACAAAGCCCCCACAAACCCCACAAACTCCATAAACCCCACACCCCTCCACAACCCCCCACGGACCCCACAAACCCCACAAACCCCACACCCCTCAACAACCCCCCACGACCCCACAACCCTCCACAAACCCCCATGACTCATCAGCGTCAATTATTTTATGGAATCGAACCCAGATCTACACGATGAGAGGCGGATCGACTATCTATTACACTTATGTGTTCCTTGAGTAGCTTTGATGTGAACATTTTCCCTATACATGGGCACTTTTTACTCTAGTGCTGGCTAAAGGTTTTTTCCCCATGTTACCACATACTTGATACTCTTATATGTGGTGGAACTTTGTACTTAGGGATATCATTCAACTCTTACTTCACTCCATTTCATCATCAATAGAGAGATCTATTCCAGCCATCATCTTCTCCGTGTGTCTTGCTGCGTTTGTGCTCTTTGTGTGTGCTTCTCGTGTGTCTCTTGCACTTCTACACACACCCATCAGTGGTATCAGAGCAGGTTCAACTTCTTCTTAAGTTTAGGTTTTTCGCGTTGTCAGAAAGTTTTCAACCTTCCGGCTCATGACCAGGAAAAATAAAAATTGTTTATTGGTTAATTCTAATCCCATTATTACAATGTTTTTCTTGAAACTAATCTCTTGTTAAGTGTTTGCAGGTTCAAATGGATGAAGAAAACATAAGTTCATATTATGGTTTACCCTAAACTACTCGTATAATGTTTGTTTAGATCAATAAAACATTGAATTATGGGTTTAAGACCCTAGCTTTTCATTCATTCATATGTATTTAAGTTAGGAGCACTAATTTTTGGTTAATGATAGGGTTTAACTAGGTTTTCAATTAATTTCCAAAGGGTTTCAAGGGGTTTTTGATAGGTTTCAAGTAGGTTTTCTAGGGTTTTAGTACATTTAAAGGGTTAGAATAGTTGTTATTTAAATACATTAATCTATAATTAAATATTTATGTATTAAAAATTAAACTATGATTTAATTAATTAATTTACTCATGTGTGTGAAATTAATTACTAAGGTATTTAGTTAATTAAAATCTTAAAGTAAGCTTAATTTAAATAAATAATTTAATTATGAAAATATAGGATAATTAAATTAAAATGATAAATAAATGAGTGGTTTATGTGAAGTAGCATTTAAAGTGTGGTGTGAATTAAATATGTAACTAAAGTGATTTAAGGAATGGTAATAATAAAAGATTCACTTAAAGTAGGTTAAAAAGAAACTTTAAATGAATGGTATATTTGAAAATGGTTAAAAGAATGGAGTAAGAGTGTTGTGGAATTAAAGTCAATTTAAAGTGTGGAGAAATTAAGGAGATTAAAGTGTGGATATAAATAAAAGTCAAAACCAAAAAAGTGGTTTAGAAATGACTTGTATGTATATATATATATATATATATATATATATATATATATATATATATATATATATATATATATATATATGTGTGTGTTGTGCTCGAGAGTTACTAATGTTTCTTTGCAGGTATCTCTTTCCATAGTCTTCTGATTCCTTTTAGTAATCATGATCTTTGATGAAATTTGTCACTGTCTGTTATAAGTTATTATCCACCTCCCTAATGATTGTTTCCGTCATCTAGCTTACATTTTGCATCATCCTCTTATTCACTATACTGGTTATTGCAAGTATGCATCAAAATGCATGTAGCATACCTGCATGGATGCATCATGCGCCTTGTCTACACATGGATATTTTAGAAGGATTCATGTATGCATGCGTGCATATCTGGATAATGTTCCTTAGACATTCCGTGTATATGATGGTTAAATGCTAAAATGAGTCAATGGCTCATATGTCTTATGTGATTCATACATATGCACTTCACATCATATCCGTTCTTATGCATCTCGTGGAAACGCATCTGCCCATGCAATATTTTCTTTTATTTGAATCGGCTCTCCGTCAGGTATCTCCGGAGGTACTGGAGAAAAATTCTCCAACCTGGAATAGAGGCTCTCTATGGTTGCACGGTGAAAGAACCAAGGTCATGAAGGCTTTTGCTTCTCAGTACCGGAAAGTCATGAGGTGCTTCTTTCCTGCAGAGCTGAACTGCATCCCCCTCGAGCTTTGTATGACCCACGGCAGGAAAGTCATGAGGTGGTTCTTTCCTGCAGAGCTGAACTGCATCCCCCTCGAGCTTTGTATGACCCACGGCATGACCTTTGGTCAGGCTTCTTTAAGTCAGCTTGGTTGGATATGGTTTTCCAGGGGATAGTATCTGAGGAGGAGAGAGCATCGAAGGCGCGCAGAGAGATACTAGAGAGAGATGTCTACCAGGTGCGCACACACAAAGAGAGATTAATAGATGATTAGGGGCTTCTGCAAAGCGAATCAGAGAGTGGTAGAGAGAGCGAGTAGATGTCCTTCCTCCTGGCAGCGCTCTGAAGCCTATAGAACGACTTTACGATAGTGAAAGGGAGTTGTGGCACGATGCTCCTTCCTGTGTCCTTCTATGAGGCGTAGATCGGCTATTGTAGAAATATATCTTGGCAACTCTTACATGCGTAGAGCAAAAGAAAAGTGAAAATCTTTTTTTTCCCCTTGATTCTGGCAACACTATAGCCTACGCACGGCAGAATCTATAGAGAGAGAGAGAAAAGTTTGGAGTTTCTCTTCCCTATGTTTATGGCTGCGCTAATCGTGCGCAGATGCTATTAGAGAGAGATTCGGTGGAGAAAGAGTGAGACTGTCGGATCTGGGATGGAACGGATTTGTATCGTATGAATATCCGTTGTTAGGTTCTCCTCAATTCATGTTTCAGAGTTTCGTATAGTTACATTTCACTAAAGTTCTCGATGGGAGAGCACGTGCTTTGTTCCTGTACATAAGAAATATAAACTGTCCTCAAATTATTTGTACCCCACAGTTTTCAGAACCTATACAAATTTTGAGTCATTTGAAGAAGGCACACTTTTATATCATCGTCACCAGCTTGCTCAACCGGACATTTTTACTTATGGATCCCGCTTGCGAGCTTATGGGGAAGATAGGAAGTGGAAGGATGGCATGGATATTCATCATCTCATTGTTGTGCATTCCTTTACTCATGATGTATTCTTGCAGGGTCTTCTTGTTCAAATGTATGGTAAATGTGGATCCTTGGATCACGCGCTCAATGTTTTCAATGCCATGCGAGAACACTCCTTGTTTTTGTGGAATGTTATGCTTGGGGTCTGTGCTCAAAAACCAACATTCCAAAGATGTATTGCAATTTTTTTGTCATATGCTGGAGCAAGGGCACTTGCCAACCTCTGTCTCATTCCTGACAATGCTTGATGCATGTGCCGAGCAGTTGTTGCTAAATGAGGGAAAGAGAATCCATGTTTATCTTTCTTCAGGGAGAATGGGGGAAGATAATATGGAGGAGAATGCTCTTGTTAACATGTATGGGAGATGTTGTCTTCGATATGCCACCATAGTGTTTCACACTATACATGTACAGAATGTGGTCACATGGACTACCATGATTTCGTGTTGTGTTCAACATGGGGAAAATGAGCTAGCATTCCAGTTGTTTGGCCAAATGTCTCAAGAGGGAGTACTCCCTGACAGAGTTACATCCCTTGAAATTTTGGGAGCCTGTGTTGGTAGTGAAAGGATTAGTATAAGTATGAATTAGATAGCATTTAAATGATTTAGTGCATACATAAACATATGCATGTATATGTAAATGTTATGTGAATTATGACCTTTAATTTTATGATTTTTGTTACATTACTAATAGTTACTAATGTTTCTTTGCAGACAAATATTGAAGTTTTAAAGAGCAGTTGAAGTGAAGAAAACCGTGAAGCGACAGATTGAAGACAAACCATTTACCTTATATTTCCCTTAGTTTTCATTTGAACTATTTGTTAGCCATATTTATATATATCTTGTATTAGAATTGAACCTTCAGCTTTTGCAAGAGCATTTGTCAAAAACCAATTTGATTAATTTATTAAATTTCTTTCTTAATTTTTGATGTGTTTTGAGGAGTCGAAAAGTAATGAAGTTAGAGTCACATCTGAATCAACTAGTTCTAATGAAAACATTGTAGATGAGATAATTAAAAATAGGATTACTGAGGAATCATTGATTTCTCCTTCACACAACCATTGTTTAAATACTTTTTTAACTCTATTTTCTATAGTTCCACCAGAATTTCCCGATAATCCAACTATTGAAAATTTTCTACCAACTCTAGATAGACTAGAAAACCCTAGCTTAACTGATAATTTAATAGAACAAACCATTAAGGAACGCTTAACAGAAGAGTCAGTAGTTTTAAAATCATATCAAGAAGCTATTGATAGATATAGAGCAGCCTAGCCCTACGGTTCTTAGAAGCTTAAAGTATTACAAATACAAACTAGACATTCTGTACGTTTTTCAGTAATTTAGAATTTCTTTTATCTTAGACTAAAGAAAAATATACCTAAAACACCTAAGATGTCTCAAAGACCTTGCGTGTGCCGAGGGATTTAGAGGCTGACTGATCCACTAGCCGTATGTTTGCAACTTCCTGACATTTGGTGAACCCGACGTGAAGGTTCCCCGGGACACCTTAGGTATAAAGATATATTTTAATTTCTGTTTTGCATCTGCATATAAGAAATTTGGGATTGAAGTAGAGGCATCGACATCCTGGTAGCTAAAGCTGATTCTGAAACCTTGTACCTCCTGGCCGTTGAGGGCTGGTCCTTGTAACCTAAGTGCCTCCATGGAGTGTTACAAGTATAAGGATCCTCGTCACGTCACCTTTATCCATCAACTTTTGTGAAAGCAACAATTGCACATGCATGTAAAGATTTTGCACTGAGCACATTCACAAAGAGTTTCTTCATCAAGGTTGATTAGGTATATTTTTTTATATTTTTGTTTGCAAAATAGTAGGAATATTTTTTATATTTTTGTTTGTAAAATAGTAGGAATATTTTCTGTATTTCTATTGCAAAATAGTAGGAAAGTTTTTTTTATTTCTACTTACAAAGTAGTAGGAAAAATTTCTTTAATTTTATATGCAACGTAGTAGGAAAATTTTCTACATTTCTGTTTGCAAAGAAGTAGGAAAATTTTCTATATTTTTGTTTGCAAAGCAGTAGGACTATTTTCTTTACTTCTATTTGTGAAGTATTTTACATCACGGCGTCGCATCAGGATCAAGAAATAGACGTACTATTACGGGAATTACATACTTATATTTCATATTTATCAGTAAAGTTGGACTTATCTAATATGGCTGACCACTTTGAAGAGCAACGTATTTGGAAGATCATAGATGCAATTAAAATGGATAGCGGGGAATTTAATGGGATAAATGCAACAGCTTTTCTTAAATATTATGAACAATTGACAAAACAATATGGGTTACCTGAAGACAATAAAAAAGACACATTTATACAAATTGCTCATGGTTTTACTAGAGAGAGAATCCAATTGAGAGTAGTTCAACCAAACATGACTTGGGCGGATTTTAAAACTTGGCTTCTTAATGAATTTTCGCATGAAGATTACAGTAAGAATAATAGGGCCACATTCATGCGATGGGTAGGAACAACGAAACTAAACCAACACATAAGTCAGGGATTAACTGAGTTTGATGTGAAATTTAACCAAATGCCTCAAGCAGACCAAACAGCTCTTGAACCGGATAAATTACAAAGTTTCCTAAACATGTTAGACCCTTCTCTTAGATGTGAGCTAGAACCAATGCTTGAGGACGGAGCGACTACGAGTGGGCTTATTGGAAATTGGGATAACATTCGAGCCGTTGTCCATAGTTTAGCCCAAAGATAGGAGCGGAATCAGATGCAAATACCAAGAGGAAATGAAAGAGATGCTCTAGGAAAGATAGTTAATGACCCCACTTATCATAACCCTAGTAAAGATGACTCAGAAATTACAATGTTAAAAGCATCTTTAGAATCACTTGCCAAACATATAAAAACTTTGACAACTGATATAGCTACTATAAAGAGTATGCAAGAGATTAGATTGAGAGAGTAGGAGAAACCAAAGGAATTAGAGCAAAATCCTAGGAATAAGATGCCAGCTAGAAGACCATTTAACCAAGCCCGCAGATGTCTATAGTGTGATGATTTAGAGCATCCACACTGGACATGCAACTTATTCAAAGAGGCCAAGGATAGGAATTGGGTTACGGAAGTAGATCGAAAGATCTGTGACTATGTAGCAAAAAGGCCTTTGGCATCAAACTATGGGAAAGGGGGTATGAAAACCTTCTTTGAAGCCTCCACAAGACAAAATACTTATGCTTGTAGGCTTGATAGTGATGACTCTAATTGCGACTTTTGGAATCAAGTTTATGATACTGCTAGTGGGGGAAAGTCATCAGTTGAGAACTTATATGCTACGAGCTCAGATATTAGATCAAAGACATGTTGGAATGAGCCAGTAGATATGTTCTAAGTATATGCTCATGAAATTAACATAGATGAGAAAAGAAAACGTGATGAAGAGGGGCAGTATAAACGAACAACTAGGGCTAGGAAAGAGGATGAAACTACTGAGTCAATTAATGAGCCACCTAGGACAGAGCCTAGTCAGGAACCAAAACAACAGGAACAAGAAAAGAAACCTCAAAATAAGGGGAAAGTAAAGAAAGTAGTAGAAAATTTAGAAAAGAAAACAGCAAATGAAGATAGAAGTCAGGATAAACCAAATGAAACACAACCCATACATGAAGAAGGTAGTAAGCAAGAAAAACCAAAAAAGAAACCTCTGACTTTTCGATTGATCTCGCAAATCGAGAAACAAATAGACATTCGGAAGGTTATGGATGAAAAAATTATGAAAGCTGAGGTAACCATGACATTAGAGGAATGGTTAGCATTTTCAAGAACAGATGTGAAGGAAGATTTCATGAGTATTATCAAAAGACAAAGACAACCTATAGAGTATAGAACGGAAGATATAGAAATGGAGGAAAGGAAAGAACATGATGAACCGAAAGTGAGTGTTGTACAAATTAATGAATCTGAGTATCGAGAATCTTTTGATCGTAAAAATTATTTGGGTCCCCTAATTGGACATTTGGAAAAAGGAAATCATGACCCAAATAGTCATTATACTCAGAAACATTGGGCAAGGGGAACCATTGAAACTATGGTTAAGATAGGTAATAATAATAAACCACAAGTAGCATTAATAGTTTTAGGATCAAAAATCAATGTAGTTTCAAGGGAGATATATAACGAAGGTAAATGGCCTATTGATAGAGACCATGGGTGGAAAATGAAGGCATCCAACAATGCTTGTGGCTATTTACTAGGAGCTTGTGAAAATTTTCCTATTACTATTGGTGATGTAAAAGAGGAACATAATTTCTTCTTTCATGATGAATGCTCATACCCAATTATTTTGGGACAACCGTTCATTTGTGAACAAAGAATGGAGACAAAAGTATTGGACGATGGAAGTGCTTTCACAAGAAATCGTTCTCGTGATGGCCTTAAATTTATCCAATTTATGACGCTATGTATAAACCATGCTCGAAATCGTAGGACTCTAAGAAAAACTCCTTTAAGACACTTAGATCAGGATTTTGAGTAATTGCCACTGTTGAGCGAGATGACAGTGGACTTTGGTTCGAAATCTCGCAAAATCTTGTATATAATTTAGATAAGATGACTCTTTATTTTCCGTTTGCTACTTTAAATATTTCTCATTTTAAACAAATTCCAAGAAAACTTATAAAAAAATACGAAAAACATTTGAAAAACAAAGGAGATCTGTTAATGGATGAAACTACTGAGTATGTTATTGAAACTACACATTGCTTTTCAACATTAGAAGAATTAGAAATTTGTTATCAAGATAAGTCTAATTCTCATATTCTCATTTCTTCACTTGATATGTATGCATTAATTCAAGAATATGCCTCTAGTATTGATCATAAGTATGATGCCTTAGTGGAGATCAAATATAAAACTGTTAGTAAGAAGGTTAAACCCGTAGCTCAACCACTACCAAAATTCACTAATGATATTATAAAAAATGTAAGTCATGAGCCAATCCTTAGAAATCCGAAAAATATTGGCCACGTATTTACTAAAGAATCCTTAAAGAAAATTAAGTTAGATGCTAGCGGTTTCCTTCTTCGAACAGAAAAAGAGTATTTTCTGAAGATTATTGAGCAACATGGAAGAGCATTTTCTCTTGAGCCTTCAGAGATAGGATGTGCAGATCCTAGGATAGTTTCACCGATGATTATTTTCACTATTCCCCATAATCCTTGGAATTTGTGCCCTATTCCTGTACCTAAAGCTCATCTTCTAGAGCTGATTAGATTACTTAAAGAAAAAAATTCATATGCATATTCTAGAATCCTCTTCAGCTCCCTATTCGAACCGTTGGTTTACTATGCCCAAGAAGAGTGGAAAACTTTGGTTTATCCAAGATCTTCAGCCAGTTAATAAAGTGACCATTAGAAATGTGGGTACAGGTCCAATTGTGGATGAATTTGTAGAGGCATGTTTAGGCAATTCTATATATTCAATGGGTGATCTCTACTATAGGTATGATCAATTTCAATTGGCACTAGAAAGTAGAGACATAACTACCATGAAAACACCTTTGGGATTAATTAGGATGTGTACATTACCTCAAGGTGCGACCAATTCAGTAGCTCACATGATGAGTGCAATGAATTTGGTTTTGCACGATTTTATTCCTCACATTACTATGCCCTTTATAGATGAAATTCCCATTAAGGGTTGCTGGAAGAAGAGAAAGATGGCACTCTGGATGAAGATGGTTGTCGTAGATTTGTTAAGGCTCACATCCTTGATTGTCAAAAAATCTTTCAACGATTTATTCAAGTTGGCACATTATCTATAGAAAAATCTACTTTTGGTGTTAATGATGTCCTTATTGTAGGTCATCTTTGTGGCTATTATGGACGAAAGCCATACCCTCACAAAATTGATGCCATTAGTAAGATTTCGGAGATATGTCAAAATGTGAGTGAAGTTCGTCGATTTTTAGGAGCTTGTATCTTCTATGTTATATGGATACCCCATTTTGCTCATGTAGCTGACTGTCTTTATGATTTATTAAGGAAGAAAAGAAAATTTTTATGGATAGAAAAACATACTCAAGGAATGCGTAGATTAAAAAAGTTATTGCAAGAAGCTCCAATCCTTAAGCGAGTAGATTATACGAATAATAAGCCTATTATTTTGACTATTGACACTAGTCCTATTGGGATAGGCAGGGTCATAAGTCAGGGCGATGAAGAGGGTAGAAAGTATGTTGTGAGATTTGGAGCTAAAGTTTTGCATAACACTCAAAGACATTACCCGCAAGTCACAGCTCTAAAGTCTGATAAAGAATATTTCATAGGAGCAAATGTGACTCTGGAAACAGATTGTTTACCGCTAATTGGAATGATCACAAATTGTTCCTCGCCAGATATTGCAATGCTTCGCTGGATTTCTTATATTAAATTTATAAATCTAGTTTTAATCCATATTTCAGGCAAATCTAACTCTATTGCTGATATGCTTTCAAGAGTTAGATATGATGAGAATGATGAAGCCAAAGTAGATACTAATACGATTAATTATGATTCCCAAGTATATATATATATATATATATATATATATATATATATATATATATATATATATATATATATATATATATATATATATATATATATATATATATATATATATATATATATGAAAAATTTAATACTGATGAATATGAAGGAGAGTGGCTAGAGATTGGGAAGTACCTTAGTACTTTAATTAGATCACCTTCATGGTCTTCAAATAGATATAGAAATATTAGAAAAAGAGCATTTAACTTTTTCTTGAAAGATGGGTTAATTTGGAGACATGCAAGGGGGAAGATCAAAATGCCACAAAGGGTATTAGGTACTAAGAATCTTCAGGTGCAAGTCATGAAGAGCATGCATGATACTTCATGGTCTGGACATAAAGCATTCGTAGCTAATTATGAGAAAATTAGAGAATGTTACTGGTGGCCAGGAATTTATGTTAATGTAAAGAATTATGTGGATTCTTGTGATGTATGCCAAGTTTATTCATCAGTTAAGCATAGGGATCCACTGCATCCTACCTATCCACCATGTATACACTATAAGTGGGTAGTTGACTTAGTAACCATGCCCAAAGGTATCGATAGGATGAGATACATAGTTCTTTCTCGAGAAGATCTTACTAACCATGTTGAAGGCGGAGCCCTAAAATCTAAAACCACTTTTAATGTATGCAAATTTCTTCTTGAAGGTGTCATTTCACGATTTGGTTATGTAGAAAAGATAGTGGCCGATAGAGGAGAATTAGATGTGCAAGAGGCTAGGGAATTCTTTGCTAGGCATGGAATTCATTTAGCTCTTATGACTGCATATAACCCTGAAGCTCACAAAAAGATTGAAAGAGGGCATTGTCCTATCATTAAGGGGATTTCTAAAGCCTGTAAAGCAGAACTTAAGAATTGGCTAAAATTTTTGCCATTTGCTTTGTGGGCTGACAGAATGACCTGTACTAGAAGGACAGGGTTTATGCCAGCAGAACTAATGTACTACCAAAGACCAATTTTTCGAGTGCATACTCAAATCCTTACTTGGACTACACTTCCTTGGGAAGATAATCTATCTACTAAAGACTTATTAGCACTAAGGATTCAATAACTTGAGCAAGGGAATGAAAGATTAGAAGATGTTGTAGCTAAATTGAAAGGTTCTAGGCTTAAAAATAAAAACTATTTTGATAAATCACATAGGTTAAGACCAAAGCCAATACAAATTAATGATTGGGTATTGATATATGATAGCACATTCGATACAGAGTATGATGCTCGTAGGAAATTAAAAAAGTTTTGGTTTGGATCTTATGTGGTGGTAAAAATTTATGAAAATGGAACGTATGCCTTACGAGAGTTAGATGGAACTCCTCTTAAAAGTTTAATTGCAAGAAAAAGAGTTAAAATATTCAAATAAAGAAATGAAGAATTTTATGACTTATCATATGATGAAGAAAATGATGAATGAAGTTTTAATAAAAATGATGTTTAAATTTTCATTTAAATATGTTTTTACTTTTACATGTATGAAAGTAAAAGTTTATTTATGAAAACTAATTTTTCTTGTGAGTTTACATGTTGTTGATTGATAGCAGGAGTTGAAAATGCTTTTTGATCAAATAAATTAAAGAATGTTTTATGATAAAGATGAAGAGCAGGAGATTGAAGATAGTACATGAAGCTTAAAATCCAAGCAATCAAAGCAATATTTGAATGACATGCGATGTTGAAGATGAATAAAAGAAATCAGGTGAAACAGTTCTGATTTATGATTTATTTCTTAATTAATTATAAATTTTCTTGCATTCATGATTAGATTAGTACATTCTTCTGATATGTAAGAGGAACTATTAAAATTATAAAGCATAGAATTGTAAACTGAAGTAGGAATGTGTATGAAATGAAGATAGGAATTAGAGATTCTATGGTTGTTATAAGGTTAGAAGTGGGAAAACTTGACTTTCAACTCCTAGTAGAAGTGAACTTGTTTTATATAGGTAGGCTTTCTTAACTTCCAAACCATTTAGCTTGTAAGATCCTAGTTCCCACTATAGCATTCCTCTAGAACCTCTGCTCTGAATAGGTTTTAAGCCTTTCCCCTCTAACAAAAAAGTTGAGAAGAAAGAAAAGATGTATAAAGCAGTACATTAAGGATTCCTACATTATGAGAATTCAAAAAAGAAAAAAAATAAATCAGTTGTGATCTTGAAATCGCTTCTGGTTTTTATGCGCGCAATATGAGGCGGATTTATGCTATAGAGGAATTAGTTAGATGCATCTTATGGCAAGTGGCTAGGAAGGAGGGATAGAACACTTATATAAAATATTTATTACTTTTGAACAGGGTTAATAGAAGAGCAAGTACTAGGACTATCTGCATGACTTCTATAGAAATTTCTAAAACTTGTTTTCAACTTCATGCATTGAACGAAAAAATTTATAATTCTAGCTTACGTAATTTTAAATACTATCATAAGTTCTATTAATGAGAACGAGCATATTTCAAATACTATTTCAAAATAAATTTAGAAATATTTTTCAAAAAGAATTTGATATTGCCTTCTATGATCTGTAGGATTGGCCCATCGAGGACGATGTGCAGGTTTGGTGGGGGCGAATGTCGGAAAGTTTTCAACCTTCCGGTTGATGACCAGGAAAAATAGAAAATGTTTATTGGTTAATTCTAATCCCATAATTATAATGTTTTGCTTGAAACTAATCTCTTGCTAAGTGTTTGCAGGTTCAAATGGATGAAGAAAACATAAGTTCATATTATGGTTTACCCTAAACTTACTCGTATAATGTGTGTTTAGATCAATGAAACATTGAATTATGGGTTTAAGACCCTAGCTTTTCATTCATTCATACGTATTTAAGTAAGGAGCACTAATTTTTGGTTAATGATAGGGTTTAACTAGGTTTTCAATTAATTTCCAAAGGGTTTCAATGGGTTTTTGATAGGTTTCAAGTAGGTTTTCTAGGGTTTTAGTACATTTAAAGGGTTAGAATAGCTGTTATTTAAATACATTAATCTATAAATTAAATATTTATGTATTAAAAATTAAACTATGATTTAATTAATTAATTTACTCATGTGTGTGAAATCAATTACTAAGGTATTTAGTTAATTAAAATCTTAAAGTAAGCTTAATTTAAATAAATAATTTAATTATGAAAATATAGGATAATTAAATTAAAATGATAAATAAATGAGTGGTTTATGTGAAGTAGCATTTAAAGTGTGATGTGAATTAAATATGTAACTAAAGTGATTTAAGGAATGGTAATAATAAAAGATTCACTTAAAGTAGGTTAAAAAGAAACTTTAACTGAATGGTATATTTGAAAATGGTTAAAAGAATGGAGTAAGAGTGTTGTGGAATTAAAGTCAATTTAAAGTGTGGAGAAAGTAAGGAGATTAAAGTGTGGATATAAATAAAAGTCAAAACCAAAAAAGTGGTTTAGAAATGACTTGTATGTATATATATATGTGTGCTGTGCTCGAGAGTTACTAATGTTTCTTTGCAGGTATCTCTTTCCTTAGTCTTCTGATTCCTTTTAGTGATCATGATCTATGATGAAATTTGTCATTGTTTTTTATAAGTTATTATCCACCTCCCGAATGATTGTTTCCATCGTCTAGCTTACATTTTGCATCATCCTCTTATTCACTATACTGGTTATTGCAAGTATGCATCAAAATGCATGAAGCATACCTACATGCATGCATCATGCGCCTTGTCTACACATGGATATTTCAGAAGGATTCATGTATGCATGCATGCATATCTGTATAATGTTCCTTAGAAATTCCGTGTATATGATGGTTAAACGCTAAAATGAGTCAATGGCTCATATGTCTTATGTGATTCATACATATGCACTTCACATCATATCTCTTGGAAACGCATCTGCCCATGCAATATTTTTTTATATTTGAATCGGCTCTCCGTCAGGTACCTCCGGAGGTACTAAAGAAAATTTCTCTAGCCTGGAACGGAGGCTCTGTATGGTTGCATGGTGAAAGACCCAAGGTCATGAAGGCTTTTGCTTCTCAGTACCGGAAAGTCATGAGGTGCTTCTTTCCTGCAGAGCTGAACTGCATCCCTCTAGAGCTTTGTACGACCCACGGCATGACCTTTGGTCAGGCTTCTTTAAGTCAGCTTGGTTGGATATGGTTTTCCACGGGATAGTATCTGAGGAGGAGAGAGGATCGAAGGTGCGTAGAGAGATACTAGAGAGAGATTTCTAGCAGGTGTGCGCACACAAAGAGAGATTAATAGACGATTAGCGATTGCTGTAGAGTGAAATCAGAGAGTGGTAGAGAGAGCGAGTAGATGTCCTTCCCCCTCGCAGTGCTCTGAAGCCTGCAGAACATCTGTACGACAGTCAAAGGGAGTTGTGGCACGATGCTCCTTCCTGTGTCCTTCTATGAGGCGGAGATCGGCTGTTGTAGACATATATCTTGGCAACTCTGACATGCGCAGAGCAAAAGAAAAGTGAAAATCTATTTTTTCCCCTTGATTCTAGCGACGTTGTAGCCTGCGCGCGGCAGAATCAGGAGAGAGAGAGAGGGAGAGAGACACAGAGAGAGAGAGGGAGAGAGACACAGAGAGAGAGAAGTGTGGAGTTTCTCTTCCCTCTATTTATGGTTCCGCTAATCGCGCGCAGACGCTATTAGAGAGA
Organism: Ceratopteris richardii; assembly: GCA_020310875.1. Taxonomy (NCBI): domain Eukaryota; kingdom Viridiplantae; phylum Streptophyta; class Polypodiopsida; order Polypodiales; family Pteridaceae; genus Ceratopteris; species Ceratopteris richardii. The sequence goes on along the minus strand of CM035411.1, from coordinate 28,639,516 downwards.
GAGATTCGGTGGAGAAAGAGTGAGACTGTCGGATCTGGGATGGAACCGATTTGTATCGTAGGAATATCCGCTGTTAGTTTCTTCTAAATTCATGTTTCAGAGTTTCGTATAGTTACATTTCACTAAAGTTCTTGCTGGGAGAGCACGTGCTTTGTTCCTGTACATAAGAAATATAAACTGTCTTGAAATTATTTGTACGCCACAGTTTTCAAAACCTATACAAATTTTGAGTCATTTGAAGAAGGCAGACTTTTATATAATCATCACCAGCTTGCTCAACCGGACGTTTTTACTTATGGATCCCTCTTGCGAGCTTATGGGGATGATAGGGAGTGGAAGGATGGCATGGATATTCATCGTCTCATTGTTGTGCCTTCCTTTACTCACGATGTCTTCTTGCAAGGTCTTCTTGTTCAAATGTATGGTAAATATGGATCCTTCGATCAAGCGCTCAATGTTTTCAATGCCATGCTAGAACACTCTTTGTTTTCAAACATTCCAAAGATGTATTGCAATTCTTTTGCCATATGCTGCAGCAAGGGCACTTGCCAACCTCTCTCTCATTCCTGACAATGCTTGATGCATGTGCCGAGCAGTTGTTGCTAAATGAGGGAAACAGAATCCATGTTTAACTTTCTTCAGGGAGAATGGGGGAAGATAATATGGAGGAGAATGCTCTTGTTAACATGTATGGGAGATGTTGTCTTCGATATGCCACCATAGTCTTTCACACTGTACATGTACAGAATGTGGTCACATGGACTACCATGATTTCTTGTTGTGTTCAACATGGGGAAAATGAGCTAGCATTCCAGTTGTTTGGCTAAATGTCTCAAGAGGGATTACTCCCTAATAGAGTTACATCCCTTGAAATTTTGGGAGCCTATGTTGGTAGTGAAAGGATTAGTATAAGTATGAATTAGATAGCATTTAAATGTTTTAGTGCATACTTAAACATATGCATGTATATGTAAATGTTATGTGAATTATGTCCTTTAATTTTATGATTTTTGTTACATTACTAATAGTTACTAATGTTTCTTTGCAGACAAATATTGAAGTTTTAAAGAGCAGTTGAAGTGAAGAAAATTGTGAAGCGACAGATTGAAGACAAACCATTTACCTTCTATTTCTCTTAGTTTTCATTTGAACTATTTTTTAGCCATATTTATATATATCTTGTATTAGAATTGAACCTTTAGCTTTTGCAAGAGCATTTGTCAAAAACCAATTTGATTAATTTATTATATTTCTTTTTTAATTTTTGATGTCTTTTGAGGAGTCAAAAAGTAATGAAGTTAGAGTCACATCTGAATCAACTAGTTCTAATGAAAACATTGTAGATGAGACAATTAAAAATAGGATTATTGAGGAATCATTGATTTCTCCTTCACACAATCATTGTTTAAATACTTTTTTAACTCTATTTTCTATAGTTCCACCATAATTTCCCGATAATCCAACTCTTAAAATTTTTTTGCCAACTCTAGATAGACAGGAAAACCCTAGCTTATCTAATAATTTAATAGAACAAACCATTAAGGAATGCTTAACAGAAGAGTCACTAGTTTTAAAATCATATCAAGAAGCTGTTGATAGATATAGAGCAGCCCAGCCCTACGGTTCTTAGAAGCTTAAAGTATTACAAATACCAACTAGACATTTTGTACATTTTTTGATAATTTAGAATTTCTTTTATCTTAGACTAAAGAAAAATATACCTAAAACACCTAAGATGTCTCAAACGCCTTGCGTATGCCGAGAGATTTAGAGGCTAACTGATCCACTAGCTGTAGGTCCGCAACTTCCCGACAGAGTTGCGGCGTGCGTGCACTTTAACAGTGCAAATCGACTTCGGAGCATAGAATTGTGAATTCCAGCAGCCCGGGAGCATTTCCACGAGGTGCGTTGGGGTTTTACCCCCATTTTGAAGCCATTCGTGCAATCAGAATCACCATCAGAGTGACGGTTTGTGAGCTGAAATTTCAGCACTCATTTCAGCTTTCATCGAAGTGAAGATTTTGTCACATTCTTGTTCCTCAGTGAAATGGCGCGTAGCAATGACTTGTTTGGCATGCTTCAAGTTGAAGATAAGCTTGATGGGACCAACTATCCGATGTGGTCTTACATGATGAAGCAGGTTCTTGTTGCAAAACAACTTTGGAACATAGTGGCAGATGTAGATCGAAGACCAGCAGGTGCTTCTACTTCACAGACTACTGTCACAGATGCAGCTTCTTCTTCGAGTACAGTGGTTTCTCATTCTCCACCTACACAGGAGCAGCTTAGATGGGATGGAAAAGATGCTCAAGCTCATGCTTTAATTGCGCTTTCAGTGAAGCGTCATATAGTTCCACACATTCAGTCATGTTCTACATCGAGACAGGCATGGGACACTCTTGCTTCTTTGTATGATGTGCATAATGAAGCACATGTTGCATACTTGAGGAAGCAACTTGAGGATGTATGTATGGCTGAAAATGAGTGAGTGGATGTGTATGTGACATGCATCAAGGATTTGAAAGAGCAATTGGCAAACATAGATGAGATCATTCTGGATGCATCACTCATTTCTACATTGTTGAAAGGATTACCGGAATCTTTTCAAAGCTTTGCTACTACAATCTGTTTGGTTGCAAAAGGAAATCCTAATATGTATGCATTTGATGAGGTTGTGTCTCTTCTTTTGCAAGAAGAGCAATCTAGAGTGAATAGGAGTGGTTTGATTGAGGGAACGCAAGCACTTGCTATCTCACAAAAGGGGAAAAGCAAGTTTGGTTCAGCTTTGGCTTCATCAAAACCAAAGCCTCAAGCTTCTTCTTCCACTCATTCCTCTAATGATAGTGATTTCCAAAAGAAGAAGAGATGCAAATATTTCCGGAAGGCCGGTCATACTATTGATGAGTGTAGAAAGCTTGCTAAATGCAATGAAAAGAAGAAGGAATTGGGCATGTCTATTGCTGAAAATTCAGCAAATGCAAAGAATGATGAAGCTAACATGGCTTAAGATTTTTGGTCATGTGTTGTTACATGCCATTATGATTCTTCTTTACATTATAAATGTATGGTTGTGAGTGAGGCTGTTTTGGATTGGTTCTTTGATAGTGGTGCTTCAAATCACATAACATCATGCAAAAGATTTTTTGCCTCTTTGAAAGATGCACCTAAAGGAGGACATGTGTGTGCAAACAATGCCTCTTATCCTATCATTGGAGTAGGAGAAATTGAGCTTATGGCTGGAAATGGAGGTGTGATGCTCTTGAAAAATGCATTGTATGTGCTCAATATCAAGAAGAATTTAATTTCAGTTCCGTTGATTGCCAAAGCTGAAGTTCATGTACACTTTCTTGATGATAAGTGTATGGTTCATGATTTCAGCAATGGCAATATTATCGTGATGTCTGGTACATTATGTGATGGTTTGTATCACATGGATACATACAAGAGGGCTGCCTCGAATGCCTTAGTTGCTCATACTTCTTCCATGGCTGAAATGGAGCTTTGGCATGCTCGTTTTGGTCATTTAAGCTTCAATAGTTTGCTCGACTTGCAAAAGAAGGACATGGTTATTGGCTTGCTTACACTTGAGTCCATTGAAAAGCATGCATGTGAAGGTTGCATTCTTGGAAAAATGCATCATGCTCTTTTCCAAAAGATAGTCACACACACACTACAAGAAAATTGCAACTTGTTCATAGTGATGTATGTGGTCCGGTCAAGACTCCATCTCTTGGGAAGCATGCATATTTTGTTACCCTCATTGATAATGCTACTCGCCATACATGGGTGCATCCTATGAAAGCAAAGAATGATGTATTTTCTTGGTTCAAAGCATTTTTAGCTATGGAAGAAAATTTTTCTTCACAAAAGCTTTTGACTCTACGCACGGATCGTGGTGGTGAATACATGTCATATGAGTTTAATGCTTTTCTTCATGAAAGAGGTATTTCACACCAATGTACGGTGCCATATACACCTCAACAGAATGGTGTTGCAAAGCATAAAAATAGAACTCTACTTGAAATGGCACGATGTATGATTAAAGGAAAGCATCTTCCTCATAAGTTTTGGATGGAAGCGGTAATGTGTGAAAATTATGTGTTGAATCGCTGCCCTACAAAAGCATTGAGAGTCATCACTCCTTATGAGGCTTGGAATGGTCATAAGCCTATGGTTAGTCATATGCGTGTGTTTGGTTGTTTGGCATATGCTCTTGTGCCATCACAACAACATCACAAACTTGATAACAAGGCAAAGAAATGTATATTTGTTGGTTATAGTGCTGAAAGTAAGGGATATCGGTTGTACCATCCATTGACAAACACAATTATTGTGAGTCGAGATGTGGTATTTGCTGAAAATTCAGTTTTCCCTCTACTTGAATGCAAAAAACTGCCAACAGTTAGCTCACAAGATGTGTTCGATACACTCATGCCTTTGTTCCAAAATGGTGCGCTTGACTATGGCCATGTAGACCAGCCAACTGAGGTTCAAAGGGCTGAAAAATTCCAGCCAAATAGGGCTGAAAATGCAGAGAATTTCCAGCCAAACATGGCTAAAAAAATTATGCCAAAAATTGTCAAAACTATTGGAAATTTCCAGCCACATATGGCTGAACATTTGCGTCAAACTATGGCTGAATTTGAGCATGAAATTCAGCCCACACATGATGTACATATTGAAGATGTTTTACATAATGAAAACATGTCTATCAAGAGTGCACAAGCTATGCCAAAGTGGTTGAAACAAACTTTGCAGGACAGCAAATTGAGTGCATCTTTACTTGGTAGAACAAGATCAAGCTCTCACCATGCATCAAGTAATTTTGTGGATTATTCTCTTATTGCTACAACATGTAATGAAGAGCCACTTTCTTTTGAAGATGCATGTGACGATCCACAATGGATGAGTGCTATGCAATCAGAAATGGATTCCATACATAGGAATGGTACTTGGGAGGTATCTGAATTGCCAAAAGCAAAGAATGCCATTGATACAAAGCGGGTTTACAAGATTAAGAGAAAAATCTGATGGTAGCATTGATCGCTACAAAGCTAGATTGGTTGCCAAAGGATATGTGCAACAATATGGCATTGACTATGAGGAAACGTTTGCACCTACTTCACGCATGACTACCATTTGTATCGTGGTTGCATTGATTGCCCATCGAGGTTGGAAAGTGCATCAATTGGACATAAAAACAGCTTTCTTGAATGGAGATTTGCAAGAAGAGGTCTATGTGAAGCAACCTCCTAGATTTTCTATGAAAGGGAAAGAGAATATGGTTTGTCGCTTGCATAAAGCCTTGTATGGTCTCAAGCAAGCTCCACGTGCATGGTATGACAAAATACATAAGCACTTGATTGCTCTTGGCTTCACATGTAGTCCGATTGAAAGCACACTCTACGTACACAAAAATGGGGCTGATCTTATAGTGCTTGTTCTTTATGTCGATGACATACTCTTGACTGGGTCATGTGATGCAAAACTTGACATTCTTATGGCTGATTTGAAGCATACTTTTGATGTCACTTATCTTGGTCTTTTGAGCTACTATCTTGGCATCCAGTTTGTATCCGTTGAGGGGGGAATCGTTATGCATCAAGCGAAGTATGTTGAGAAACTACTTCAGCGTTTTGACTTTGAGAATTGTAAGCCAGTTTCCACACCAGTTGAGGAAGGATTCAGGTTCTCAGTTGAGGATTCTAGTGATGCATTTGATACTTCTCTTTATCAGCAAGTTGTGGGATGTCTTATATATGCATGCAACACAAGGCGGGATATACAGTATGCAGTTTCCCAGTTGAGTCGATTCATGCATAGCCCTGGCACTAAGCATTGGCAAGCGGTGAAACATGTGTTTAGATATCTTCGAGGCACTTTGAGCTTAGGTCTCTTTTATGGCAGAGATGTTCAGCCATGCTTGCTTGCTTTTACATATAGTGATTGGGCTGGTTGTTATGATACTCGCATGTCCACTAGTGGTAATTGCTTTTTCCTTGGAGACTCATGCATATCTTGGTTGAGTAAGAAGCAACCTACAGTGGCGACATCGAGTTGTGAATCTGAGTATAGGGCACTTTTCATAGCGACAGTCGAGTGTATATGGCTGAGATGCCTATTTATGGATCTATGCATGGAGATTGATGCTGCTACGCATATTCTCACAGATAATCAGAGTGCTTTGGCTATTGCATGAAACCGAGTGTTTCATGCACGGAACAAACATATTGAGGTGCATTATCACTATGTGAGAGAGCGCCTTCATGCAGGAGATATTGATTTGGTATATGTGCCTACACAAGATAATGTGGCAGACATATTCGTCAAAGCTCTTCCACGGGAAAAGTTTGAAGCTTTTCGCAAAGCTTTAGGCTTGTTACCTTGTGGGGGTTGACCTCTCACTCCCTATATGTGTTCACATCATTCGCTCCAAGGGGTTTGTTACACTTATGTGTTCCTCGAGTAGCTTCGATGTGAACCTTTTCCCTGTACATGGGCACCTTTTTACTCTAGTGCTCGCTAGAGGTTTTTTCCCCATGTTACCACATACTTGATACTCTCATATGTGGTGGTACTTTGTACTTAGGAATATCAATCAGCTCTTACTTCAGTCGAGTTCATCGTCAATAGAGAGAGCTATTCTAGCCATCATCTTCGTCGTGTGTCTTGCTACGTTTGTGGTCTTTGTGTGTGCTTCTAGAGGTATAAGACAAGATGAAGTAGACAAAGTTTTGACCAGTTTTGGATGGATAGTTTGAGGATTGTTTCTCAACCAAACCCTACAGTGTTATATATTGTTGGAAAGCTCTCGACGAGTACTTTCCATTGGTGCAATAATAATTTTTGAAACCTTGGATCAATTTTGACCACCCCCCAAAACCCCCCACAACTCCCCACAACTCACCTCCCATATGTAAGGATCAAAAGCTACTAGAAAAATTAGGTGAAGGATGTGCTTCTTAGAATCATTCGAATATCATGGGTGGCATAAAATGAGGATCTCAATTGCATACAAAAGTGACAGTAAAAGTGCAAATGGTAAAAGTGGAAGTGGAGAAATGACTGTTGCCGCCAACCATTCATGACGACTCCCTATTTTTGGGGATTCAATTCAAGACTGGTGGCATATTTGATCTACCCCTCTAATTTTGGGCAATCAATCAGCACATGATCAGTGGATGTGAGAATCTCCAAGGCCCTCTTGGCCTATTGGAGCCTATAAAAGCAATGGACTTGTGTTCATTTGATATACTCACATATACATATGTACATACAAGGGTCCTCTCTTGGCACTCTCTCGCTACAAGCCTACTGTAGGAGGTCACTCTGTGGTGAGGATACAGAGTGTGGGCTTCTCAGTGAGGGCTAATAGCAATATAGTGTCAAGAGAGTGGCTTGTTTTTGTCATTCAGGGTGAGTCATTGGTATTTTGTGCTCTTTCCCTTAGAGCAAGTCTTCATACTTTGTATTGATCGGTGCTAGTCTGCATCAAGCTGTGTCCATTGTACGGAGTAGATGAATCCCTTGTATTGATGTTATTTAGTTCTGGAGTGGCATGTTAGCCCAAAGCATAAACCTTTGAGCATCTCTTTTGCCTACGTTGTAATCATGTGATTGGAACTAAGGAGTGGTTGGTTTTCCATTTTTGTCATTTGTCATTAATATTATCCCTAAGTAATCACAACTCTGTGCAATTATTGATATTTTCCTGCTCACAGAAATGTTAAAGTGTATATTTCCCTAAGGAGAACCTCCCTTGAGTAGGCAAAGTACTGGAAGTGCATGTTGTATGCTCCTCCTAAAGTAGATACCCCAGTACCTCCTCTACAGTTTGCCATGCCCAATGGGACCCTTTCATTTCTGTGAGAGGCCCTGAGGATAGTAAATAGTCCTCTTTTTCAGTAGTTTTGCCCTATTGCATTTGCAAGTAGGTACATGACCCATACACGAGTAGGTAAGGAGCCTCTTTGTGTATGAAGAAGGCTTAACAAGTTAGCTATATATTCGACTAGTGAACCTACCTCCCCTCTACCCACCTTGAATTTATCTATTGATTTGGGTTCGACACCATTGTCAAAGGAGAAGCATAGGAGAACCTTAGACTTCTCCTCAGATACGTTAGAGGAAACACCAGTGCAATGGAGGATCTCTCTCATTTACTCTCTAGACTCAATATCAAATTCCCTACCTTCAAGAGACAAGCTTATGAGGAGGCTGATGATCATGTGAGGAGATTCATCTCCTTATGCCGTGGACGAGGTTTGTAGAATAGAGAGGATGCAATGCTGGTACTCTTCCCATCCACATTGGAAGGCCTTGCAGATAAATGGTATAGTCAATATACAGATGGCTATTTTGCTACATGGGAGGCTCTGAAGACAGCATTCTCACAGACATTTCGACCAAGTGATTCCTCGGAAAGAGCTCTAGATCAGCTAGAGAACCTAAAGCTAAGATCAAGTGAATCCTTTCATGAACTTCACAATAGAACAAAAGCTCTTGTTGCACGTCTGCCACATGCTCCAGGTGACTTCTTGGTTAAAAACTGGATAGAAAAAGCTCTACCTTGGTCATCTCAGCAGAAGCTATGTGAGTCTCTTAGATTGGATGCAACCCTCAATGATTTTGTTGCAGCAACATCACGCATTGAAGAAGCTAGGCAACATTTTGAAGGGGATACACAATCGAATTATGCTGCAGATCTAGACCCTATTGGGCAACTGAGGAAGGAACTCGAGGCATTGAGAATGCAACAAAATCAACAAGAAGACAAGGTCTTGCCACCACTGCATCACATTGATGATGAAGTAGCCCAACTTCGCCGTGAGTTAGAAGATTTGCGGACCACTTAGGATATAAGAAGGCTAATTTGGTGTACAATATGTAACAACAATGGACATTCCAATGCTAATTGCCCTAACAAGGTAAGCTATCAATTTTGTGGAAAGGATGGTCATGAAGCTAGAGACTCTTACTACCTGAAGGGTACACAGCAACAAGGTAACCCTCAAGCTTTGGATTCATATTATGCTAGTACTTCAAATGCACCTAATCGAGAGGAAAATCGTACGACAAAGCCTAGATATAATAGACCATTGATGTGTTATTGTTGTGGTGAGTATGGCCATATGCAAAATAGGTGTTCTCTTCCATAAGATGCACCTCCTTGTCAACATTGTCCAGAGGTCAAGGATCACTATACCAAAGATTGCCCAAGAAGCCGTCTTGCTCCAATCCACATGATTGCAGTCTCTCCACAAGAAGAAGGTATGACCACTCAATCTTATGTTGTTTCATCCTCTGCAATGCCCATGATGACTAGAGCCAGACAAGCAATAGCAATCCGTAGAGAGCAACAACAAGGATTCTAGGATAAAGAGGAGGAAAAGAAGTCTGGGTGGAAGGGCCAAGCAGAAATTGAAGGAGCTTATGAAAGGATGGCTACTTCTCTAAGGGACCAACCATCCAGTCTGCAACAAGACACTCATGAGGTAAACATTGAACAGATCTTGAAAGGTATTCATCACAAGGTTAGTCTGTACGAACTTATAAGGATGGATTCAAAAAATAAGAAGTGACTTATTGAAGATTATACACTCTTCTCACTTGATCCAATCACCCAGTATAGATGGTTTCATGGTTGATTTTCCCCCTGCACCCTTGGCAGACTACCAAAGCTCAAGATTATCTGTTTGTATAAAGGATGAATCTCTCACAGGTGTGATCATAGATGGAGGATCTGGTATCAATTTGATGCCAAATTTCATGATAAATAAACTGAATTTGAACACCACCGACATGGCACAACTCACAGTTACACTAGCAGATCAACTTTGGGTTGCGCCTCTTGGCATTATTCAAAAGGTACTGATGATAGTATAGGGTTGCCACTTTGTTCTAGATTTTGTTGTTATTGCACTTCCACAGGAGACTTCTTATCCTTTACTCTTGGGGAGACCTTGGCTGAGGCAAGCAAAAGCTTTGAAAGATTGGGGGAAAAACAAACTATGGATTTCAACAAGCACCAATAGCCAATTGCAACTACATTTGGAAGAAGGATTCGACTCAAGGAAAACTACTGGGTATACTGTGGACACTCAGGTAATGCCCTCTCTACCCTAAGAAGAAGATACATTATTGAATTGGATGATGGAAAGTGCAGAGTGTTGCACGATGGAAATCAGTGAGATAGAAGAAGAAGTTACGGATGAAGGAGTTGCAGGAAAAGGCCATGAAGTTCCCAAGGAGTTGAAGAATGGAAGTTTGCAGGAGAATACAAACATCGTAGGGGCAACAACTATAGAAGTTCTAGAAAAGGAAAGTTATGAGCCTGAATGTAGAGAGGATCTCCCCTTTTCGGATATACCTCAAGGATGGACCCGGGACCATATTGCGGAATATAAGCTAAATTTCACTCTTGCATACAGTGGAGATGATTTCTCAAGTAAGACCAGTCCTGAAACACTAGTTCAAGAAATAAATTTAGGGGATGAAGAGAATCCTCAAGTAGTCCACTTGGCCTCTTGGCTATGGCATTATCCTCCTTTACTGTAGAAGGTAACTTCTTTACTTTTTTCTTATAAAAATGTCTTCGCATGGTCCTACAAATATCTAACAGGGATACCAGAGGAGCTTGGACTACACAGAATACCCTTAGTTGAGGGAGCCACGCCTGCAAAAAGTAGGCAATATCAACTCAATCCAAAATATGCAGAGGCGGTAAGTTGGAAGTTACAAAACTAGAAGAAGTAGGTGTAATTGTTCCAATAGAACATTCCAGGTGGCTTTCTTCTATGGTTATTGTACCCAAGAAAAATAGTGGAAAAATAAGAGTCTACGTTGATTTTCGTGCCTTAAATAAAGTGACTGTTCAAGATGGATTTCCTTAGCCCTTTTCAGAGCAAGTACTTGAGGAAGTAGCCTGTCACACTTTGTATAGCTTCTTGGATGGTCTTACTGGCTACAATAAGATAGTGATCCATCCTGATGATACGGACAAAACAACCTTTGTTACTCCATGGGGCACTTATGTTTATACTCGCATGGCTTTTGGTTTGAAGAATGGACCAGCTTCATTTAATAGAACAATGTATCTAATATTGGGCAAATGGTTGATAACCTTTCTACGCATTTTCATGGATGACTTTTCAGTATTTTCAAGCAGAGATAGAAGAGCAACAGTTCAAGATTTCCATGACCATTTGGAAAATCTAAAAGAAATCTTTGAGCAATGTCCTAGAACAGGTTTGAAGTTAAATCCTGCTAAATGTCACTTTTTGGTCACTAAGGGCACTCTTGTCGGTCACATAGTATCCGCTGAAGGGATAACGGTGGATCCTGCGAAGGTTACTACTATCCTTTCCATGCATATTCCACAAAGCCCAAAGGAAGTGCAAAGTTTTTTGGGTCATGCAGGATACCATAGAAGATTTATACGAATGTATTCAGAAATAGCTAAGCCCTTATCAAGGCTTACCAATAAAAAGGTCCCTTTCTCATGGAGTGTTGAAGCTGAGAAAGCATTTTGTGAACTAAAATTGAGGTTATGTATTGCTCCACTTTTAAGTGTTCCTAACTGGTCATTGGAGTTTCATGTGCATATAGATGCTAGTCTTCATGTTGTTGGTGCAGTTCTAGCTCAACCATCATTACACAAGGTTGATAGACCTATCTTCTATGCCAGCAGACTACTCACCCAGGCAGAAAGGAACTACAGTACGACCGAAAGGGAAGGCTTGGCTTTTGTATTTGCTCTTTAGAAGTTTCGGCATTACCTTTTCGGTGTACATTTTATAGTCATATCTGACCATCAGCCCTTGAAGTACTTGATAAACAAGCCTAGAGTAGCTGGAAGGATTTGGAGATGGTTAATCCTCTTTCAAGAATTCAACTTTGATATTCACATTAAGCTAGGACAGGAGCACTACATGGTAGATCAAGTGTTCAAGACTCCAATGAGCGAGAAGGCAAGAGGTATTAATGATGAACTGGTGGATATTAATCTCTTCCTAATAGCAATTCAGACTTATTGGTATGATGGAATTCTCAATTTTCTTATGATCGGAAAACTCCGAGAGCATTTGACACCTATAGAAAAAAGAAGATTACTCCTTAAAACCAAGGCGTACTCACTTATAAGCGGAAATTTATATAGATATTGTCAGGATGGTATCTTGAGAAAGTGTGTTTATCCAGAAGAGGTAACCCCTTTGCTTGATGCAGCACAGAGTGAAGGGCATCTAAAGGGGGAAGGATTGGCTCACAGAATCATCCACAAGGGACTATGGTGGCGTCATATTTACAAGGATGCGATCAAGTTTGCAAAGAATTCCACATTTGCCAGAGATGTGCTCCTATGCCAACCAGATTGAATTTCCAACCATTAGTCATATCTACAGGATGGCTCCCATTTGAATGATGGGGTCTTGATTTCATAGGACCAATTAGTCGAACTGGTCAACCTGGGGGTAAGAAGTATATTTTGATGGCCACATGTCATGCAACTAAATGGATAGAGGCTAAAGCTATTATGGACTGCACGGCGTTAACAGTAGCTAAGTTTTTGTATAAACGTATTTTCTCAAGATTTGGTTGCCCAGTAGAAATCACTAGTGATAGAGGCACACATTTTGTAAATGAATTGCTCCAATTTATATTTGGCAGGTACAAGGTCTTCCATAAAAATCTTGTGCCCACTATCCAAGGGTGAATGGCCAAACAGAAAGCTCCAATACGATTTTTATTGGATTGCTTCGCAAATTATCTTTCGATCATCAAAGTTTTTTGCCACAAGCATTGATCAGTGCAATTTGGGCTTTCAGAGCTACAAGAAGGGGAACCATTGGTGAGACTCCATTCTGCTTAATATATGGAAAAGAGGCATTAGCACCATTCGAATTTATTATCAAAGGATAACTTGGGGCCAAAACCATTGGAATTGAACCTCCCATTAGGAGACTGGTGGCATTAGAAGAATACAGAGAAGGAGCAATGCAAAAGCTTTAGGTGACACAAGAAGAGCCTAAGAGACTACATGACAGGTATCTTAGGTCCAATGAAGTACAGGAAGGATCCATGGTTTTAGTGCATCAGGTCCCAACAATTTCAACCAAATTGGCAGCCAAATGAATAGGACCATATAGGGTGATCAAGGTATTACCACATGGAGCAGTGCATCTAGAGGATTTGTAGGGTAAGAGGATACCCCTGGTCAATATCTCTAGGGTGAAGAAGTACCTGAATTAAAGTTAAGCACAATCGAAAGACCTATATCCACTGTACATACCACATTTCATTCAGTAATTGTAGTTTATCTTGTCTATTCACTAAGTAGATAAAAGGAAAGTTGCACCGGGACAGTGCAAAGACTTGATGTGGGGATATGTTGCGCCCCTCTCTCTCTCCCCCTGCCACGTCTCTCTCTCTCTCTCTCTCTCTCTCTCTCTCTCTCTCTCTCTCTCTCTCTCTCTCTTTCTTTCTCTCTCTCTTTATTTCTCTCTCTCTCTCTCTGTGTGTCTCTCTCTCTCTCTCTCTCTCTCTCTCTCTCTCTCTCTCTCTCTCTCTCTCTCTCTCTCTCTCTCTCTCTCTCTCTCTCTCTCTCTCTCTCTCTCTCTCTCTCTCTCTCTCTCTCTCTCTCTCTCTCTCTCTCTCTCCCCTGCAACCCCCCCACCTATCCCTCTATCCACCACCCCACCCCGCGTAGTTCCTCCTCGCAAACCCCACCGTTCTCTCTCCTCTCTCTCTCCCCCTCCCTCTCTCTCCCCCCGCCACATCTTCTGCAGCCCCCCATAGCCTTCTCTCTCGCAGCCCCCCCCCTTGCGTCCCGCCCCTCCCTTCCCCGCAGCCCCCCGCAACTGCTCCACCACCCACCCCACCCCGGAACCCCACAACCCCATGCTTCCCCCGCCTCTACAGTCCCTCCCCACCCGCTGATCCCTTCCTCCCCTCACCCCTGCAGCGCCCCACCACCCCCTCCTCTCTCCCACCCACTAGCCCCACAGCCACCATAGCTACCTCCCCCCACAATCCACCCGCATCTCTCCTCCCCCGCATCTTTTCCCCGCCACCATGCAGACCACTTCCCGTGATGAAAGAAGCAGTTGAACTTGCAGATGCAGACTGGACTACCTTGTTTCAGCAACTTCAGGTAAGTGAAGCAGCTACTGCAGTTGCTCGTATAAGACAAGATGTAGTAGACAAAGTTTTGACCAGTTTTGGATGGATAGTTTGAGGATCATTTCTCAACTAAACCCTAGAGTGTTATATATCATTGGAAAGCTCTTGACGAGTTATTTCGAATGGTGCAATAATAATTTTAAAAATCTTGGATCAATTTTGACCATCCCCCAAAAACCCCCACAACTCACCTCCCATATGTAAGGATCAAAAGCTACTACAAAAATTAGGTGAAGGATGTGCTTCTCAGAATCATTCGAATATCACGGGTGGCACAAAATGAGGATCTGAGTTGCATACAAAAGTGACAGTAAAAGTGTAAATGGTAAAAGTGGAAGTGGAGAAATGACTGTTGCCGCCAACCATTCATGACGACTGCCTATTTTTGGGGATCCAATTCAAGACTGGTGGCATATTTGATCCTCTATTTTTGGGCAATCAATCAGCACATGATCGGTGGACATGAAAATCTGCAAGGCCCTCTTGGCCTATTGGAGCCTATAAAAGCAATGGACTTGTGTTCATTTGATATACACACATATACATACGTACGTACAGGGGTCCTCTCCTAGCACTCTCTAGCTACAAGCCTATTGTAGGAGGTCACTCTGTGGTGAGGATACAGAGCGTGGGCTTTCCACTGAGGGCTAATAACAATATAGTGTGAAGAGAGTGGTTTGGTTTTGTCATTCAGGATGAGTCATTGGTATTTCATGCTCTTTCCCTTAGAGCAAGTCTTCATACTTTGTATTGATCGGTGCTAGTCTGCATCAAGTTGTGTGCATTGTACAGAGTAGATGAATCCCTTGTATTGATGTTATTCAGTTTTGGAGTGGCATGTTAGTCCAGAGCATAAACCTTTGAGCATCTCTTTTGCCTATGTTGTAATCATTTGATTCAAACTAAGGAGTGGTTGGTTTTCCATTTTTTTCATTTTTAATTAATATTATCCCTAAGTATTCACAACTTTGTGCAATTATTGATATCTCCCTGCTCACAGAAATGTTAAAGGGTATATTTCCCTAAGGAGAACCTCCCTTGAGTAGGGGAAGTAATGGAAGTGCATGTTGTATGCTCTTGCTAAAGTAGATACCCCAGTACCTCCTCTAGAATGAGCCATAAGTGTCCGCATCTCTTTTAGAAACCACTTAAGCGACCATCCTATCCCAAACTCTGTCTCAAGTGAACTAAGTACGTTTTTTTATCCCTCTCATCATGCTCACTACATAAATAAAAAAAATAATTTAAATAAAACATAAGATATTTATTTCAATTTATATGTAAAATCTATAGTTACTTCCACGATAAGTGGACAAGGCGCAAATAAGAGTCGCATAATGCCCCAATTCCTCTCTTGAACTCCAATCCATTCCCTATGTACACAATGTTCCCCTCTGGCTCTATATCACACTCTAGTCCTAAGGTGCCTATGCATGTCCTCATAGGCAACTCTTCTCTGCTATCACAATCTGGAGGTGGTATAGGTGTCCTAAAATAGATAGATAAAAATAAATAAAAATATGGGTTATAATATCATTAAAAAAAGTTTATTAGAAAAAAACATACCTATGAGCAGATAGTTGTCTTCCTGCATGTGGAGCCGCAAACGAGCCCTCCTCTGATTGTTGGCTAAGCATATCGATCGTATAGTGTAGCTCATCATCAGACATCTTTGAGTAATCACGCATGATGGCCCCTAGAGTATCAGATAGAACTCTTGCTCTCATAAGACTTTTTATGAGATTGAGTTTCACCTTTCTCTCTCTACTAGGATCCATAATACCCAACATATAAAACAAAATGGGTTAGAAATCAATATATATATGTGTACATATGTATGTGTGTATGCATTAAGTATGTGTATGCATGTGTGTGTGTATGTATGTGCGTGTATGTGTGTGTATGTGTGTATGTGTGTATGTGTGTATGTGTGTATGCATGTGTATTTGTGTGTATACATCATTATGTGAGTATGTGTCTATGTGTGTATGTGTGTGTGAATGTGTGTGTGTGTATGTGTATGTGTGTGCATCTTTGAGTGTGTATGTGTTTATGTATGTGTATGTGTCTATATGTGTGTATGTGTCTATGTGTGTATGTGTATGCATGTATGTATGCATATGTGTGTGTATGTGTGTGTATGTGTGTGTATGCATTATGTATGCATATGTGTGTGTATGCATTATGTATGTGTATGTATGCATGTTAAGTATGTACGTATGCATATGCATATGCATTATGTATGCATATGTTCTCTCTATGTGTGTGTAAGCATATATGTGTGTGTATGTGTGTATGTGTGTGTGTATATGTGTTTGTATGTGTGTATGGATGTGTATGTGTGTATGCATCATTATGTGTGTATGTGTGTGTGTATATGTGTATGTATGTGTGTGTGTGTCTATGTGTATGTATGTGTGTCTATGAGTGTGTATGTGTTTATGTGTGTCTATGTGTCTATGTGTGTGTATGTGTCTATGTGTGTATGTGTATGCATGTATGTATTCATATGTGTGTGTATGCATGTGTATGTGTGTGTATGAATCATTATGTGTGTATGTGTGTATGTGTGTATGTGTCTATGTGTGTATGTTTGTGTGTGTGTATATGTGTGTGTGTATGTGTATGTGTCGCTATGTGTCTATGAGTGTGTATGTCTATGTGTATGTTTCGCTACGCATCTATGAGTGTGTATGTGTTTATGTGTGTGTATGTGTCTATGTGTGTGTATGTGTCTATGTGTGTATGTGTATGCATATATGTGTATGTGTGTGTATGCATTATGTATGCATATGTGTGTGTATGCATTATGTATGTGTATGTATGCATGTGCATTATGTATGCATGTGCATTATGTATGCATGTGCATTATGTATGCATGTGCATTATGTATGCATGTGCATTATGTATGCATGTAAGTATGTATGTATGCATATGCATATGCATTATGTATGCATATGTATGCATGTATGTGTATGTGTGTGTATGTCTCTCTATGTGTGGGTATGCATATATGTGTGTGTATGTGTGTGTACGCATGTGAATGTGTGTGTATGCATCATTATGTGTGTATGTGTCTATGTGTGTATGTGTGTGTGTGTTTGTGTGTGTATCTATGAGTGTGTATGTGTTTATGTATGTGTATGTGTCTATGTGTGTGTATGTGTCTATGTGTGTATGTGTATGCATGTATGTATGCATATGTATGTGTATTCATGTGTATGTGTGTGTATGCATCATTATGTGTGTATGTGTGTATGTGTGTATGTGTGTATATGTGTGTCTGTATGTGTGTGTGTCTATGTGTATGTGTGGCTACCCTTCTATGAATCTGTATGTGTTTATGTGTGTGTATGTGTCTATGTGTGTGTTTGTGTCTATGTGTGTATGTGTATGCATGTATGTATGCATATGTGTGTGTATGTGTGTGTATGCATTATGTATGCATATGTGTGTGTATGCATTATGTATGTGTGTGTATGCATGTGCATTATGTATGTGTATGTATGCATGTGCATTATGTATGCATGTAAGTATGTATGTATGCATATGTATGCATGTATGTGTATGTCTGTGTATGTCTCTCTATATGTGTGTATGCATATATGTGTGTATGTGTGTATGTGTGTATGTGTGTATGTGCGTGTGTGCACGTGTGTATGTGTGTTTGCATGTGTATGTGTGTGAATGCATCATTATGTGTGTATGTGTCTATGTGTGTATGTGTGTGTGTATGTGTGTGTATGTGTGGGTATGTGTGTGCGCGTCTATGTGTATGTGTGTGTGTCTATGAGGGTGTATCTATTTATGTGTGTGTATCTGTCTATGTTTGTGTATGTGTCTATGTGTGTATGTGTATGCATGTATGTATGCATATGTGTGTGTATGTGTGTGTATGCATTATGTATGCATATGTGTGTGTATGCATTATGTATGTGTATGTATGCATGTGCATTATGTATGCATATGTGTGTTTATGCATGTAAGTATGTATGTATGTACGCATATGCATATGCATTATGTATGCATGTATGTGTATGTGTGTGCATGTCTCTCTATGTGTGTGTGTATGTGTGTGTGTATGTGTGTATGTGTGTGTGTATGTGTGTGTGTATGTGTGTGTGTATGTGTGTATGTGTGTATGTGTGTATGTGTGTGTATGTGTATGTGTATATGTGTGTGCATGTGTGTATGCAACATTATGTGTGTATGTGTGTATATGTGTGTGTATTTGTGTGTGAATGTGTGTGTGTCTATGTGTATGTGTGTGTGTGTGTCTATGTGTGTATATGTGTGTGTATGCATATGTATGTGTGTGTAAGTGTGTGTGTGTGCGCATACGTGGCTTCAACGAGATGTCTCTTTCTCTCTCTCTCTCTCTCTCTCTCTCTCTCTCTCTCTCTCTCTCTCTCTCTCTCTCCCTCTCTCTCTCTCTCTCTCTCTCCCCTCTCTCTCTCTCTCTCGTTCTCTTCTTTCTCTCGTATGTTAATCCCGATACAAATGTGACGGGAGAAATCAAACTTTTTTTTTTAACATTCCAGAGCGTCGCTTATGCGAGGTTGTGGAACACAAGACGTCGCATATGCGACCCTATCCAGTCTGCCAACGTCGCAAATAGCGTTGCTTATGAGCGATGCTATTTGCGACATAGAGGTTTAGCATCGCATAAGCGACGCAAGCATCACTTATGCGACGAATGCCCGTAAAAAAAAAAAATCCAAAAATAGCACCATCGCTTATGTGATGCTAGCATTCCATAAGCGACAGTGCTCGTTTTTTTTTCAATAGAAGCATTTATTACCATAAGATTCTTTTGCATATCGGATGGATAAGCTATGCTAGTTAGATGAACACATGTAGATACATATTCTATTATTGCACGAGGTGTAGAGCTGGCAAAGAAAAAATGTGACAGGACTTAGTGTTGTATTTTTGTTCCCGAATGAAGGACAAAATGCATAAATTGAAGCTGCGATAGATAGGTCGATTCTGAATCCATGAGTTATACGGATCATGTTCTTTCTGGTTGGCTATGTTGTCTAGAGAAGTATTACCAATAATCATTCATGGGTCCAAATTGCAGCCCTATCACTCATCTGGATAATGAAAAACTTTGAAAAATGGAAAATACAAGTTCGTGCAAAAGAAACATAATAACTACTAAACATGCAATTCATACAAGGATTTAACGATGGTGATGGAAGCATCCTTTTGAATCTCATCCTATGATCCTTATTATGAGGGGCACGATGAGTGGAGAATCATTGAAGTAAAGATACCATTTAGGGAGATCATGATGCATACCCAATGATCTCAACTCAGAAGCGGGGGAAATACAAGGCTGAGAACAATATCGAATTCATCTTATATGGTGAACCTACAATCAAAGAGAGTAGAAAATCGGTGTCCTCTAGTGATGAGCAGACAAAGGAACAGCACAATTGAGCCCTTCAATAGGAATAATCTTCCTTACATTATCACTTCTCTTGTCTCTATATTGTGTGTGTGTTTGTCTTTTTGTGCATCTATTGTGCTTCTCCCCTTCACCTTTGTGGACATCACTCATTCATGGTTACCATATCATCCTTATGTATCCATGTATTGAGGTGAAGCTCCTTTATGTGGTAGTCATTATTTTCTAGAGTGAGAATCTCTTTTCTTGTGTGTATATGTAGATGACATGATTATCACAAGTGATAATGAATAAGGAATCAAGGACATAAAAGAGAAGCTTGGGAAGGAGTTGAAGATCTGAGACCTTGGAGATCTAAGTTGTTTCCTATCTATTGAACTCATATACAAGGACAAAGGTATTTGGCTTATGTAGAGAAAGTACATCTTGGATGTATTGAAGAAATATGGACTCACAAGATGCAAGCCATTGAGAAATCTGATTGAGATAAACATAAAATTGACTTCATGGGATCCACTTTTTTATAGATCTATCCTAGTCTCATTATATTATGCCACCATTTCAAGGCCTAGCCTAGCATATATACTTGGTGTGCTATTTGAATTCATGCACACACCTAGGGCTTCATGTCTACTTACAGCTAAAGGAATACTTAGATGTCTCAAAGCTACAATGAATGAAGGTGTTTTCTATCTTTATGAAGATGAGAGATGATTTCATGTGAAAGCATATACAAGTGATAACTGGGCTAGATCCAAAGAGGATAGGAGGAGCACAAGTGGCTATGTAGTAATGTTTGGCAAGAAGGTCATCTCTTCTATGGAAACAAAGAAACTTAGAGTTTTTTTATCATCCACAAAAGTTGAATACAAGGCCTTAGCACAAGTGCACGCGAGCTTATGTGGCTCAAGAACCTCATGGAGTGGCCAAAATTGTGCATCAATCAATTTCCAATCATGTGTGACGACATGAGTAATGTTAACCTATCTATGACTCCTATGTTCCATTTTAGAAGTAATGAAATTCAAATATTACTTTTAGGTACTAAGGAGACATCAATGTGTATGAAACTTTGTTGGATCTTTGTACAAGTGCACTGTCTAGTGTTCGTCCAAATAGGTGATTTCTCTACCTTTATATGTTTCACATGATGATTCAAATCATTCCATTTCGGATGTAGATTTACATGATGTACTTATTGATGAGAGAACTAATATAGAGGAGGAAAAAACTTTGCCTAAATGGATGGTGTACACTTTGGGACATAGCAAATTAGATTCATTTCTACCATATCATACTCGGTTAGACTCTCATAGTTCGTTTGTTGCACTAGATTGTTATGCTATGGCTGCCTCTAGTCTCTGTGATGAGAATGATCTAGTTTAATTTGATAAAGCATAAATTCAAAAAATTGGATGATTGTTATGTAATCAGAATATGATACTATTATGGAACATGGTATGTGCTTTATGTGACTTGCCTCTTGGCAAGGAGGCCATTGGAACTGAGTGGGTATAGAAGCTGAAATGTAAGCCTGATGGAATAATTGACATGTATAAGGCTAGGGTTGTTGCAAATGGTTATGCTCAAGAAATAGGCATTGATTTTGATGAGAACCTTGCTCCTACATGCCAAATGAAAACTGTTCATAGCATTTGTGCACTTGTAGCTCATCATGGTTGGAACATTCATCAATTGGACATTAGAAATACTGTAACATTTTTAAATGATGACTTGCATGAAGAAGTGTATGGTTTTTTAGCCCCATGGTTTTGTGTAGAAAGGGCATGAACACAAAATGTGCAAGTTGAAAAAGGCATTATACGGTTTGAAGCAAGCACAACATGCTTTGTATGAAAAGATGCATACCTACCTCATTGAGCATGGTTTTGAGAATAGTCGAACTAGGAGTACCTTATATTTTAAGCATGCAAATGATGTGCTTCTGATCATTGTTGTCTATTTTGATGAAATATTGCTCATTGGTCCTCATGAGAACCATATTTGCTGATTTTAAGGCTGATTTGCATACCTCATTTGAGATGTCAGATTTGGGGCATTTGCATCATTATTTGGGCATTTACTTTATGCAAGTTGATGCTGGAATAGCTTTGTGTCAAACAAAATATATTGAAACATTATTGTAGTGTTTTGGCCCTGCAAATTCCAAAGCTATTGCCAATCCTATGGAAATAGGTTTATGGTTGAGTCTTCATTGTTGGAGATGCATTTAATGTTCTTCTCTATCAGCAAGCTATTCGATGCTTGATTTAATTATTGACTACTCAGCCACATATTCAAGTTTTTTGTCTTAGAGATAAGTAGCTTTATGCATTGCCCATGTGTCAAGCATTGGCGAGCAGTTAAGCGCATCTTTTTCTACTTGATTGGTACCCTACCCCAAGCGGGATTACTAGCACTAGATTTAAATGCTTTTGCTGACTCTTACTAGGTTGGTTGCTATGACACGCATGTGTCCATCAATGGTTTTTGCTTTATGCTTGGTAGATCATGCATAATTTGGTTGGGCAAGAAGCACCCTAGTGTGGCCACTTCTAGTTGTGAGGTTGAGTTTACGGCAACTTTTATAGCGATTGTTGAGTGTGTGTGGTTCAAATGCCTTATAAGTGATTTGGGTGTTGGTGAGTTTTTTGCCACCACCAACTTCACTAATAGTTAGAGCACATTGGTAGTCACAAGGAACCCTATGATCCATGCTCCCTCTAAGCACATTCCCGTGCACTATCATTATGTCTAGGAAAGCAGATATCAGTTTGGCATATGTGCCCACATAGGACAACATTAAAGACCATTTCACAAATGCTCTAGCTAGGTAGAAGCTTGAAGCATTCTCCAAAGCTTTGGGCTTACTTCCGTTTGAGGATTCATTCCACATAGCTTAGCACTTTTTATACATGAGTGCCAACTCCTTGTTCACTGCATCACTCCTAGGGGACAAGGGGATTTGTCGATAGATTAGGTAGTGATGTGTGTGAACACACTAGGACTATGTGGGCAGTTTTTCCCTCTTTAGGAGGTTCTCTACCCTTGGCTTTTATATATGCCTATAACCCTAATGGGTCACTTATCTTTTTACATTCTCTTGGTAATACATTAAATATTGTGTGTTGTGCTTGTTGTTAGGATCTTGCTCATGCGCATACAGAGATTACGGATGCTAAAAACACACAGACAAATAGATGCAACAAGAGACGAGACAGAATGCTATATTGGGTGCAATCTCTCCCCATGCACTCTGTTCCAACAATCCACAAAGTGCATGTATTTATAGGAACTTTTGATTACGTTGAAAAGAGTGGTTACATGAGAGCGGCTTCGAAAAGCAGGCGTGAAACTAAAAGTCGGTAACTTTTACAGAAAGCCATTGCTTTCAATAACATAAACTGCGGTCTACAACGACCCTTATTCTAACCATTACTTTTATAACTATTTCTAACAATAGAACCTTCTACGCATAATAATTTTTCAGATTATTGATATCCGCCCTTTCACGCTTTGCACGCTCCTCACGAACCCTCAATTGCTATATCAAAAACATCAAAAACACATTAATACATTAATAATATAACACTTTAACAATGCATTGTTCAATAATATACAATATGCCTCTCAGTTGACAAGCAACTGACCTCAGTTGATAAAATAAATTTAGAACTCTAACAATTACAATGCATAGTTCAGCATATTCCATGTTACTGTTACAATCCAACAATGCATTGGCCAACATATTCCATGTTACAATCCAACAATGCATTGTTCAACATATTCCATAAGTTATAAATGTTACAATACAACAATGCATTGGCCAACATATTTCATGTTACAATCCAACAATGCATTGTTCAACATATTCCATAAGCAACAATGCATTGGCCAACATATTTCATGTTACAATCCAACAATGCATTGTTCAACATATTCCATAAGCAACAATGCATTGGCCAACATATTTCATGTTACAATTCAACAATGCATTGTTCAACATATTCCATAAGTTATAACATGCCCCTGAGTTGAAAAAGCAACTGACCTCAGTTGATAAAATAATAAACATGGATGGCCAATCACATGTTTCATCAGTGAATAATAAAAAAAATGGGCATGTTCCATGTAAATACACATACATGGAAATGTTCATGGAGTTGTTACATTAATGCATTTGTGTATGATATGCAAAAATTAAGTGATCATAATGAGGTGTTAATTGTGTTTTATGTATCCATTGACATTCTTCAATAGAGTGATTTTTGTACTTTACCAAATATCGATGATATTGAGTACCTGTGCGTGTAGTAGTGACATCATGATCAATGATTTTCTCAAGAACTAAGATTTCAGATTGTTCTTCAATTGAAGGGGGATCATCAAGCAGTGGAGTGAGTGGTAAGGTTCCTTTAAATGGTTTAAGTAAACTAATATGAAAAGATTTATGAATAGTCCAATGAGATGAAATATCTAATCTAAATGAATTTTCATTAATTTTTTCTATAATGCGAAACGGTCCATAATAGCGTGGTGCAAGTTTAATTTTAGGATGCTGCAAAATATTTTTGAGACGTCTTTTAATGATACGCAACCATACAAAATCATTTTCCTTCAATTCTTTGGCTAATCGTTTAGTATTGATAGTACGTGTATATCACTCTTGACTTTTCCTAATGTGCTCGTGAACATCATGAAGTATAGAAACGTGATCATGAGCAATAGAATGTCAGTTTGGGTGAGGGACATGGGAGTTGGAAGCTTTTTACCAAAAACAATTCCAAAAGGTGCACGACCAGTAGTGGTGTGTGCAGTGTTATTGTAAGCAAATTGAAGCAATGGCAACTTTTCATCCCAGTTACTAGGATTATCTAATGAATAACAATGCAATAAATCAAGAATAGTACTGTTTGTAGCCTCACTTTGTCCGTTACTTTCAGGATGAAATGCAGAACTAAAATCTATTTTAGAACCAAAATGTTGAAATAAGGCTACCCAAAAATGATTACAAAATCTGACATCACGATCAGATAACATTACTTTAGGAAATCCATGATGTGGGAAAATGCATTTAATGAATAAATTTGCATCTTGAGGTGTAGTCAAAGTTTTTCTACATGGAATGAAATATGCATATTTACTAAACCTATCAAATATTGTCCAAATGATATCATTATGTGATGAAGTGATGGGAAGACCTGTGATAAAATCCATAGAGATTTGTTCCCATGGTTCATTTGGAATGGGAAGTGGCATTAATAATCCAAATGGTTTACCATGATGACATTTGACACGTTGACATACAATGCATTGAGAAACATAATGTGCAATATCCTTTTCCATGTGTGGCCAAAAGAAGAAATCTTTGCAAGCAGAAATGGTGCTTTGTATGCCTCTATGACCCATGTAAGATGGTTCATGCATTTCTTTGATGACAAAATCTTTAAAAGCCTGAGTTATGCAATAATGTATGTTGAAAATAAAGAAAACCATTATGAAATGTATAATGTTCATCAGATAAAGATGCACCATTGTTGAAGTCATGCCATGCATGTGAAAATACAAATCAGATGCATAAGTGGAAATCATTTGTTGAAAAGAATGAATTTGGATGGCATAAATATTATTCAAAACAACAGAATGCGAAGGAAAACGGCTAAGAGCATCCGCTACAACATTAGATTTAACAGGCTGATATTGTATCATGGGTTGGAAATTTTGAATGAATGATGCCCATTTAAGATGCCTATCTGAAATTAAGGGCTGATTTAATAAATGCTTAATAGCCTGTTGATCGATTTTGATTAAGACCTCAGAGCCCATAAGATAGTGTTTCCAAATTCGCAAAGCATGCACAATGGCTAAAAATTCTTTATCATACGTACTATAATTTTGTTCTAAGGGCTTAAGCTTTCTACTCTCAAATGCGATAGGATGGTCATTTTGCATTAAAACAACACCTATTCCTGAACTACTAGCATCAATAACGACATGAAAGGGTTGTCAAAAATCAGGTCACTGTAAACTAGGTGTGTTAGTATATGATCAATGTCTACCCCTCATGATTGTATGCACATTTTGTAAGGCCCCCTTTATGAGGAGAAGCCAAGCGTGCATTACCCAATTGATGGGAATCCCAACTTGAATGTTGAATGAAGGTCATATTGGACCATGTAAGGTATTATAAGGACCATTACGCGGGCGGTGGCCGCCCACGCTCTACCGCCCATGTATTGCCGTCCATGGCAGGCCACCCATGATCCTATATATACATGACTTCTGCACTACCTAAGACACCTGAGTTGAGCCAGCATACCTCTACCTTGTATCTCCCTATCTAGAGTTGTCTAGATCACCATTTAAGCTCTACCTTGAGAGCGCACGGGTGGACAACGCCATCATCTTTGTACTTGCTGCTAGTAGAAAATTGTTGAGATTCTCCTATATCTGTTATCTTCTCTGCTATTGCTCCTGTGTTATATTGCGTAACTATTGTCTTACATGGTATCAGAGCTGTAAGGTTCGAATAGCTTGAGAAGCATCATTATTTTAGCCTACTAGCAGACTAGAATATCAGTAGATTATTCGAGTGATTACATGATGGCTTCATCGTCGAACAGTAGTCTTGGTGCTTCAGCTAATGTTAATGCTGCACCTATTCGAATTCGTCCACCTGCATTCACTGAAGGGAAGCTGGATGGAACCAACTATACACTCTGGAAGTTCAAAATTTCTGCAATTTTGGACTCCTATGAATTACTTGACACTGTCATGGGACCGATGGGATTGGATCCAGAGCCTATACCAGTTGAAGATCCAGCAAATTCAAGATTGATGATTCAGCCAGATCCTGATCTTCTACGAGCTTGGAAGAGGCGGAATGCTGATGCACTATGTGCGATTGTCACTAGTGTAAGTGATTCTGTGCTTACTTTAGTTCAACATACTACTAAAGCACATGAGGCTTGGGGCATATTGGCTCGACAATATGAGACCAAGAACCACACTAGGATACAGAATTTAGAAAATCAATTGGCAAATCAAAAGCATTCTGATTCTGAAAAGGCTGAAGATTTTATCAAACGGATAAAGTATCTTCAAGATCAATTGGCTGCAGTTGGTGTTGTTATAACACCAGAAGAGCTGGCTCGAAGATTTGTACGTGTTCTTCCAGCAAAGTATGATGGATTAGTAACAGCCCTTAACACTCAGGTAAGGCCAACTCCTCTTACATTTGAAGAGTTTTGTGCCATGCTTTTAGAAGAAGAGATGCGGCTGAAGAATCGGCAAAGTACAACTGATGCTGCATTCTCAGCAAATACAAAAGGTAAAGGCTCTTCAGAGGGATCAAAGAAGAAGCCAAAGAAGAAAAAGTTCACAGGAAGTTGCTTCTATTGTGAAAAGAAAGGCCATGCCATCAAGGATTGCAGAAAGAAGCAAGCTGATGAACGGAATGGGACTGTAAAATCATCATGGAAGAACAAAGAGTCTGCAAACAACACAGAGCTGGAACTTTGGGTAGCTATTGAAGAGGTATGTTCATCTGCTCAAGCTTGTGTTGATGAGCCATGGATTTTAGATAGTGGAGCTTCTCGCCATATGACTAGTAAAAAGGATTGGTATAGTTCCCTAGTGCCTCTGCGGGAATCCATCAATGTAGTGGTGGAAAATGACTCCAAGTGTCCAGTTGAAGGAACTGGAACCATCTCTTTTATCACTTCTCCAGGTGTTGAGAAAAAGTTATCCGATGTTCTCTATGTACCTACACTCAAAAGAAATTTGTTGTCAGTTTCTGCAATAACAGATCGTGGACTGGAAGTTCACTTCAATAAGAGTGGTGCGGAAATCATGGATTCATCAAGTAATGTTGTAGGTAAAGGCATACGACGGGATAACTTGTATGAGTTAAGTGCTTTAACTGCTACAGAAGATAAAGATGTAAGCAGGTTATGGCACCGACGATTTGGGCATCTCGGATTTGCAGTTTTGAAGGAGATGCAACGAACAGGGATGGTTGCTCATATGCCTGCATTTTCAGAGTTGCAGGAACCTTGTGAAGCTTGTATGATGGGCAAGCAACAACGAAAGGCATTTCCAAGAGAGACCAGCAATCGATCTCAAGCTCGTCTAGAGTTGGTACATGCTAATCTCTGCGGTAAAATATCTACACCTGCTTTAGGAGGATCTTTCTACTTCTTGCTGTTAGTCGACGATTATAGTAGAAAGATGTGGGTTTATTTCATTTGAGAGAAGGTTGATGCTTTTGAAAAATTTAAAACGTGGCATAAGTATGTAGAAAATGAATCAGGAAGGAAACTAAAGAAATTTAGAACAGATAGAGGAGGTGAATTCTTGTCAACAGAATTCAACAATTACTGTAAGGAGCATGGTGTGAAAAGGCAACTTACCACAGCTCATACACCCCAACAAAATGGCGTTGTTGAGCGCACGAACAGGACAGTAGTTGAAATGGCTCCTTGTATGTTGAAGGCTCAAGACATGCCTGATTCATTCTAGGCAGAAGCAGTCAATACAGCAGTCTACATCCTCAATCGAAGCTACACAAAAGCACTGAAGGGGATGACTCCTCAAGAAGCATATTCTGGTAAAAAGCCTTCAGTTTTGCATTTCAGAATTTTTGGTTGTTTCTGTTATGCACATATTCCTGATTCAACAAGATCAAAGTTGGATTCAAAAAGCAAAAAGTGTGTCTTCCTAGGATATAGTGAAGAGTCTAAAGCATACAGGTTATGGGATCCTGAGGCAAGGAAGATTTTTGTCAGCCGAGATGTGGTGTTTGATGAACGACCACACTTAGTAGAAGATAAAGGTAAATCTACTATCTCATCAAGCGGAGAAATATCTCACCTTGTGCCTATCAAAAGACAGGTTAAAGTTGAGGAGGAGGAAACATCTGATGGAGAAATTTCCTCAATAAAAAGCCAACCAGTTGTAGGTGCACTGCGTAAGCCACTACCGAAGTGGGCACAACAGCTCTTTGATGATCACAATCCACATGTAGATGTACCAGAATCATCATCGGATGGATTACGAAGATCAAAGAGAATAGAGGAGCAAAGAAGAGCCTCAGAACACATTGTTAACATGGCTCTAATGGCAGATATCATGGGTTCGATAAAGGAACCTACCACCATTGAAGAAGCCATTGATGATCCAGATTGGAGAGCGGCAATGCAGTCTGAGTATGATAGTATACTCAAAAATGATACATGGGATCTAGTCGACTTGCTGCCAAAGAAGAAGGTAATAGGTACTAAATGGATTTGGAAAGCTAAGTATAAAGTTGATGGAACATTAGAAAAGTATAAGGCACGATTAGTTGCACAGGGTTTTTCACAGATTGAAGGATTTGATGTTCAAGAAAATTTTGCACCAACAGCACGCATGACAACTATTGGGACGGTACTTGCAGTAGCTGCACAAAAGTCTTGGCCTATTTTCCAGATGGATGTCAAATCTGCATTTTTGAATGGTCACCTCAAGGAGGAGGTATATGTATCTCAACCACCAGGTTTTGAGGTGCCCAATTCAGAAAATAAAGTTTGCAGGTTGAAGAAAGCTTTGTATGGACTTAAGCAAGCTCCACGGGCTTGGTACCAACAAATAGATCATTTTTTCAAAAATATGGGTTTTGAAAGAAGTACTTCTGATGCTAACTTGTATGTAATGAAAAGGGATAGCAAGCTAGTTGTTGTCATTGTATATGTAGATGATTTGATCATTACAGGAGATCATCAGGAACTCATCAATCAAACTCGGATAAGCTTGGGAACTGAGTTTGAAATGACAGACTTAGGTCTACTCCATTTTTGTCTGGGAATTGAAGTATGGCAAAGGAAGGATGGCATTTTCATCTCACAACAAAAATATTCCAAAGAAATTCTCAAGGCATTTGGAATGATGGACTGCAAACCAACTAGCACACCTATGGAGGTAAATCATAAGCTATCTATGGATGATAACATGCCTGATGTAGATGCTAAGAAGTATAGGAAGCTCGTTGGAAGTCTTATTTTTCTGTGCAACACTAGACCAGACATTTGCTATGCTGTTGGAGTGTTAAGCAGGTTTTCCAACAAACCTAAGGAGAGTCACTAGAATGCTGGAATGCGAATTCTAAGGTACATTGCAGGAACCTTGGATTTTGGTATTTTGTATACCACAGGTGATACACTCCAAGGATATTGTGATTCAGATTGGGCTGGAGATTGTGATTCTAGAAAATCAGTTTCTGGATATTGTTTCTCACTTGGTTCAGGAATATTTTCTTGGGTAAGTAGGAAGCAACCAACTCTCACACTCTCCTCCACTGAAGCAGAGTACAAAGCAGCTTGTTTTGCTTCTTGTGAGGCAGTCTGGTTAAGGAGAATTCTTGCAGATCTAGGCTTTCCATCAAATATGCCAACTGTACTCAAGTGTGATAATCAAAGCTGTATGGCTATTGCAAAGAACCCAGTATTTCATGCTCGCACCAAGCACATAGAAGTACAGTATCATTACATTCCTGAGCTAATTGAAGATGAAATTGTGGAGCTAGAATATTGCCCAACAGAGGCAAATTTTGCTGACATATTCACTAAAGCACTTGGAAGAGAGCAGCTCAACAAGCACCTTCAACAGATGGGCATAGGACCAAGACCTACTTGATTTATCATCGGTAAACATTGAGGGGGGGTGTTAGTATATGATCAATGTCTACCCCTCATGATTGTATGCACATTTTGTAAGGCCCCCTTTATGAGGAGAAGCCAAGCGTGCATTACCCAATTGATGGGAATCCCAACTTGAATGTTGAATGAAGGTCATATTGGACCATGTAAGATATTATAAGGAAAGGGAGTTACCAGGGTCCCCAATTGTGGGGTCCGGGGCAGCGGTGAGCAGCCCCGGCTGGGGGGTCCAAGGGGGCCAGCGGGCCCCCTGGCTGGGGGGTCCCAGGGGGTTAGCGGGTCCCCTGGTGGGGGTTCGGGGGCAGCACCCCCGGCGCGACGATAAAGGGAATATTCCATGGAATATTCCCTATCGGAGTCAGAAATCATTTATATTTGTTAGGTCGGTTCAACCAGTCTAAGCCGTGTATGGCAATTACGCGGGCGGTGGCCGCCCACGCTCTACCGCCCATGTATTGCCGTACATGGCAGGCCACCCATGATCCTATATATACATGACTTCTGCACTACCTAAGACACCTGAGTTGAGCCAGCATACCTCTACCTTGTATCTCCCTATCTAGAGTTGTCTAGATCACCATTTAAGCTCTACCTTGAGAGCGCACGGGTGGACAACGCCATCATCTTTGTACTTGCTGCTAGTAGAAAATTGTTGAGATTCTCCTATATCTGTTATCTTCTCTGCTATTGCTCCTGTGTTATATTGCGTAACTATTGTCTTACAAGGTGCATGTGAAAGTGCTTGTTTACGTTTTTCAAAAGACTGTTGTTGGGTAAGTCCCCATGCAAATTTTATTTTCTTTCTCAACAACAAGGTAAGAGGCAATGCTAAATAAGAAAAATTTTGAACGAACTTCCTATAGAAACTTGCCAACGCAAGAAAAGAACGAACATCATTGACTAATTGTGGTGTAGGCCATTCTACGATAACTCTAATCTTTTTTGGATCCACATGCACACCTTCACTTGAAATAATATGTCCTAAATATTCTAGCTTATGCTGAAAAAAATAACTCTTTTCAGGATTAGCATAAAGTGTGTTCTCTCATAACAAATGAAAAACTGTTTCAAGATGCTTTTCATGTTCACTATCATTCTTACTGTAAACAATTATATCATCAAAGAATACAAGAACAAAAACTTGGTAATCAAGAAAAATATTGTTCATCATTCGCGCAAATGTGGCACGGGCATTAGTAAGTCCAAAGGCATTACCATAAATTCACAATGGCCAGTTTGAGTTCTAAATGTAGTCTTAAAAATATCACTTTGTGTCATACGAATCTGATGGTAACCTGATTTAAGATCAATTTTACTAAAGACACGAGATCCTCGTAACTTATCTAAGAGATCCTCTATTCGAGGAATAGGGTATCTATTCTTGATGGTAATCTTGTTAAGGGCTCTATAATCAATGCACATTCGATAAGTTTTATTCTTCTTCTCTACTAAGAGAACAGGTGCTCCAAATGGGGAAGAACTAGGCCTTATAAGTCCTTTTTGTAGCAAGTCTTTTACTTGGTTTTCTATTTCCTTTTGATGTAGTGGGCCATGTCTATAAGGTGCTTTATGAGGAGGAGAACTACCAGGGACTAAATCTATGCTATGGTCAAAGGATCCTCGAGATGGTGGTAGGTTAGGGATACTCAGACATAAAACAATCCTTATAAGTAATCATGAAAGGTTTATATGCATCAAGAAGTGTATGAGTATAATCATTGATGACATTGACATAAAAAATGCATGAGTTGAATCCTTTCCTAAATGCATGTTTTACTTGAGTGTGACTAATCAGTGGGAATGACAGAAAATCATGCCATGCAGACAAACTAATGACTTGACCTTTGATATCAAAGTTAAAAGTATGCGTATGGTAGTCAATACGTGGGTTATAATGGTGACGAAAAGGCATACCTAGTATAACATCGTAAGATTGCAAAGGTGCAATTAAAAATGTTCGTGAATCAACATATGGGCCTATGCTAATCGTAACATCTTGCACTTCTCGTGTTACATTATAACGACTACCCTGAAATGCAGCTTTCACTTTATACAAGGAAGGAAATGTTTGTAAGTTAAGTTCTTGCACTAATAAATGTGAAATGAAGTCATGTGAACTACCATTGTCATGTAGAATTTTAACTAGTTTATTATTTATTGTATCGTGCATGCAAAGGAGAGAGTGAAGAGAGATATCATTACCCAAGGTACTTAAGTCCTTCTCCAATGATTCCTCTATCCAAACAGGAGGAATTTCTTCATTATGGACCTCCATGTTATGCAATTGAGCTGTAGCCGATTTCATGTGAAGCGATCGCAATCTGCACCTTATTTTTGTATGTTCAAGTTTACCACAATTCCAGCAACTGAGTCGTGGTCACTTTGTTGGGCATCCACCACTGAAGTTTGAAGGTAAGGTGGTTTGGTTGGTTGGAGAGATGAAGCAATAGGTGGAGTTGAGTAATTGGATTGTGGAGGACGAGGAAAACTAGGGTAAGATGGGGCATTAAAAGTAGGCTTCATAGGAAATGTAGGTTTAATAGAAAATGGTCGTTGACGTGGTTGTTGTAGTCGGAGTGACTTGGTTATGGACTAGAATTCTTTTTCCGCATCATAAGCAAAAGATATAGCCTCGTTGAGGGTTGTAGGCCGTAGGGTGTGAAGCTTAGCTTGGATTCCCACCTCCAAACCATCTTCATATTTCTGTTGCAAGATATCCTCCGGTACTTCTTCAAGTATTCAAACAAGTAGTAAATTTTGCCAGAACCGGTCAGTGTAAGTAGTAACCGTATCACCCTCCTTCCATGTAAGGGTCATCCATGCATGTCGAACATGCAAATGGTATTGAGGAGGAAGAAAAGAATCCTTCATTTTCTCTTGGAAAGCCTTCCACGTTGTTGGACGCTCCGTATTGTGTCGAAGGACATTCCACGAGAGTTGAGCTTTACCTACTAAATAGTTAGTGGAAAATTTAACTTTTTCACTTTCAGCATACAACTCGTTAGTATAAAAATCATCAAACTATGACAACCAGGAAAGGACTAAACGCCCATTCTTTCGGCCATCAAATCATAGAAACTAGTAGTTTCTAGTACCAATCTTTGAATGAGTAACATCAGATTGGGCAGAAACAATAGCTTTTACTACTCTCGTAAGGTTGTCTTCCTCAGCTTGTATCTTTTGGAGGACTTCATCACATTGTCAGATCTCATTCTCAGCTCCTCGAAGCTCATGCCTCAAAAGCTCTAGTTGTTGTTCAAGTGTTGCCTCAGGTAGAGGTGAATTACTATAATCCTCCATGGTGCTTTTGGACACTTAAGCTAGTGCTTTCCTCTCGGGATGTACCCTCAAGAAATGTACATTAGCAAAGTGCACCCTGTCTGGATGTACCCTGATGTACCCTGACAAGATGTACCTTGTTTGGATGTACCCTGGTGTACCCTGAGAAGTGTACCCTCAAAAGTGTACCCTGAAAAGATGTACCCTGAGACGCGCCGCGTCGCGTCGCACCGTGCTGCCTTGAAAAGTGAGAAAAACTGCAAGTTATGTTAAATTTATGAGAAAAGAACTTGAGTAACAACTCCAAGAGAGAGGGTAGTGGTAAAGCACTTCCCTTGATAGTAGGAGGTTGTGGGTTCAAATACTCCTACCTTAGGGAATCTAAACCACTCTATTGCC
The DNA here is from genome assembly GCA_020310875.1 of Ceratopteris richardii. NCBI lineage: Eukaryota > Viridiplantae > Streptophyta > Polypodiopsida > Polypodiales > Pteridaceae > Ceratopteris > Ceratopteris richardii. The sequence continues at coordinate 28,605,553 of CM035411.1, read as the reverse complement.
ACTCAAAAATTAAAATTGCCTCGCACATAGCCAACCGCTGCCAACGGTCGCCAAGGGAGCCTTGGGTGCCAATGTTGCCAATGTATTGCCTAAGTTATTGCCTAAGTTCTTTGCCTTAGTTCAGGTTCTGAAACTGGAACAGAAACCAAAACCGAAGACGGAGACGGAGACGGAGGCGAAGACGGAATCCGAATCGGAATTGGAATTGTGAACCGAGAACAGAACCCTCTGTATTGATGCATGCAGAGCTCTGATACCACTGTTGTCAGGATCTTGCTCACGTGCATACAGAGATTACGGATGCTGAAAACACACAAAAAAATAGACGCAACAAGAGACGAGACAGAACGCAATATTGGGTGCAATCTCCCCCCATGCACTCTGTTCCGACAGTCCACAGAGTGCATGTATTTATAGGAACTTTTGATTACGTCGAAAAGAGTGGGTACATGAGAGCGGCTTCGAAAAGTAGGCCTGAAACTAAAAGTCGGTAACTTTTACAGAAAGCCATTGCTTTCAATAACATAAACTACGGTCTACAACGACCCTTATTCTAACCATTACTTTTCTAACTGTTTCTTGTTGATATATTTAGGTAGTGATGTGTGTGAACACACTAGGACCGCCGGGGCACTTTTTTCCCTCTTTAGGAGGTTTTTTTCCCCCGGCTTGTATATACGCCTATTGCCCTAATGGGCTACTTATCTTTGTACATTCTCTAGTAATAAATTCACTATTGTGTGTTTATGCTCCAAGCTTCTTCTTCTTCCTTGTGCTGTTCGCGTGCTTCTGCAGACATCTATCTCTGAAAATTGGTATCAGAGCAGGTCGTCGCTTCATCTAGGGCGCCGTCGACACTCCTCCGTTTGCAATCTCAAAATCGCACGAATTTTGGCGAGCATACTCAACGTGTTTCAGAGATCAAAACATCTTCGCTCTGTGGTGCCGAAATCACGATCTGAGCTCGTTTCGGCCTCCGAACGCACTATCAGAGCGCTTGTGCAGGCTGTTTCATCTTTTTGTGCCAAAGGTATATACCAGTTTCTGTTCGCCAGTTTAAGCGTCTCGAAGTCTGCTACAGGTCTAGCAGAACTCGTATAGGCAGTTCTGTTCAACTTTTTGAGATAGAGTCAATTTTCTGCATCAAGGTATTTTAGTCACCGGCCATGGCTGAAAGCAGTGATGTATTCCGTATGTTGGCTGTTGAGGATAAGTTGGATGGTACCAACTACCCATTATGGGCTTATATGATGCGACATGTTTTGGTTGCAAAAGGATTGTGGAACATTGTGCAGGGTGTTGAAAGACGTCCTGTTACACCTGTAACGATAGGTACTGCAAATACAGGTGTTGGAGCTCATGAAGATGGTGTCGAAGATGATATTCTGCAGATTCTTGTTCGTGCTGCTGTTTTTGTTGCACCTACAACAGAGCAGATTCGTTGGGATGGCAGAGATGCCCAGGCACATGCATTGATATTTTTGTTTGTCAAACGTGCCATTATTCCTCACATACGCTCTTGTAGAACAACTAGGGATTCTTGGGATACACTTACCACTTTGTACCAGGCTAGGAATGAAGCTCGTGTTTCTTACCTCCGAAAACAGTTGGAGAGTGAGCACATGAATGAAGGTGATTCTATGGACAGTTTTCTCACAAAGATCAAAGACCTGAAGAAACAATTGATTTCTATTGATGAGGTTATACTAGATAGCTCACTTGTGCAGACCGTTCTCAATGGTCTTCCTAATTCATATCAGAGTTTTGCCTCTACTCTTCGGTTGATGATGAAAGGAAATCCAAATGCCTTGTCATTTGAGGAGTTAGTCTCTATTCTATTGTAGGAAGATCAGTCCAGGCAAAACAGGTCCATTATGCGTGTTGCAGATCAAGCTATCCTGGCTAGTCAGAAGGGCAAAGGAAAATGGGGCTCTTCTATTAGTGAGCAGAAATCTGCAAATGCTACACAATCGAAGAACCAGGATAAAGATGAGAAGAAATCAGAAAAGCAGAAATTGTTTTGCAAGTACCGTAAAGGAAATGATCATATCATAAAGAACTGTCCAAAGCTGGCTGCTAAAGAGGCAAAGAAGAAAGAGGCTGGAATGGTTGTTGCAGAGGCCTCTACACCAAAAGTAGAGTCTGCAAATCTTGTGCAGGAAGAAGAATGGACGTTTACTACTGTCTCTAGTTTTGACCCATCTTCTCATGATCAGTGCATGTCTATAGTAGACTCAGATGTTTGGTACTTTGACAGTGGGGCGACCAAACATATTACCTCGCAGCGCAGTTTCTTCTCTTTACTCGAGCCTGCCCCTACAGGGAATACTGTTACATGCGCCAACAACTCCTCTTATCCTGTTTTGGGAGTTGGTAAGATCATTTTGACTACTACTGATGGTAGTTCTTTCACTTTGTCAGATGCTTTATTTGTGCCAGGGATCAAAAAGAACCTCTTATCAGTTTCTACATTAGCCAAGATTGGCTTGGTTGTGAAATTTGTTGATGACAGGTGTACAGTTCATGATCTCTCAAATGGCGATGTGATTATTGCTTATGGCATTTTATGTCGTGGGCTGTGAATGATTCGGCATGTGCAGTTCATGATTCTCAGGCTATGTCAGATGCAAAGCTTTGGCATGCACACTTTGGTCATCTGAATTTTGCTAGTTTTCTACGCCTGCAGAAATCAGAAATGGTGTCCTCTTTGCCCAAACTTGAGGCACCTGGAAAACATGTTTGTGAGGGCTGTATTTTGGGCAAAATGCAGCGTTCATCCTTTCCAAAAGGTGGTTCAGTTCGGGCTACACAGAAATTGCAACTTGTACATAGTGATGTTTGTGGTCCTATGCAGACACCCTCTTTTGGAAATTATCTTTACTTCGTGAATTTCATTGATGATTTTTCCAGGCATGCATGGGTATATCCACTGAAAGCAAAGTCCGAAGTGTTCATGTGCTTCAAACAGTTTTTGGTTTTGGCTGAAAATGTGTCAGCATGTAAAATGGGCACCCTCCGTTTTGATCGAGGGGGGGAATATATGTCTTCAGATTTTAATGCATTTCTGGCTAAACGTGGGATAAAACACCAGTGTACAGAGCCGTATACACCTCAACAGAATGGAGTTGCTGAACAAAAGAACATGTCACTCATGGAGATGGCGAGGTGCATGGTCAAAAGTCAGGCTTTACCACATAGTTTCTGGCTTGAGGTTGTCATGTGTGCAGCATATGTACTGAACAGGTGTCCCACGAAAACGTTGCAGTCTATCACTCCATATGAGGCTTGGCATGACCGTAAGCCATTTGTTGCTCATCTGCATGTTTTTGGTTGTTTGGCATATGCATTAGTGCCTGAACAACATCGCAGAAAATTGGATGATAAGGCAGTAAAATGTATTTTTGTTGGGTACAGTTCTGAAAGTAAAGGCTATCATCTATATCATCCACAAACTAAACGCATTCGGGTTAGCCATGATGTTGTCTTTGTGGAAGATGCTATTCAACCATTGCTTTCATGTACTAAGGAGACATCTGTTAGCTCCAAAGACATGTATGATACCTTGATGCCTCTTTTTACAGGTGGACAGTCTAGTGCTGGTCCTAATGAGGCAACTTCTCAGCCTTTGCAAGTTTCATATGATGATGCAGATCATTCTATTTCTGATGCAGATTTACATGATGCACTTGTTGATGAGAGAGCTAATATTGAGCAGGCAAAAACTATGCCAAAATGGCTGGTGCAGACTTTGCATGATAGTAAATTAGATGCACCTTTTTCATATCGTACTCGTTCAGGCTCTCATAGTGCCTCCTTTGCATCAGATTGCTATGCTATGGCTGCGTCTAATCTCTATGATGAGAATGAGCCTGTTTCTTTTGATGAAGCACAGAATTCAGAAAATTGGATGGCTGCCATGCAATCTCAATATGATGCTATAATGAAAAATGGTACATGGTCTTTATGTGACTTGCCTCTTGGCAAGAAGGCCATTGGCACTAAGTGGGTATACAAGCTGAAGCGTAAACCTGATGGTACAGTTGACAGGTATAAGGCTAGGCTTTTTGCAAAGGTTTATGCATAGGAAAGAGGCATTGATTTTGATGAGACCTTTGCACCTACATGCCCTGTTCCGAGCATTTGTGCACTTGCAGCCCATCATGGTTGGAATGTACATCAATTGGACATTAAAACAGCATTTCTGAATGGTGACTTGCATGAAGAAGTGTATGTTTTTCAGCCCCGAGGCTTTGTGCAGAAAGGGCATGAAAACCAGGTGTGCAGGTTAAAGAAGGCATTATATGGTTTAAAGCAAGCACCACGTGCTTGGTATGAGAAGATACATGCCTATGTGGTTGCACATGGTTTTGTGAATAGTCCAACTGAAAGCACCTTATATGTTAAGCGTGGTCATGATGTGCTTCTGATCATTGTTGTCTATGTTGATGACATGCTGCTCACTAGTCTTATTGAGAAGCATATTGCTGATTTCAAGGCTGCTTTGCATGCCTCATTTGAGATGTCTGATTTGGGGCATTTGCATCACTATTTGGGCATTTAGTTTATGCAAGTTGATGGTGGAATGGCTTTGTGTCAAACGAAATATATTGAAACATTATTGCAGCGTTTTGGCCTTGAAGAGTGTCATCGAGGGATAGAAGAATAGAATCTGATTCAATCATATCATAGGCCTTACCAAAGTGAATTTTGAAAAAGTAATTATCCTAATTCTGCTTCTACAAACACTCAAAACCATCCCAAAGGGAGATGATGGAATCAAGGATGTATCTCCCTTTCTACTCATGCAAGATGACTTGCTCCATGATAGGGCTAAGTATTCTAGCAAGAGTTCATGAGAAAATATTTTAGATGGTGTTTAGGCAGGTAACCGATCTTGAATTATTAATGTCCTTTAAATAAGAAAGAGACATTCTAGACTCAAGATACTCCTCATATGTACGTTTATATTAGATATCATAGGCTTATTTAGAGAACCTAGAGGTATTGAGATCAACATATTACTTAATCATATTTTCTCTTCTTGGAGCTCTTATTTTCCCAACAAGCTTCTTGTGGAAATTGAAGAGCTTTTGAATAAAACAAACTACCTTTTCCCAACTCTTGGATGGGGGGTAATCAAGACTGTAGTGGTACTCCGTAACATCTTTTATTTTTTGAACAAAGCTAGGGATCTTTAAAAGCTTGGCATCTAAAGAGCTTCAAGAAGCTTGTAGAAAAGTGAGTTGCGAAGCAACGAAGTTCGTTCTAGCCAACTTTTATACGATCAGACCTTGAGCTTATGGAGACTCAAATAGACCTTATAGGCATTTGATCATTGCAATAAAATCCACTATGTTCTTTGGACCATCAAAGAGAAAGATTTGATACAAAACACATAGGTTTGCACATTGACTAGCTCAAATTTGCTATCTTTGGATGAAACAATCAACTTCAAATGCTCATAGCAACCACCACGGTTACAATTAGAAACAATACTTTTGGAGGAATGATACAAAAATCATTGAGTATATATAATTCATAGGATTTCACGAAATAACCAAAATATGCTTTTGGAATGAACTTGACACTCAACATTGGTACCTCCTATTTTTTAGGGCTACGCAAAGATAGACTCTGAGATAGAAAAACTATAATTTCTTCCAATCTATTGCACCAAAGGCTTTGAAACATTTTGTCATAAAATAGACACTAATACCATTATATTGAATGCTCCATCATCTAATGTGGAGCTTTTTAGAAAGAGTAGAGACATCGGTACCTTTACTATTGTTGAAGAAGATGATGGAGAGAAATGAAAGAGCATGATAATGATGGCCACAACTATATGTTTATAGCTTGCATGTAATGTAAAAAAGATTTAAAATCTTTATATAGACATTTAAAGTGCTCCACGACTTCTACAAGTGGATTTTGAATTCAAATGAAGGCAAGATTAGTTGTTGTGCTGGAGGAGATGGTGGATAGATTCGAGAGATGAAGTGGTGTTGCAAAATCCAACCTCACACCAGCCAAGAACAATTTGTGGAGCATAGAATAGACCCTTTGGGCTTCCCAAGAATCATAAATAATCAGCTAAGTGCTTTGGAGAATGATCCTTTAATCAATGGATCAAGATGGATGAGTAGAAAATTCAACTATGAGCTAAGACTTGCTATTTTGGTCTCTACACATGTTGAGTAAAATGAACAATGCTCATAACCTGCTAGCAATTGATTAAATTCCTTATGAGAGTATCTATTTAACTTAGATAGCTACCAATCACAATTTATGTCACTTGAAATGATCAATTGTAGTGTGAGAAGTGTGTTTACCAAATCAATAGACCATATCGAAAATTTCGGTCTTAAATAGTATGTAGACTAGTGAGTAGAGTTATAACGATACTCAAGATTGAGGAATGCAACAACAATGAAAATCTGTAGCTATGCAGTGGAAAATATTCTCAATCTATAACACTTTAAATCACATTAAATGGTCAACTATGCATTGCGAAACAAGTCTAAGAAGATCACCATTCTGAGATGAACTTGACAGAGAAGTAAAGTAGAGATGTGAGCAATGTATATATATTAAATCACATGGAATTACAACCACATTGAAAATGTATAATTGAAAAATGTGAGGGTAATGATGGAGCTATAGAATGAGCTCATTATTCATAGAAAAACCCTCCAAAATGATCTCAAAATCGGGCTCTCCTTGATGCAAGAATTTGATCCATTTTTATGGATTGAAGTTGGATCCAACTTTCGAATTCAAATTCAAGCTCTTACCATAACATGAAAATTAAACCTTAGGAATTACTTTCTCATCAATCAACTACCAAGTAATTCGAGATTTGATTTCTCCTATCTCCACATTAGAGTAGTGCAATTAACCTATGCATTTTTACAAGCATAAAAGTAAGTTGATTTTTACAAGGGAATAGTCATATGTGATTATATGAGATAAATGATTATTTCCAAGTATGTAGGCTTGGGCTCATTTGCACCAATAGTTCCCCCTCAAGACTAACATTCTTGGTCTTCATTTCTCTTTAATTTCTTGTAATCCAATGATCATCTTGAGCCAGTTCATCTTAGTTTCATCGAAATAATTTTGTAAGGATATATGCACATTGAAAATTGGTTGATACATAGGACAATGGGATGTCTTTGCTAAGTAGCTTCGCTCTTAGATAATGATAGTGCACTTCAATGTGCTTAATCGTTGCATGATATATAGGATTAGCAACCAAATGAAGTGAGCCAATGTTACCTCCAAAGATCATTGGAGTGTAAGAATGTAATCCCCAATCTGTGTAAAGTAGCTTGGGCCACATAGCCTCTTCTATTGCATTTGCTAAGCCCCTATATGCTGCTTCAATTCATCACAATGCCAAAGTTGGTTGTTTTCTGATGACTCTGAAATTAGCTTTGAATATGTAGAAGATAAGTAGCCAGAACTGCTCCTCCTATCATCTTTTGAGCCAACCCAATCTGCATCAGAATATATTGATATCCAATTCATATGTGCATGGATAAAAAAGTCCTTTATTTATACTAACCTTTAGATACTTTAAGATCCTCTTGGTAGCTTCCATGTGAGGTTTACTTGGTTTATGCATAGATTGGTTTAATGTACTTACTCCATAACATATGTCCACTGTTGTTAGGGTTGCATAATTGAGACTCCCAACAAGCGTTTGATAACCTCTAATATCTTCAAGGAGTTATCCCTCATAAGAACTAAGTTTGTGGTTGTGTTCCATAGGTGTACCTGCAATTTTAGTGTTCTCCATTTTGAATCTGACTTACATATCATGAATTTACTTCCTCTGAGTAATAAAGACTCTAGAATCTGAATACACAAGTTCTAATCCAAGAACGTATGTTAACAAATGAAGGTCATTTATTAAAACTCTTTAATCATCTAAGAGTTGATTTGGTTTATGCTATTGGCATAATTCCTTACAATGATAATGTCATCCACATAAACACATAGATAAATAGCTTTTGAGTTAGTATTTTTTATGAGCAAAGAATAATCTACTTTGCTAGCAACAATCCTTGATCTTGCAAATATGTGATAAACCTATGGTTCCAAGCTGTAGGAGCTTGCTTTAAACCATAGAGTGCTTCCCTTAATTTACATACATAATCTGATTTGTCCTTCTCTTCATACCTTGGTGGTTGAGCCATGTAGACTTCTTTTGAGATCCATCCATTTAGGAATGCATTTTTGACATTTAACTAATAGAAGTCCCAATTATTGGAAGCCACAATACTTACTAAAACTATAATTATTGGCATCTTCACCACATGTGAGAAGGTATCCTCATAATCCACTCCATGGGTTTGAGCAAACCCTTTTGTTACTAGCCTTGATTTATACTTGTTGATTGAACCATGTGCGTCTTTCATTACTTTGTAAATCCACCTAGATCCTATTACCTTCATGCTTGGTTTCTTGGGAATCAAACCCCCAATGTTGTTCTCTTGAAGTGCTTTAATTTCTTACTGCATGGCTTTCTCTCCATTCTTCCTTCTTATTGGCTTCTTCAAATGAAGAAGACTCTTCTAATATAGAATCTTTGGTCATGTACACAGAATGCTTGGTGACTAGTGATGTGTCATAGCCATACCTTATGGGTTTTTTACTCTCCCTTTGAGATCTTTTAAGTGTTTGATTGAATGACTCTGGAATGTCTTCCAATTTCTTGAATTTTGCCTTGCCCTTGGACTTCCAAGCTTTGTAGTCAATTTTCTCTTCATCTCCTAAGTTGAAATCTTCTTATGTTTGTGGTTCTTCTTGAGTCAGAGTTGGAAAATAACTTTCCAAGTCATAGGTTAGCTTTACTTTCCTACGATCATCCTCAAAACAAGAGTTTTTTTTTTTATCAAACACCACATCTCTACTAACTCTAAATCCTTGGTTAGTGGGATTTTACAACCTATATCCTTTTTGGCTTTGGTCAGAGCCAATAAATATACACCTTTCAGCTTTTGGATCAAGTTTTCCTCTTAACTAGTGAGGGTATATGTGCATAAGCAATGTGCCAAAAGATTTTACAATGGTCTAGGGAGAGTCTTGTGCCATTCCATGCATCATAAGGTTTCATTCCATCCAAGGACAAGGATGGAAGCCTATTAATTAAGTATGTGGCTTTGGAAATAGCCTCTGCCCATAAGTAATTTGAAAGTTTCCTTTCATTTAACATTGATCTTGTAGGCTCTTCTACTATTCTATTCCTTCTCTCTGCCAATCCATTATTCAAATTTGAGGCTCTTCAAGGTTCTACATGTTTGGTTCTCAACCAATGGCAAATATTCTTGAAATAAGTGAAGACTTCATCTTTATGCTTCATGAAGTAAAGAATTGTCGATCTACTATACTCATCTATGAATGACACATAGTACTTTGATCCTGAGATTGATGGTTCTCTCGTAGGACCCCACACATCTCTATGCATAAGCTCAAAGTAGTCTTCATACTTAATCCTTTTTTGTTGAATGCTTTCCTGTGTAATTTGCCAAATTGGCATGCTCCACATTTGTAAATCATGCGTTGCTTGGACACATTTGGAATGCCAAGCACACTCTGATCCCTGCATATTTGCTTTAGTGTTCATTCACCTATATCACCTAGTGTCTTATGCCATATCTCTAGTTCATATAGGGTTTGATCTTTGTAATTGAAGAGTGTCATGTTTTTGGTATCTTCAACTTCAAATGTAAAGAGTCTACTAGATTTCTCACCTTTTGCAATTGTCTTGAAGCCTTGTGAGGGTCCTCCACATATACTCCATGTCTTGTGAATCTAACCTATAGGCCCTTTTCACCAATCTACCCAACATTGATTAGGTTTCATGTTATGGTTAGCACATATAATACCTTACTTAAAAGGTTCATATTACCATCAGATGCTTTAACATTTCCAATCTTCTTAATAGAATGCCTAGTATCATCACTAGTCTAGAATTCATGCTTCCCTTTAGGTTCTCCAAGATTAGATAGCAATGCTACATCTCTTCCCACATGATCGGAACAATCAGAATCAATATAGAATAGATGCTCATCATCTTTACCTTGCTTGGATGTCATGTTCATGATTAAACGAGAATTTTCTTGGTCTTCTGTATAGTTGATGTAATCTCTTTTACTTCTAAAACCTCCTTGATAGTTGTTGTAGTCTTGGTTGTAGTTTTGATGGTAATTACTTCCTCCATTGTTGCGCCTGCCTCTTGATTGTCCATAGCCTCCTCTATGGAAGCCTCTTCCTCTCTGATTCTTTGTATTCTTGAAACACTCATATGTGGTATGATTGGTCAAGCCACAGATATTGCAAGGTGAAGAGATGTATAATCTTCTCCGTCCTTGCTTGCCTCCTCTACCCCATCCTCTAATACCTCTTCCTCTACCTATGAAGTTCACTTGAGAGGTACTTGCCTCTAGAGTTGTCTCCATTCTTTTTGTTCTTTGTCTCATGTGTGAAGCATTGTCCCATCAATGTGTTGAGGTCAGGTATCTGCATGTCTATATATAGGTCCACTGCTGTGGTGAAGGACTCCCACTTATCATCAGCCTTGATTCCATTTATGATCCACCTTACTATTTTCTCCTCTTCTATTTCTTCTCCAATGCTCCCAAGTTGGTCAGCTACATCCTTCATCTTGGTCACATAGTCAGCCACACTTTGTTTTGGTTACTTCTTCAAGGTTGTGAACTCCATCTAATTTTGGTTCTTCATAGCCCTTGTATTTGATGAGAAGTATAAAGAAGGTACTTCCCAATTATCTTAGGAGGTCTTGCAATTCCTAATGTTAAGTAATAAGAAATCAGATATGGAGTTAAGTATATAAGGCCTGCGTAGAGCATTGTTTGCACAACCTGTAGTTAGCCTTTCTTGCGCTTCTCTTGTAGGTTGATGTTTGCTTGTGAATATTGACGATTCCTCATCTCTAGAGATGTATGCATATAAGCTTCTTCCTTGGAGATATGCTTGCCCTTAGGGAGCATGCTGGATAGTTGCCTCTATCCAATTTATCAATGAATGAAGGAAATCCACCTCCCATTTTTCTTCATGTTGCTATGATACCACTGTTGGAGGAGATGGTGGATAGATGAAGTAATTTGTTGGAGATGCACCACAGTGCACTCTCCTTCTCGAGAGCTCCATGATGATATCCTCCGAGTAGCAATCCGAGCTCCAAAGAATACACATAGTACTCTACAGAGAGGCTACAAATTACATAGAAAAACACAATATGAAGGGAGCACGAACACAAACTTCTTAGGTCTTACAAATGCAGTCAAACTTATAGTCGGAGACTGACCAAACCACTATATGTTTTATTAAAGAACATATACAAAGAAGTTTCGGGTGGCCAATTTGCCTTTCACATGGACAATAATGGTAACAATCTCCCACTAAAGGCCAATATGGCCAAAGTAACTATGGGATAAAAAATAAAGAACGATAAAGAATACTTGAGTGTAAGTATACAAATTATACCTCCCACATGATGGGCATGTTAGATAGTATACAAGTCATTGTGTAAGATCATGATTCAAGTAACCCCCATCAAGTGACAACAATGTCGAAAGCTATCATGTGGTAGAGCTTTAGTCAAAGAATCTCCAGCATATCCTGAGTGTGAACCTTCTCAAGAATAGTGCACTGAGTGGCTAAGCAATCTCTAATGAAGTGATACCTTGCCTCAATGTGTTTGGTCTTTCCATGATAGACGAGATTCTTAGTCAACGCAATGGCACTCTGACTGTCACTGAGAAAATGAGGTACATGTTGAGGTAAACCCATATCACAAGCAAGACGACAAAGCCACAATGCTTCCTTACATGGCTCACTTCTTGCAACATACTCTGCTTCTATGGTGGAAAGACCTATACATTCTTGAAGATGAGATCTCCAAGAGATAGCACCTCCAACAAAATGAGAAATGTACCTTGATCTAGACTTAAGATTGTTTACACAACTAGCATAGTGAGAATCTATGTAACCAATAATGGATCATTTCGCTCTACCTAAGCATAGACACTTGTCCTTATTGCCTCTTAGATATCTCAAAATCATCTTGACCATTTCCTAATGTTTCTTCTAAGATTAGACATAAATATCCTCACAACTCCCACTACAAATGCAATGTCTGGTCTTGTAGCTACCATAGCATATATGAGACTACCAATAGCAGACTGATAGGGAATTTTGGTCATGAATTCCTTTTCCTCATCTGATTTGGGGCAATCATCCTTGCTCAATTTCACATATGTGGGTAAAGGTGTACTCAATGCGTTTTCACCCTGAATATTGAGCATGTCAAGTACTTTAGATATGTACTCACTTTGAGACAAGTATATGCATCTTTTACTCCTATCATGAGTAATGTGCATGCCAAGAATATGTTTAGCTTCCCCCAAATCCTTCATATCAAATGTCTGAATCAACTTCTTTTTGAGTATTGACAAGTCATAAGAGGACTTCCCAACAATCAACATATCATGGACATAAAGTATCAAGCATATCAAGCTGCCATCTGAGCATATATTTGTGTAGAAACAATGATCCTCATTGCTTTGAGCCTCGAGACTTCATAAAAGCATCAAATGTTTGGTACCGTTGTCTAGGGGAGTGTTTAAGTCCATACAAGCTCTTCTTGAGCTTACAAACTAGTCTTTCTTTGCCAGGAACTACATAACCCTCTAATTGTTCCATATAGATATCATCTCTAAGATCTCCATGCAAGAAAACAATTTTCATATCCATTTGGACTAGCTCTAAGTCCTCCATTGCAACGAATCCAAGCAACATGCGTAGGGTTGTCATCTTGACCACTGGAGAGAAGCTTTCCTCAAAATCAACACCATGTTGTTGCTTAAAAGCCTTTGCAAAAAATCGTGCGTTATACTTTGGAGAAGCACTGTCTAATGTGAATTTCAACTTATATACCCATTTACATGGTAAAGCTTTTGTGCCATTTGGCAAAAGTACTGAATCCCAAGTACCATTCTTGTGAATAGAATCTAACTCACTCTTCATGGCACGCTCCCACTTGACATGATCCTTTGTCTGCATAGCCTCTCTGTAGTAAGGAGGTTCACGGACATCTATTAGCATAACAAAATATAAACCTAGAACATATCTATCATGATGGAGAGTGTTAATCTCCAAAAGAACAAGCTACCCTTGAAGTTAGAGCACCTATATATCAAGAGTGACTCAAAACCTTTACCAATTTAGAGGATCAATGATCAACTATCAAAATTTTGAATAAACTGTGAAGAAGGTGACTACACAGAAAGTCTGGTCCACATAACTCACTCATTGACTTATCAAATGAGTAACGTTTTTGATAAAAAATTGCATAAGATGTCATCTATAGTTTGCGCACCTCCTCCAAGTTAAACCATTCCAAAAGACTCAGTAGAACTTGAGAAATGATCTTAACAAGTCACCTAAGTCTAAAATTGTAGTTCTTTACAGTCGACTTTGATACCTACAACTTCTGAAGCTTGGTTCTCTCAAACTAGAACCCGTTTATGCAAATGCTTTTAGCCATAGATGGCTCACCTTTGAACTTAAATTTTGACTCCTCATTTGTGCATAACTTTACATTGTGCACTGAGAAATGATCAATTCTTTGATAATCGAGATTGCACCTGTTTCAAAAGACACTCAACACTTCTTCACATATGAATGTTCCTACTCATAATTCTCACAGCTCGATCACAATTAGAAGGTGAAAATTTTTATAGAGGTCAATCAACTATAGACTTAGACTTGTACAAAAGCATTTCATAAAAGATTCAACACAAAAGGAGAAATCTTAGAAATATGGGGCACAACTTCTCTTCATTTCTGGAAACTTTACATCTAAGTGATGAGAGAGATCTTACATACTTTTAAAAGGTCTAATGACTCATACAATTTCTAATTTCTCTATTCACATACTCTCTCATATTTTCCCAGACATTTTTCCTTGTATATATAGGAAAATATGTACAAGTTCATAACCATACAAAAGTATAAGTGAGCTATCTCTGAATTAATGTACATATGTATACATATCTTCATTCTCTGAGCATATACTTTCTCCATGCTTCATAAATTGATCTTTCCTTCAATCCTTGACTTCAAAGCTTCATCAAAACTTCAATTTGTTGATTGCCTTGCACCAACAGCTCCCCCTCAATCATCAATTGAGGTTTTCTCTAACTTCTTTATACCTGCCATGTCTTTGAATCTATGTAGCTTTGGTCCATCCAAGCTCTTGGTTAGCATATCTGCTATCTAATCTTTTGTTGAAGCATGTATTACTTCAATCTTCTTATCCATCACCTTCTCTCTTAGAAAGTGATACTGAATCTCAATATGTTTAGTCCTCTCATGAAAAACAATATTAGAAGCTAAATACAATGAGATCATGTTATCTCCATGAATAGTGGGTGTACTCTAAGTGATGTCAAAACTCTTCATAAGAGTATTAAGACATATCACTTCCTTTGTAGCTTCCACCATACCTTTGTACTCAGCCTCTGTAGATGATAAAGCAATTGTGTATTGCTTCTTCGAACACCATGAAATTAACTTATCTCCCACATAACACAAGTATCCATAAGTTGATATCCTCTCATCAGGATTACCTGCCCAATCTACAAAATAGCAAGTTCTTCAGCTCTGAATTAACTCCAACTTATCTGTTTTGATCTATCTTTTTGAGAGTGATCTTCCAAGGTACATAGGGTGTCTAATACATCCATTGGCAAGCTAAAAGGGCCCACCACATACTCCTGGAGCTCATTTGTCTTGTGTAGATCAAGGCCTTTGCAACACCTCTTCATCTTCAAGCACATACCTATCCATCTCTTCAGAGTGGTATCAGAGCAATGATAGCAGATGGATTTCCTTCATCAATTGACAAATTGGACAGAGTTAACTACTCAGCTTGGTCATTAAGAATGGAAGCTTATCTCCAAGGTAGAAGTTTATATGGTTATGTGGTTGGAGATGAAGTTATGCCAAGTTTCAGGAACAAAAGTCAACCAACACAAGAAGAGCAAGAAAGATTGAGCACATGGTGCTCCAATGATGCACTTGCAAGGTCTTATCTACTCAACTATATCTCAAATTTTTTGTTGCCTCACATTAGAAGTTGTAAGACATCTCAGGAAGTGTGGGATGCACTTGAATCTTTCTTTGCTTCAATTACTAAAGTTAGGAAGCATCAACTATGGTTGGACTTCACAACTCTCAAGAAGGCTCCCAAAAAAAATGTGACTGATTTTGTCACAAAGCTCAAGGACATAGCAGATCAGTTGGGAAGCATTGGAGAGGTAATAGACGAAGAGAAAATTCTAAGGCTGGTCATCAATGGATTGAAAGCAGATGACAAGTGGGAAGCATTCACCACAGCTATGGATTTGTACATGGACATGCATGTACCTGATTTCAATACACTTATTGGACAATTACTCACTCAAGAGGCAAAGCTTATAAAGAATGGAGAAAGCTTTAAAGGTAATCAATCTTGTGCTTTATACACTGATAGAAGCAAGTACAAAGATAACAGAGGAAAGGCAAGGAAAGTGGATGATGAAGCAGGTATATATCAAGTTAACTATGCAGGTAGAGGAAGACATGGTTGAGGTAGAGGAAGAGGAGGTAGACAAGGCAAGGGGAGATCCCAAGACTCCAACTCATGTTCTAGTTGTGGATTAACTAATCATACAACTGGAAATTGCTTTAGGAATTCCAAGAATCAAAGAGGCAGAGGATACAATAGGGGAAGTTATGGCTACTCAAGAGGAAGGTTCAACAATTATCATGGCAACGACAACAACTACAATCATTCAAACTATCAAGGAGGCTACAAAGGAAGGAGAGACTTCAATAACTACACAAAAGAATCAAACAAAGAGGACCCATTATTGATCATGAACATGGTTATGCCACAAGGTAGATCTGATGAGCATGTTTTCTACATAGATTCAGGTTGTTCAAATCATGTGGCAGGAAATGTGGCACTCCTATCAGATTTAGAAGATCCAGGGAATAAACATGAGGTACAAACAGGAGATGATACAAGAAACCTTCTGGAGAAAATAGAAAATGTCAAAGCACCTGATGGAAACATCAACCTACTCAGTAAGGTACTCTATGTCCCTACCATTACAAAGAATTTCATAAGTGTTGGGCAGATAGTAGAGAAAGGGTTGCAATTTAGGTTCACAAAAGCACGAGCATTTGTTGAAGATCCAAGTCAAGGATTCAGAAGAATTGCAAAAGGAGAAAAGAGAGGTAGATTGTTCACATTTGAGTTACAAGACATTAGAAACATTGCTCTCTTTAATTATGGTAGTCAAACACTCACAGAATTGGAAGTATGGCACAAAAGGCTAGCACATATTGGTGAAAATGTCATTAAGGAAAATTTGTAGGGACCAAAGTGAACTTGGACTCCCTAACTTGTCAAAACAACACATGATTTATAAGTGTAGTGCATGTCAATTTGAAAAGTCTCACAGGTTACCATTCATGAAGAAAGGTTATATGCATGGAGATCTCTTATAGTTGGTTCATACAGATGTATGGGGACCTAGCAAGGAAGCTTCAATATCTAGATCAAGGTATTATGTCTCCTTTTTTTATGATTACAGCAGATAGACTATCCTATTCTTTATGAAACACAAAGATGAAGTTTTTTCATGTTTCAAAAGATATTTGGCTCTTGTGGAGACTCAAACAAGTAAATCACTAAAAAGGCTAAGGTCAGATGGAGGGGGAGAATACTTCTCCCATGAGTTTGATTGTTTTCTTCAAGAAAGAGGAATCAAAAGAGAGGTAACCACAAGGTACAGTCCTGAGTGAAATGGAGTGGCACAGAGGAGGAATAGGACAATTGTTGAAGCTACAAGGTCCATGTTAAATGAAAAGAATTTGCCTAATTATCTATGAGTTGAGGCTGTATCTACAGCCACTTACTTGATTAACAGGTTGCCTTCAAAATCCCTTGATGGGATGAATCCATATGAGGCTTGGAATGGAAGAAGACCATGGTAAAATTTCTTTGATGTATTGCTTTTGCTCATGTTCCTTCATAGGTTAGAGGCAAGATGGATCCAAAGGCAGAAAGGTGTGTATTTATTGGATATGACAACAATCAAAAGGAATACAGGTTATACAACCCTACCAACAAAGGATTCTTGGTAAGCAGAGATGTAGTTTTGGATGAGAACAATTCATCGTATGAAGATTCATGCTGGAAGGTCAAATTGCCATATGACCTTGAAGAAGATTTCCCAAAGGTTGGCAAAGAGCATCAACCAAAGATTTAACAACAAGATACTTCAGAAGATGATGAAGAAACTCAGATGGAAAAAATCAAAGCATGGAAGTCGAAAGGTAAAGCAAAATTGCAGGAACTTGGACATGAGGCAAAATCATCACAACATGGCTTAAGAAGATCCATAAGGGAAGGAAAAGAACCAGAAAGGTATGGGTTTGACAAATCATTAGTAACTAAACATTCTATTTACATAGCAGAAGACATAAATCAAGAGGAGCCATCATCCTTTGAAGAGGCCAAAGCAAAATCAAAATGGAAGCATGCAATGAAGGAAGAGATTGAAGCGCTTGAGGAAAACAAAACTTGGGATTTGGTGCCCAAGACTTCATCTATGAAGGTAATAGGCTCAAGATGGGTCTACAAGCTCAAGAAGAATTTTGATGGTTCCATAAACAGGTATAAGGCAATACTTGTCGCAAAAGGCTTTGCACAAATGCAAGAAATTGATTATGAAGAAACTTTTTCTCCTATAGCTAAGATGACTACAATTAGAGTGTTACTTAGTATTGCTTCTTCCAAGAATTGGAAGATACTTCAACTAGATGTAAAGAATGCATTCTTGAATGGTTGGATAACAAAAGAGGTATATATGGCACAACCACTTGGTTTTGAGAATCACGTTTATCCTGATTATGTGTGTAAACTTAACAAAGCATTGTATGGTCTCAAGCAAGCTCCAAGAGCTTGGAATTTCAGGCTTGTTTCATTTGTGCAGGACAAAGGATTTCAACCAAGCAAGGCAGATCCTTCACTCTTTATCAAAAAGAGTAATTCTGAGGTCATCTACTTATGTGTATATGTAGATGATATTATATTGACAGGGAATGATGTAGATGGTATGAAGAAGATCAAAGATCGGATGAGATAATAATTCAAGATAAGTGATTTAGGATCACTTACCTACTTCCTAGGTTTCGAAGTTGTCTACAAAGATCATGGTTTATTTCTCACTCAAAGGAAGTATATCAAGGATATGTTAGCAAAATTCAAGATGGAGGATTGTAAAATTGCAGGTACTCCAATGGAGGTCAACCATAAATTGAGCTCACATGAAGGTGAACTCGTAGAGGACATCACATCATATCAAAGCCTTGTGGGTAGTCTCAACTAGGCCACATTGACAAGGGTAGATATATGCTATAGTGTGAGTGTGCTAAGTCAATTCATGCACACACCAAGGAAATCACACATGGATGCTGCTAACAGGATACTCAAATATCTCAAAGGAACCATAAATGAAGGACTTTATTATCCTTATGTATCTGATTTAGGGTTGAAGATATTTTCTAATGCAGATTGGGCTGGTTCCAAGGAAGATAGAAGGAGCACTTCAGGTTATCTTACCTTTGCAGGTTCAAAGCTTATTTCATGGTCATCCATGTTGGAGAAACAATCACTAATTGGACATATATTTGAAGTTCAAATCTTAGGAAGAAAACCACATGCCTATGTGAAGGGACAAATTCACAAGTGTATCATATTTGTAAAGTTAGTTCACTTTAGTTCTAGGAGTTTTTTAAAAATCATGAGAATAAGAAAATCTATATAAGTTAGTTTGTATCAACTGACACGAAAAGGAAAAACAATGAGAAAGTGAGTTAGAACTCATTTTGTATGATTGAGAATAGTCGGGCTTCTTTGCGTGAGAAAGCACCTGTGCATTCCTTAGTTTTCATAGTGATGGAAAGAGTTTAATGAACTTCTGTGTATAAGTCTTCTTCTTCCATCTCCAGTGTTTGTTTTGTGTGAAATGATTTCAAGAGTTGAAGTTTTCCAAGCAAATCGATGCCTGACATCGAGTTCGTGTTGATAAGTCCTTGTTTTATTCTCTGAGTGTTATGTACTACTAGAACTTCTTTAAAACATGAGGTTTGTGGAGCAACTCGATGCCTCGCATCGAGTTTCCACATAAAGTCGATGGCTGGCATCGACTTCCCACATAAAGGTGGTCTTCCTCATGTGTGTGTTCAAGAGGCTAATTCTGGTGCTGAAAAAGTGGCTGAAAAAGCTCAAAGTCGATGCCCTGCATCGACTTTTGGTTGCAAGTCGATGCTAGGCATGAAATTTTTATTTTTAGACAGCGAAATTTACTAAAATAGGCAAAATTTCTAGTTTTGGAAGTTCATACAGGGTCATATTGTGAGGGCCATAACTTGAGTTCTAGAGATCCGTTCCATGCATATGATAGCTTGTTGGAAAGCCCTATTGTTCTAGTTTTTGCCTCTAAAAGATCTTAGAGAAATAATTTTTGAGCTAAGAGAAATTATCAAAATACTAAAGGTATGTCATTTTAGTGACTAGAAAAATCTGAAGAAGCAAAGTTCTTGGTTTCGACTATCATTTCTCAAAGTTTGGAGTGGCAATGCGTTAATGGTGACCATAGAGGTGTTCTAGTGTCATATTAATTCATTTCTTGTGGTGGTTTACACATCAACAAGTGGTATCAGAGCAGAAAGGTCCTAAAGAGGAGAAGGCAGCAAAGGTACGAGAAGTTTTGGAAAAGTTTTCACTAAATTTTGAAAGCTGAAGCATTCAAAGGCACAAGGCATCAAAAGGTTACTTCAAAAGTATCTTCATACACAAAGAACTCCAAAAGGTATTATACTTTATCCGTTAAGCTCACAAGTTGAAGGAGAAGGAAAGGAGTATGGAAGATCATATCTCCATTGACAAACTGGAAGATAATTACCCCGCATGGGTAATGAGAATGGAAGCCTTACTTATGAGTAAGGATCTCATGATATATGTAACAGGTGAAGAAGAGAAGCCAGTATTTGAAGATGAAAGCGGACCAAAGAAAGAGGAACTTGATGCTTTAAAGCATTGTCAAAAGAAGGATGCAAGTGCAAAAGCCTACATCTACAATACAATCTCTGATCATTTGCTACCACACATCAGAGGATTGGAATCATCTGAAGATATATGGAATGCATTGGAGTATCATTTCCAAAGCACTACTAAAGCACGAAAAGCAAGTCTATGGTAAGAGTTTACAACATTCAAGAAGAAGCCAAGTCAAAGTATTAGTGACTATGTCACTAAGATGAAGGATCTAGCAGATAGTCTTAGATCCATAGATGAAGATATTGAGGATCACAAGTTGATTGCTCAATTACTTACAGGTTTGAGAGGGGATGAAAGGTGAAAACCTTTTGTCTTATCAACATAACTTTCATTAAACGATTATGTTCTAGATTTGAACCAGTTGCTTGGTTTGATGCTCACATTTGAGCAAGACTTGAAGGGAGATGGAGATAAAGGACAATGTTCTGCAATGTACATGAAGAACAAGAAGAAAGGAGATAAAGGTAAAGCAAAGGATGAAGAACAGTCAAGTTCTCAAGTTTATTATGCAAGAGGTAAAGGCACATGCAGAGGAAGACCAAGAGGTTTTGGAAGAGGTAGAGGTAATCAAAATAACAACAAGAAGGCTTGCTGGATTTGTGGATTGAGTAATCATTTGGCTCATGACTGTTGGCACAACCAACAAGGATCAAACCAGAATCAAAACACCAATAGCCGAGGTCGAGGTGGAAGATATCAAAGGAATTTTCAAAGAGGTAGACAAAGTCAAAGAGGAGGCTATGGTAGAGGTGGAGGAAGAAGTTGGGGAAAAAATCAATCCTACAACATCACCTACTACAACTATGCAAATGACACACAGAATGAAAGTCATACATCATTGATGATGAATTCAGTTAGCACATAAAGAAGATCTAAAGTTATTTTACATTGACTCTGGATGTTCTAATCATCTGTCAGGAAACATAGAATTGATGTCAGAATTGGAAAAAGGCATTTCTAGTCAAAGTGTTCAAACACGTTATAATACAAGGCATAGTGTACATTCAATTGGAAAAGTGAAATGCAAGAGTGGAGCAGATTTGCTAACCAATGTTTTGTATGTTCCCACAATACCTAAAAACTTGATTAGTGTGGGGCAGATAGTTGAAAAAGGTTTTCAAGTCAGGTTTACAAATAAAGGAGTATTTGTTGAAGATCCAAAGAATGGATATAATCAGATTGTCTCTGGTAAGAAAGAAGGTAGACTCTTTACTTTAAGAGTACAAGGGAACATTGGTCAAGCTTTGCTCACACATGGTGAAGGAGTGATTACAGAACTTGATCTCTGGCATAAGAGATTAGGTCATTTCAATGAAAGAGGAATTAAAGCTATGGTTGCTAATCAGTCTGTACTAGGATTACCAAATGTGCAAAATCAACATATGGTTTATAAATGTGAAGTATGTCAGATGGGAAAAGCACATAGGTTACCATTTCAGAGTAAAGAATTCAAACATGATGGAGTACTTGAGCTCATTCATACAGATGTATGGGGATCAACAAAAGAAGGATATCAGTGGCTCGAGGTACTATGTTCTTTTTATTGATGATGCTACAAGATGGATAACATTATATGTTTTGAAGGAAAGATCAGAAGTGTTTGGAGCCTTCAAGCATTTTCATGCATATGCAGAGAGAGTCACAAGTCAAAAGCTTAAGAGACTGAGGTCTGATGGAGGGAACGATTATTTCTCCCAAGAGTTCAATGATTATCTTTGGAATGCAGGTATTAAGAGAGAAATAACTTGCAGCTATACACCACAACAAAATGGTGTAGCAGAAAGAAGGAATAGGACTTTGGTTGAGTTTGCTCAAGCTATGCTAAAGGAGAAGAATTGTCCAAATTATCTTTGGGCTGAGGCTGTAAATACAGCTACATATCTTGTGAATAGATTACCATGTGCAACCCTCAATGGAATGACTCCATATGAAGCTTAGTGGGATACAAAATCAACACTAGATCATTGTAAAGTGTTTGGATCAATTGCATATGCTTATGTTCCATCACAACTGAGACATAAACTTGAACCAAAGGTAGAAAAATATGTGTCGATTGGTTATGATGAAAAGCAGATGGGTTACACGTTGTGGAATCCTCTAACCAAACAATTTATTGTTTCTAGAGATGTTACATTTGATGAACAGAAAAGTTGGTATGCAGATCAAAGTCATACAACTGAAGAATTTGAAGAAGAGGTAAGAAGATGTGAGAAAGGAAAGTCAATTGTGCAGGTAAATAGAGATGAAGACTATATGCAAGCAAGTACATCCAGAAGTGGATTAACAAGAAGGAATGAAGAAGCTCCTATATTTGATGAAAAAGTGTATCCATACACATATGAAGAATGTGAACCAAGAAGGTCAAGCAGGACAAGGAGACAACCAAAAAGGTATTCTTATGATACTTCTTACATAACTCAGAAGAACTATGCATATATTGTCAAAGATGATGAAGAACCTCAGAACTATGATGAAGCAAAATGTAAGAAGCAAGGGGAAGATGCAATGAAGGAAGAATTCAATGCACTGGAGGAGAACAAGACATGGGAACTTGTTCCTAAACCAAATGGTAAGAAAGTAATTGGAAATAAATGGGTTTATAAAGTGAAGAAGCTTGCAGATGGAAGTATAGCCAAATACAAAGCTAGACTGGTGGTGAAAGGCTATGCCCAAACCTATGACATAGATTATGATGAGACATTCAGTCCTGTAGCTAAGATGTCAACTATAAGAGTAATCATTGCTATTGCAGCTTCAAAAGGATGTACCCTAAGTCAATTGGATATAAAGAATGCATTCTTGAATGGATACATATCAGATGAGGTATACATGGAACAACCTCAAGGGTTTATAGATACTAGGTATCCAAATTTTGTTTGCAGGTTGAGAAGAGCACTCTATGGATTGAAGCAAGCTCCAAGAGCATGGAACTATAGATTGGTGAAGTATCTCAATGATCTTGGATATCAAAGTTCAAAAGCAGATCCAAGTCTACTTATCAAAACAACAGAGGAGGGTACAATCTACATTTGTATTTATGTAGATGACATTATAATCACAGGTACTTCAGATGAAGGAATCAAGGAGGCAAAGAGATTACTTGAAAAAGAATTCAAGATTAGTGACCTAGGAAAGTTGTCATACTTTCTTGGAATGGAATTTACTTATACAGATCATGCCATATATGTATCACAAGAAAGGTATCTTCTAAATCTATTGAAGAAGTTTGATATGGAAAATTGCAGAGAAGCTTCAACTCCACTTGAAGTTAATCATAAGCTCAGTAAATATGATGGTGCAGGATACAAAGATATGAGGAAGTATCAATCTCTTGTGGGTAGTTTGATTTATGCTACATTAACAAGACCTGATCTTAGTTATGCAGTGGTAGTTTTGTCACAATTAATGCATTGTCCAAAGGACCCACATTGGTCAAAGAGTTCTCAGATATATCAAAGGAACTATAAAGGAAGGATTATATTATCCTTTTACATCAGATTTGAAATTGAGAGCCTATAGTGACTCAGATTGGGCAGGTAATCAAGATGACAGAAGATCAACTCATGGCTACATGATATACATTGGTGATAAGCTTGTAAGTTGGTATTCAAAGAAACAACATACAGTAGCATTATGATCAACTCAAGCCGAGTACAAAGGACTTGTGGAAGCAGCTAAGGAGGTCATATGGATGCAGACACTATTCAAAAGCTTGGGCATTCATCAAGGTACACCTACAATACATGGAGATAATATGAGTTCACTTTATCTTGCAGCTAATCTAGTATTTCATGCAAGAACAAAACATATAGAGATACATTATCATTTCTTGAGAGAAAAGGTAATGGAGAAAGAAATTGAAGTGGAGTACATTTCTACAAAGGATCAAATAGCAAACATAATGACAAAGAGCTTGGATTGTGTGAAGACTAGCAGATTCAAAAGCATGGCAGGAGTAAAAGAAAAGAAGATGATATGAAGAAACAAAGAATGTCAAATAGTGACTGAGGGGGAGCTGTTGGAGAAACAATCACTAATTGGACATATATTTGAAGGTCAAATCTTAGGAAGAAAACCACATGCCTATGTGAAGGGACAAATTCACAAGTGTATCATATTTGTAAAGTTAGTTTACTTTAGTTCTAGAAGTTTTTTAAAAATCACGAGAATAAGAAAATCTATATAAGTTAGTTTGTATCAACTGACGCGAAAAGGAAAAACAATGAGAAAGTGAGTTAGAACTCATTTTGTATGACTGAGAATAGTCGGGCTTCTCTGCGTGAGAAAGCACCTGTGCATTCCTGAATTTTCATAGTTATGGAAAGAGTTTATTGAACTTCTGTCTTCTTCTTCCATCTCCAGTGTTTGTTTTGTGTGAAATGATTTCAAGAGTTGAAGTTTTCCAAGCAAGTCGATGCCTGGCATGGAGTTTGTGTTGATAAGTCCTTGTTTTATTCTCTAATCGTTATGTACTGCTAGAACTTCTTAAAAACATGAGGTTTGTGGAGCAACTCGATGCCTGACATCGAGTTTCAGCATAAAGTCGATGCCTAGCATCGACTTCCCACATAAAAGTGTTCTTCTTCATGTGTGTATTCAAGAGGCTAATTCTGGTGGTGAAAAAGTGGCAAAAAAAGCTCAAAGTTGATGCCCGGCATCGACTTTTGGTTGCAAGTCGATGCTATGCATCGAATTTTTATTTTTAGACAGCGAAATTTACTAAAACAAGCAAAATTTCCAGTTTTAGAAGGTCATACGCAGTCATCATGTGAGGGCCATAACTTGAGTTCTAGAGATCGATTTCATGCATATGATAGCTTGTTGGAAAGCTCTACTCTGTTAGTTTTAGCATTTAAAAGAGCTTGGAAAAATAATATTTGAGCTAAGAGAAATTAGCAAAATACTGAAGGTATGTCATTTTAGTGACTAGAAGAATCTGAAGAAACAAAGTTCTTGGTTTCGGCTATCATTTCTCAAAGTTTGGAGTGGAAATGAGTTAATGGTGACCATAGAGGTGTTCTAGTGTCACATTAATTCATTTCTTGTGGTGTTTTACACATCGACAATCCAATAAGCAACCCACAGTTGCTCTCTCTTCTATTGAAGCTGAATACTTAGGTCTTGCCATAGCTACACAAGAAGCTATGTGGATGAAGACATTATTCAAAGATCTTGGATTGGAGTTTGGAACTCCAACTATTTTTTGTGACAATATGAGTTCTATTCACTTAGCTGCTAATCCAATTTTTCATGCAAGGACTAAACATATTGAAGTTCATTATCACTATGTAAGAGAGAAGATTGTGAGCAAGGAAATTCAAATATCATATGTATCCACTCATCAACAATGTGCAGATATTCTAACCAAAGCATTAGATGGTACAAAAGCTTTGCAAATTCAAAGCCATGATTGGTTTGTAGGTAATCTTTGAAGATTGAAGACCTCAAGCATAGTTGGCTTGAGGGGAAGCTGTTGCAGCAAGTCTATGACAAGCCTAAGTATTGGCTTGAGTGCCACAAATTCAAAGAATAAACCTTAAATTGAAGACAATGTAAAGTTCACTTGTGAACTACCTCTTGTAACTTTTGAAGACTTTACTTAATGTAAAAGTGAAAGAATCTTAAGCGATTGAGTCCACTTGATCAAAAAGGTAAAGAGGAGCCACGAATTCATGATTTGTGGTAGATAGAGAATCAAATAAATCACTAATTGATTGAAGAGTGATTGAGGGAAGTTGGCCTCCGAAGCTCAACTATAAGGAGATGGCAGCTTTAGTCGTGGTTAGAGAGACCTCAGAGGAGACCTCAAAGAGCTGAGCTTTATGCCATATCAAGGTGTGGTTTCAAGGCACACATATATATCCGTAAGTCCATTGTGTTAAAAAATCAATATACTCTCATTTTCATGATCATTTGAGTTCATATTTCCATGTTCTTGTGAAGTGTACTACTCATTGCCATATCTCTCAGTTTTCTGAGTCAGATTGCAGAGATGGTTTGTCTGTGCTTATTGCATCATTTTTAGTGATTTAACTTGGTAATGTTAGCTCTAAAAGCCTACTATATGCTCATCAATTTTCATTTCCCTTGGGTGTTTCAATCTTAAGTTATGTTTAGTTGATGTCAACCATGTCTGTTCAGTTTAACTTCTCTATCACATACCCGACTTTTTTACTCATTTTGTAAAAGCTGTTTCTCACTGTGTACTTATCCACATTCGATGATTTAATACTTGTTGGATTTGGCATATTGTCTAGTATAAGCATACAAATTTTGATAATCATTGGGTTCCTAAATCTTGAGTTATGGTCATTTTTCTGCTCCCTGGTCTCATTACTCTAGCAGCCCATGAAAATCGGGATGATGGCATCACTTGTTAAACATCATTCTTAGTATGTGGTTCATTATTTTTAATGAAATGACTCTTGAAAGTTAGCTTTCTACGTCAACTAGACTTCCCCAAAAGGAATGAAGCTAATTATTTCTGTGCTCAGAGAATTATGCAAAACACTAGACATGTGTATGAACCAAAATAGCAAGTTCTTCACCTCTAAGCTAACTCCAACTTATTTGTTTCGATCTATCCTTTTGAGAGTCATCTCCCAAGGTACATAGGGTGTCTAATACATCCATTAGCAAGCTAAAAGGGCCCACCACATAGTCCTGGAGTTCATTTGGCTGGTGTAGATCAAGGATTTTGCAATGCCTCTTCATCTTCAAGCACATACCTATCCATCTCTTCACAACTTTGTCTTTGCCCTCCATACCATGTTTTCACCATGCACTCTTAGTTGGTGAAGCAAAATTTCCATAGGGTCGCAGCATGTAGTAATGCTAGGGCACTGGTATGCAATGTGCGGGTTCAATTCCTCCATGTGCAGTAGTGTAGGGGTGCATTTCACATTAGACATTATTGTATATTGAGGGATTAAGGTCCATATTCAATACTTAGAAGTGGCATGCAGTATAGTGTGAATGGATGCAGTAGGGTGCAAATGGGTGCAATAGGGTCTGCATGGGCGCAAATGGAGGTAGGAAGTGTTGATATATTTAGGTATTTATGTGCATGAACATACTAGGACCATCAAGGTACTTTTTTTCCCTCTATAGGAGGTCTTCTCCCCCTGGCTTGTATATATGCCTATATCCCTAACGGGTCATTGGACTTTTGTACATTCTCTTGGTAATACATCAACTATTGTGTGTTGTGCTCCAAGATTCTTATTCTTCCTTCATCTATTTATGTGTTTCGGCATACCTAATCATCCAACAATATGTATCAAAGCAGGTTGCTGCTTCAACTAGGGCATTGTTGATACCCCTCCGGTCAGAGTCTCAGAATAGCAGGAAAGTTGGTGGGCATACTCACGGGGATTAAGAGGTCAAAATCTTTGATTTGAGCTCATTTTGGCCTCCAAAAGCACTATGGGAGTGCTTGTGTAGGCCATTTCATATTTTTGTGCCAATGATATATACATGTTTTGGTTTGCCAGTATAAGCACCTCAAAGTCTCCTACACGTTTAGTAGACCTCGATAGGATACTTATGTTCAATGTTTTGAGATACAATCATTTTTCCGCACTAGGTTATTTTAGTAAGTGGCCATGGCTAAAAGGAGTGATGTATTCCATATGTTAGTTGTTGAGGATATGTTGGATGGTACCAATTATCCATTATGGGCTTATATGATGCATCATGTATTGGTTGCAAGAGGATTGAGGAAAATTGTGCATGGTGTTGAAAAACGTTCTATTTCACCTACAAACACAATTGCTGAAAGTGATGTACATGGAAATAAAGATGGTGATATTTGTTGGAACATTATGCTTGAGGTGGATTTGATCTACATCAAAGGCTATGGTGTTGAAAGAATATCCGTTGGAGAATTCGTTTTCTTATGCTCGTTTATTGTCTTTTTTGAGAGACTTTTTATGGTTCATTTACCGTTGTAAAAGCCTTGAGATTTACACATGTAAAGGTAGAAAGATAAAGCCCAAATCCCATGAATTTGTGGTGATTTAAGTTGCATTCAATCAAGCAATCAATCACCTAAAAGTAGATCAAACTAGATCTTCACTTTTACTAGATTTTAGGAAAGTGAATTGCTTCACTCCAACAACCATACCCACCTTCATTTGAATTCAAGCTTCACTTTTAGAAGTCTTGGAACAATCCTGGAGTCTTTATAAAGACTTGAAATCACTTGTACATTACATGGAAGCAATATACATACACTTGTGACCATCATTGTCTTGCTCCTTCAATTCTCTGCATCATCTTCTTTCCCAATAGTAATCTTGCAGAGGCTGCTGCTCTCTCTCTTCAGAGCTCCAAATTGAGTGCAACATAGCTCATTGGAAAGGTATTAGTCTCTACTATATGCCTATAATGTTTCATGGCATTTGCTTTAGCAGATTGGGAGAAATCTAAGTTTTTCTGTCTCGGGTTCAATCTCTATGTATTCCTGAAAAATAGGAAGTACCACCGGTGAATGTCTTATTCATTTCTATAGTATATTTTGTTTATTCCTTATAATTTTGTGCATTCTATACACAACCCTATGTGTATCACTCCCATAAAAGGAGTTTTTCTAATTGCAATCACCTTGGTCTCTATGGGCATTTGAACTTCATTGTCTCTTCCATAGACAAGAAGTTTTTTGAGCTAGTCGACCCTCGAACCTATCTGTTTTGTATCGAGTCATTCTCCTTGATGCTCCAAAGTACATAGTGTGTTTCTTTGCACTTACCACATGCCTATAAGGTCTATTTGAGTCTCCATAAGCTCAAGGGCTTGTCTTGTGCCAGTTGGCTAGACCAAACTTCGTCCCTTTGAAACACTTTACAAGCTTCTCCAAGTTCTGTCAATGGTATCAGAGCTAGCTCAAGATGGGTGACAGCTTTCCCTCAATGATCGAGAAGCTTGATCGACACAACTACGGGCCTTGGAAAATCAAAATGGAGACTTGTTTGCAAGGTACACTACAACACATCGAGGGTATACCGAGTCTGCTACCGAGGAAATTGAATGGGCATGATTTCTTCGTGACGTCGGTGTTGCAGTCGGTATAGGCATCGAAAAGAAAGCGCCGGTATGGCACCGGTATAGTCGTTTGTATAAGCGTCGGTATAACCATCGAAATTTTCGACGCTTATACCGACGTCCGCGCTGGGCGTATCGGTGCATATACCGACGACCATACTGGAGCTACCAGCATGTATACCGACGACCGTACCTGCACAAATTCTTTTGGGCAGAGTGTGTTGTCTTTTGCTACAGCATGATGTTGTTTAGCAAAAGACAATACACTCTGCCCAACGGAGTACATGTGTTATGTACTCTAATGGCAACCAAAACATAAACTTATATGAGCAAAAATGAACAATGATTCATGTACAGAAAGTCGTATATTCCATAAATGAAAAATGTACAAAAGTGTGGCAAAGCATTTCCATATAGGAATCTAACACAAAATTATGGTACATCATTGCCACATAGGAGTGTAATACAAAATTGTGGCAATGTGACAAAACACTTCCATATAGGAATCGAATACAAAATTATGGTTCATCATTGTCGTATGCGAGTGTGATACAAAATTTGTGAAGAGATGGATAAGTATGTGTTTGAAGATGAAGAGGTGTTGCAAAATCCTTGATCTACACCAGCCAAATGAACTCCAGGAGTAGATGGTGGGCCCTTTTAGCTTGCCAATGGATGTATTAGACACCCTATGTACCTTGGAAGATCACTCTCAAAAAGATAGATCAAAACAGATAAGTTGGAGTTAGCTCAGAGGTGAAAACTTGCTATTCTTGGTTCATACACCTGTCCAGTGTTTTACATAATTCTCTGAGCACAGCAGCAATTAGCTTAATTCCTCTTGGGGAAATCTATGTAGCTTAAAGAGCTAACTTTCAAGAGTAATCTCATAAAAAATAACAAAGCACACACTGAGAATGAGTTTTAACAAGTGATGACATCATCCCGATTTTCACGGGCTGCTACAGAAATAGACCAGTGAGCAGCAAAATCACCATAACTCAAAAAGTAGAAATGCAATGATTATGAAAATTTGTATGATTATACTAGACAGTAAGCTGAATCCAACAAACTTTAAATCACTGAATTTGGATAAGTAACCACTGAGAAACACCTCTGACAAGATGAGTAAAAAAGTCGGGTACCTAACAGAGAGGTGAAGATGAACAGACCCTGTTGACTTCAAATGAACATAACTGAAGATTGCAAGATTCAAATGACCTGAAAATTTATGAGCACATAGTAGACTTATAGAGCTAACTTTACCAAGTTAAATCACTGAAAAAGATGCACCAAGATCAGAGAAAACATCTCTGCAAGTTGACTGAGAAAACTGAGAGTAATGGCAGTGAGTAGTACACTTCACAAGAAGATGGAAAGATGAACTCAAATAATCATGAAAATGGAAGTATATTGCTTGTACAATACAATGACTTACTGATACATATGTGTGCCTTGAAATCACACCTTGATATGGCATAAAGCTCAGCTCTTGGAGGTCTTCACATAGGTCTCTCTAACCACGACTAAAACTGCCATCTATTTATAGTTGCGTTTGGGAGGCTAACTTCCCTCAATCACTCTCCAATCAATCAATGATTGATTTGATTCTCTACCTACCACAAATCACAAATTCGTGGCTCCTCTTTCCATTCTTGATCATGTGGACTCAACCACTTAAGATTCTCTTACTTTTACATTAAGTAAACTCTTCAAAAGTTACAAGAGGTAGTTCACAAGTGAACTTTACATAGTCTTCATTTTAAGGCTTTTTCTATGACTTTGTGGGACTCAAGCCAATACTTAGGCTTGTCATAGACTTGCTCCAACAGCTCCCCCTCAAGCCAAGTATGCTTGAGGTCTTCAATCTTCCAAGATTACCTGCAAACCAATCATAGCCTTGAATTTGCAAAGCTTTGTACCATCCAATGCTTTGGTTAGAATATCTGCACATTGTTGATGAGTGGACACATATGATATTTGAATCTCTTTGCTTAGAACCTTCTCTCGTACATAGTGATAATGAACTTCAATATGTTTAGTCCTTGCATGAAAAATAGGATTAGCAGCCAAATGAATAGAACTCATATTGTCACCAAAAATAGTTGGAGTTCCAAACTCCAATCCAAGATCTTTGAATAATGTCTTCATCCACATAGCTTCTTGTGTAGCTATAGCAAGACCTCTATATTCAGCTTCAGTAGAAGAGAGAGCAACTGTGGGTTGCTTCTTGGATGACCATGAAATAAGCTTTGAACCTGCAAAGGTAAGATAACCTGAAGTGCTCCTTCTATCTTCCTTGGACCCAGCCCAATCTGAATCAGAAAATAGCTTCAAACCTAAATCAGATACATAAGGATAATAAAGTCCTTCATTTATGGTTCCTTTGAGATACTTAAGAATCCTTTTGGCAGCATCCATATGTGGTTTCCTTGGTGTGTGCATAAATTGGCTTAGCACACTCACACTGTAACATATATCTACTCTTGTCAATGTGGCATAGTTGAGACTACCCACTAGACTTTGATATGATGTGATGTCCTCTATGAGTTCACCTTCATGTGAGCTCAATTTGTGATTGACCTCCATTGGAGTACCTGCAATCTTACAATCTTGCATCTTGAATTTTGCCAACATGTCCTTAATGTACTTCCTTTGAGTGAGAAACAAACCATGATCTTTGTAGACAACTTCCAAACCTAGGAAGTAGGTAAGTGAACCCAAATCACTTATCTTGAACTCTTCTCTCATCTGATCTTTGATCTTCTTCATACCATCTGCATCATTTCCTGTCAATATAATATTATCTACATATACACATAGATAGATGACCTCAGAATTACTCTTTTTAATAAAGAGTGAAGGATCTGCCTTGCTTGGTTGAAAGCCTTTGTCCTGCAAGAATGAAACAAGCCTGAAATTCCAAGCTCTTGGAGCTTGCTTGAGACCATACAATGCTTTGTTAAGTTTACACACATAATCAGGATAAACTTGATTCTCAAAACCAGGTGGTTGTGCCATATATACCTCTTCTGTTATCCAACCATTCAAAAATGCATTCTTTACATCTAGTTGAAGTATCTTCCAATTCTTGGAAGAGGCAATACTAAGCAAAACCCTAATAGTAGGCATCTTTGCCACAGGAGAGAAAGTCTCCTCATAATCAATTCCCTGAGTTTGTGCAAAGCCTTTTGCTACAAGCCTTGCCTTATACCTGTTAATTGAACCATCAAAATTCTTCTTGAGTTTATAGACCCATCTTGAGCCTATTACCTTCATGGATGAAGTCTTGGGCACCAAATCCCAAGTGTTGTTTTCCTCAAGTGCTTCAATCTCTTCCTTCATTGCATGCTTCCATTCTGTTTTTGCTTTGGCCTCTTCAAATGATGATGGCTCCTCTTGGTTTATGTCCTCTGCTATGTAGATAGAATGTTTAGTTACTAATGAGGTGTCAAACCCATACCTTTCTGGTTTTTTCTTTTCCCTCATAGATCTTCTTAAGCCATGATGTGATGATTCTGCTTCATGTCCAAGTTCCTGCAATTTTGCTTTACCTTTAGACTTCCATGCTTTGATCTTTTTCATGTGAGATTTTTCATCATCCTCTGAGGTGTCTTGTTCTTCAATCTTTGATTGTTCTCTACCAAGCTTTGGAAAATCTTCTTCAAGATCATATGGTAAATTGATCTTCCTGCATGAATCTTCATACCATGAATTGTTCTCATCAAAAACTACATCTCTGCGTACCAAGAATCCTTTGTTGGTAGGGTTGTATAACCTGTAGCCCTTTTGATTGTTGTCATATCCAATAAATACACACCTTTCTGCCTTTGGATCCATCTTGCCTCTAACCTGTGAAGGAACATGAGCAAAAGCAATACATCCAAAAATTTTACAATGATCTAAGCTTGGTCTTCTTCCATTCCAAGCCTCATATGGAGTCATCCCATCAAGGGATTTTGAAGGCAACCTGTTAATCAAGTAAGTGGTTGTAGATACAGCCTCAGCCCATAAGTAATTAGGTAAATGCTTCTCATTTAACATAGACCTTGCAGCTTCGACAATTGTCCTATTCCTCCTTTCTGCCACTCCATTTTGCTCAGGAGTGTACCTTGTAGTTACCTCTCTTTTGATTCCTCTTTCTTGAAGAAAAGAATCAAACTCATGGGAGAAATATTCTCCCCCTCCATCTGACCTTAGCCTTTTTAGTGATTTACCTGTTTGATTCTCCACAAGAGCCAAATATCTTTTGAAACATGAAAAAACTTCATCTTTGTGTTTCATAAAGAATAGGATAGTCCATCTGCTGCAATCATCAATAAAGGAAACATAATACCTTGATCCAGATATTGAAGCTTCCTTGCTAGGTCCCCATACATCTGTATGAACCAACTCCAAGAGATCTCCATGCATATAACCTTTCTTCATGAATGGTAACCTGTAAGACTTTCCAAATTGACATGCACTGCACTTATAAATCATATGTTGTTTTGACAAATTAGGAAGTCCAAGTACACTTTGGTCCCTGCAGATTTGCTTTAATGACCTTTCACCAATATGTGCTAACCTTTTGTGCCATACTTCCAATTCTGTGAGTGTCTGACTACCATAATTAAAGAGAGCAATGTTTCTAGTGTCCTGTAATTCAAATGTGAACAATCTACCTGTCTTTTCACCTTTTGCAATTCTTCTGAATCCTTGACTTGGATCTTCAACAAATGCTCCTGCTTTTGTGAACCTGACTTGCAACCCTTTCTCTACTATCTGCCCAACACTTATCAAATTCTTTGTAATGGTAGGGACATAGAGTACCTTACTGAGTAGGTTGATGTTTCCATCAGGTGCTTTGACATTGCCTATTTTCTCCACAGGATGTTTTGTATCATCTCCTGTTTGTACCTCATGCTTATTCCTTGGATCTTCTAAATCTGATAGGAGTGCCACATTTCCTGCCACATGATTTGAACAACCTGAATCTATGTAGAAAACATGCTCATCAGATTTACCTTGTGGCATAGCCATGTTCATGATCAATAATGAATCCTCTTTGTTTGAGTCTTCTGTGTAGTTATTGTAGTCTCTCCTTCCTTTGTAGCCTCCTTGATAGTTTGAATGATTGTAGTTGTTGTAGTTGCCATGGTAGTTGTTGAACCTTCCTCTTGAGTAGCCATAACTTCCTCTATTGTATCCTCTGCCTCTTTGATTCATGGAATTCCTAAAGCAATTTTCAGTTGTATGATTAGTTAATCCACAAATAGAACATGAGTTGGAGTCTTGGGATCTCCCCCTGCCTTGTCTACCTCCTCTTCCTCTACCTCTGCCATGTCTTCCTCTACCTGCATAGTTAGCTTGATATGTACCTGCTTCATCATCCACTTTCTTTGTCTTTCCTTTGTTATCTTTAGACTTGCTTTTATCCGTGTATAAAGCTGAAGATTGATTACCTTTAGAGCTTTCTCCATTTTTTATAAGCTTTGCCTCTTGAGTAAGTAGTTGTCCAATGAGTGTGCTGAAATCAGGTACATGCATGTCCATGTACAAATCCATAGCTGTGGTGAATGCTTCCCACTTATCATCTGCCTTCAAGCCATTGATGACCTGCCTTACAATTTGCTCTTCATCTATTACCTCTCCAATGCTTCCCAACTGATCCGCTATGTCCTTGAGCTTTGTGACAAAATCAGTCACATTTTGTTTGGGAGCCTTCTTGAGAGTTGTGAAATCCAGCCATAGTTGATGCTTCCTAGCTTTGGTACTTGAAGAAAAGAAAGCTTCAAGTGCATCCCCCACTTCCTGAGATGTCTTACAACTTCTAATGTGAGGCAACAAAAAATCTGAGATAGACTTGAGGAGATAAGACCTTGCAAGTGCATCCTTGGAGCACCATGTGCTCAATCTTTCTTGCTCTTCTTGTGTTGGTTGACTTTTGTTCCTGAAACTTGGCATAACTTCATCTCCAGCCACATAACCATATAAATTTCTACCTTGGAGATAAGCTTCCATCCTTAATGACCAAGTTGAGTAGTTACCTCTGTCCAATTTGTCAATTGATGAAGGAAATCCATCTGCCATGTTGTCCAACCTTGCTCTGATACCACTGTGAAGAGATGGATAAGTATGTGTTTGAAGATGAAGAGGTGTTGCAAAATCCTTGATCTACACCAGCCAAATGAACTCCAAGAGTAGATGGTGGGCCCTTTTAGCTTGCCAATGGATGTATTAGACACCCTATGTACCTTGGAAGATCACTCTCAAAAAGATAGATCAAAACCGATAAGTTGGAGTTAGCTCAGAGGTGAAAACTTGCTATTCTTGGTTCATACACCTGTCTAGTGTTTTACATAATTCTCTGAGCACAGCAGCAATTAGCTTAATTCCTCTTGGGGAAATCTAGGTAGCTTAAAGAGCTAACTTTCAAGAGTAATCTCATAAAAAATAACAAAGCACACACTGAAAATGAGTTTTAACAAGTGATGACATCATCCCGATTTTCACGGGCTGCTACAGAAATAGACCAGTGAGCAGAAAAATCACCATAACTCAAACAGTAGAAATCCAATGATTATGAAAACTTGTATGCTTATACTAGACAGTAAGCGGAATCCAACAAACTTTAAATCACTGAATTTGAATAAGTAACCACTGAGAAACACCTCTGACAAGATGAGTAAAAAAGTCTGGTACCTGACAGAGAGGTGAAGATGAACAGACCCTGTTGACTTCAAATGAACATAACTGAAGACTGCAAGATCCAAATGACATGAACATTTATGAGCACATAGTAGACTTATAGAGCTAACTTTACCAAGTTAAATCACTGAAAAAGATGCACCAAGCGCAGAGAAAACATCTCTGCAAGTTGACTGAGAAAACTGAGAGTAATGGCAGTGAGTAGTACACTTCACAAGAACATGGAAAGATGAACTCAAATAATCATGAAAATGAAAGTATATTGCTTGTACAATACAATGACTTACTGATACATATGTGTGCCTTGAAATCACACCTTGATATGGCATAAAGCTCAGCTCTTGGAGGTCTTCACATAGGTCTCTCTAACCATGACTAAAACTGCCATCTATTTATAGTTGCGTTTGGGAGGCTAACTTCCCTCAATCACTCTCCAATCAATCAATGATTGATTTGATTCTCTACCTACCACAAATCACGAATTCGTGGCTCCTCTTTCCATTCTTGATCATGTGGACTCAACCACTTAAGATTCTCTTACTTTTACATTAAGTAAACTCTTCAAAAGTTACAAGAGGTAGTTCACAAGTGAACTTTACATAGTCTTCATTTTAAGGCTTTTTCTATGACTTTGTGGGACTCAAGCCAATACTTAGGCTTGTCATAGACTTGCTCCAACAAAATTGTGGCATTGATCAAAATATTTACACCTACAATCTTGCAACATAACATATGTATAAAATATGAGCAATTAATATGACATTTATAAACAACAACTAGAAACACAAAACCAAGATATAACTTTACCTAATCAAGAATATTCTCCCATGAGACGATTGCACCGCATCCCTCTAAGTCTTGTAACAGTGCAGTCAGTCCATGTCGATATCCATATGATTCTTCAGTTCGTGTTGGAGGACGACCCACTGCCAACTCCTATAGTAAATAGGTAAAATGTTAGATGAATATACATAATATACTTAACACAAACAACTTCAATAATTAACATCATACTTCCAAATTGGTAGCGCATACTGTGGTATCCGCCGCTACCTAAATGCGACATTCCAATCGTATCTAAACGTGTGGCCGCCGCATCTTTCTGTTGACGATACCGATCAGGAGTATGTTGATGCTCATCCTGAATCGATTCCCATTCTTCGGCATCTAGCCATACAGGCTTCAATAAGCCTGCTTTGAAAGCATCACGAGCTTCCGATCATCGATGCGACATCACTTCGCGTGCTGAATGTTGAATCCAATCGGAACTCACAATAGGATTGCCAGGTGTTGGCCGCTACTCTTCTTATATGCAGTGTGATATGATTTTTAGAGTCTCTATCCTGTTCGGTCCATTTAAAAATTATTGAATGACCGAATTCGATAGAGCAGAGTTGTCGTATACGTTGATGCATTGACTTCCCGGCCGCATCCATAACTGGAGCTCCATTACGGATATGATATATCTTCAATTCCTCATGATCATGTGCACCCCAAGGTGTACGTGGAGATCCCATCTGATGCAATATGAAGATCTCATCTCATCCAATGTATATATATGCATGCTTAAGCTTGTATACATATGCATTCATGTATACATATGCATATGCATACATGTATGCATATGCATTCATGTATGCATATGCTTGCTTGTATGCATATGCATGCTTAAGCTTGTATACATATGCATATGCTTGCTTGTATATGTATACATGTATACATATACATATACATATGCTTGCTTGTATGCATATGCATTCACGTATGCATACGCAGTCATGTATGCATATGCTTGCTTGTATGCATATGCATGCTTAAGCTTGTATACATATGCATATGCTTGCTTGTATATGTATACATGTATACATATACATATACATATGCTTGCTTGTATGCATATGCATTCACGTATGCATATGCATTCATGTATGCATATGCTTGCTTGTATGTATACATGTATACATATACATATACATATGCTTGCTTGTATGAATATGCATTCATGTATACATATGCATATGCATATGCATACATGTATACATATACATATGCATATGCTTGTTTGTATACATACATGTACATATACATGTATGTATATGCATACACGTATGCATATGCATATGCATTCATGTATACATATACATATACATATACATATGCATATTAGAAAACAAAAATATAAAGATTCATGTATGCATATCCCTCATGCAAGTATGCATGTATGCATATGAACTATCCATTCATGTATACATATACATATACATATACATATGCATATTAGAAAACAAAAATATAAAGATTCATGTATGCATATCCGTCATGCATGTATGCATATGCATATGCATGCATATAAAAACTCATGTATGCATATGCATATGCATGCATGCATGCATATATATAAAGATTTATGTATGCATATCCCTCATGCATGTATGCATATGCATGCATGCATGCATATAAAAATTCATGTATGCATATGCATATGCATGCATATGTATATATATATGCATGTATGTATGTATGTATATATATATATGCATGTATGTATGTATATATATATGTATGCATGTATGTATGTATATATGCATGCATGTATGTATATATGTATGTATATATGCATGCATGTATGTATATATGCATGCATGTATGTATATATGCATGCATGTATGTATATGCATGCATGTATGTATATATGTATGCATATGCATGCATGTATGTATATATGCATGCATGTATGTATATATGCATGCATGTATCTATATATGCATGCATGTATCTATATATGCATATGCATGCATGCATGTATGTATATATGCATACATGTATGCATGCATATGCATATGCATGCATGCATATGCATGCATGCATATGCATGCATGCATATATATATGCATATGCATGCATGCATATATATATATGCATATGCATGCATGCATATGTATATGCATATGCATGCATGCATATGTATATGCATATGCATGCATGCATATGTATATGCATATGCATGCATGTATGCATATGCATGCATGCATGTATATATGCATATGCATGCATGCATGTATGCATATGCATGCATGCATGCATGTATGCATATGCATGCATGCATACATGCATGCATGCATGTATATATGCATATGCATGCATGTATGCGTATAAAAAAATATAAAAATTCATGTATGCATACAAAAATATAAAAATTCATGTATGCATGTATGTATGCATATGCATGCATGCATGCATGCATGTATGTATGTATGCATGTATGTATGTATGTATGCATATGCATGCGTTGTCGTCGAGATTTTCTCTCCTCTCTCACTTGTGAAGGCCTACAAAAAACATATTTGGTGAAGGTAGCCGGAATTCCCCGAGAAGTCCAGGATGCATTAAGGATGTTAAAGGAAGCTCACATACAAAGGTTTAAAGAAATCAAGAAAGTCTATGGTAGCGGTCAAAGCTGGTCAAAGTTGGGAAATTAGGGAAAAAAATTTATTGCCACCAAATTAGATGAAAATTCATATAATTGTAAAGATTGTCAAAGGCAGTCTATAGCTCAAATTTCAGCAGAAAATGGATTTTGTAGCACATTGATATGCTATGTTCATTTTGTAAAAATGTGATTTTTCTAGTTTGACCCTACAAATTCTTGTATAGAAATTTATGTTAGCCATATGGTTTGGCATGTATAAAGATCATATGTGGCTACATATTTGTACCAATTTTCAAGGCTATCAGAGCTTCCTAGACATCTTAATGCCACCTTGCAAGCTTCCAAATGTAGTCAAACTTGTACAAGGGAGATTCAGATGGGAGTTTTTTCTGCATATTCCTGAAGGAGATCTTTGGAAACATAGTCCTACAAAGTTTCATCTTCATCAAATCCTATTTGGAGGGTCAAAGAGTACAAAGTCCAATTTTCAGGATCATCGCAGTTTTCTTGTTTAAGCAAATTCAAGGGTTGAAGGGCCACCACATGGCGAAAGCTGATTGAGCCATGTTGTACGATCAAGATGAGCTCATATTCAAGGGTGGAGATGCACTTATGCTTAAAGCAAGGAGGATCCACGAGTTTTTCCATAAAAGAAGATTTTTTTGACAATCAAAGATCAATAATGCAGCTTTTCTCCAAAAATAGTGGCTTATCTTATCCAAACTGATGTCAGCACTGATCCGACGGTCCATATCATCATCAGATCCAATGGTGGAGAATGAAGGCGCCTAAATTTCACTCCTTTACACTAGATTTGATAGAAAGAGCAATTCCAATCCATTGATTTGATTAATCAAATGGTTGTAATCAAAAGTAGTGATCCTAGAGTTGAGAGTTGATTTCTCTAGATCCAAGGGCCCAAATTCATTCAAAAAACTATATTAACCCCCCTCCAAACTCCTAGAGCATCATTGTTAGGCATCCATATGGCTCTTGCTAGCTTACGGTTTCCTTGAGACGATCACCCTCGGTTGAGTGAGTGAGGATCCAAGGTGGGCTAGTATGAGTATAGTACCTAGTTTCAAATTTAAGTTAGAACTCCAATCTAGGATAGGCTCTTGAAACCAGCATCTCTATCTTGACTCACCCTGGGTGGAGTGTGTGAGTGAGTTAGAGCTGCTTTTAATGAGTCTTAGACTTCTTTAGTTAGACGTTACGAGCCTAGACATACATAGGGGTCATTGAAGTGAAACTCACCTTCTTACGTGTGACATTCGGTTGAACTGTCATGGTTTGAGGGGCGGAACCACCTTTGATCAGTAGACTGCCTAGCTTGACGTACCACGACGATCTTATACATGTATCTTAATTCAAATCCTTTTAATTCATGTCACTTGTCACTTGTCTCTTGTCTCCTCTCTCAGTCTCTTAAGTATTTTTACATGTCTTCTATTTCTTCTATGTGTGAGAAGGCTCCGCAGTATTGCGTTGAACCAGTGAGGATGTTTCTTTGAGCTTGTGAGTAAACTCTATCATCATAATTCACTTGCATGCATATAATCCATACATACCCATACATATTGATTAGTTTCTGAAAGTGTATAAGAATCTCCAATATTGGACCATTCATCCTTTCAAAACTAGTTTATGTGTAAAGATTCCATCTACTCACGTCATGCATACATATCATCCAAAGAAGACTATGCATATGGATTAGAATTAGTAAGTGTTTAAGAAGCTCCTTCAATGGACCATTCTTCCTTCCAAATTTGATTCGTGTGTATGGTTCTCTTTCATTCTTATCATTCATGTTCATAAATCTAACTTGCACTCCTACATTCCCATTCCCATAATCATTTCAACATCTCTCTCTTCTCCATACTCAACATTAATTTCACTTTCATTTCCTTAAACCATCCAACATTCATTAGCTTCATACACCCTGTGTGTGCCACGACCGGACCCGATCCACCCGGATTGCGATCACCTCCACATTTGAACCCGACGTGAAATGCTTCGTGGCATTTGCTTTTGATCTTGTTGGGAGGTTGTGATCCATATCCTTTGTTTCATATTTTTCATCCTCATCATATTATCATCATCAGTCTTGAGTGTTGCACTGGATTTCTCACAGTATCGTGCACATCTTCGTCGTGAAGTAAACACATTTGTGAGAGATCTAGACCATCGTGCATCACTTGCTTATTCACATAAGATGGAGGAAGGATTCAAATCCCTTATTGTTGAGAAACAAGGCCAAAGAATAGTCTCTTCTATGTTGAGAGAGAAGGGAAAATTCAATGGCATCAACATCACAAGCTACTTAGATCTGTTTGAAGAGCAAGCTATGACTTTTGGTCTTCCTGAAGATCTTTTGATATCATTCTTTGAACGAATTGTTGATAGCTCTATCATAAACCGTGTCACTCAATATGATACTTTTCCTTGGAGTGAATTTATAAAGGAGATGCTCAAAGAATTCTATCTTGAAGATTATAGCCAGCATAATCGGGATGGATTCTTACGATGGGTCAATTCCCCAAAGCCTAGTAGCTCTATTACTCACTTACAAAATAAGTATATTAGACGCTATGCACAACTTCCTAATGAGGATAAGGTAACTTTGGAACCTGATCTTGTGATCAATTTTCTTAAGCTTCTTCATCCTGAAACTCGTAGGGAAGTTGAACGGCGATTAGAAGAGCCAGATAAGCGCTATGGTCTTATTGACAATTGGCAAAAAGTGCATAAAGTAGTAGAGGCTGTAGCCCACAGACATCAAAGACAATCCATGCTTTATGAGAAAACTAGTCTTCCTCAAGCTAGCCTTCCACAAACTAAGGAGCAAGTTAGAGAACAATCCCATGCTATGCTTTTTGACTGTACTCCTATTTCTCAAATGATGGAGCCTACTCAAGGTTTTAAAGTAGAGCCAAATAAAAGTGTAGTTGAACAATCTCAAGTGGAAATTCTCACTAAGCAAATGGAAAGTCTTATTGCTATTTGGCCAAGACAATAGATGCTTTACAATCTAATTACACCAAAACTTTCCAAACTCAAATGAGCCCAATGTCTTTTCAAGATCCTAATCAACATGTTATAGCTTCCAATCAAAATCCACAAGTAGCTCCTACACAAGCATATCAAGTTCCTCCAATGCATAATCCTTCAATGCAAAATCCTCATCCTCATGTGCAAAATCCTCAAATGTATCAAAACATGTATCCTCAAGCTTCACAAATAGCTTTTCAAAATCCTCAAAATCAAAATTTTCAAAATCATCAACCGTATAATATGGAAGCTCCTCTTGCACCTCAAGTACCACATGTTGCTCCCCAAGCTCCTCAAATATATCAATTGCCTTTTCAAAATCCTAATTATCATGTTCAAGCAATACCTTATCAACAAAATCCTCAATTTCAAAATTTCCCACCACAAGTTAATCAAAATCCTCAAAATCAAAATGCTTTTGTGTGTGGCCCTCGTAGGTGTCCTTGGTGTGATTCGTTAGAGCACTTTTTGAGAGATTGTGAACTATTGAAGGCTGCTAAGGAGCAACGACTAGTAATAGACATAGACAAGAAAATCTGTGACAATCGATCTAGGCTACCTTTGCAAGGAAATTATGGTAAGGGAGGAATGAAAAAACATTATGAAAATATAACCATAATGGACGTAGGAACTAGAGGAGTGAAACTAGAAGCTCTTGATGAACAACAAGTAGAATCAAGTAAACCCACAAAGGAAGGTGATTTTCCCATAGAGGCTTTAGTAAGAGCACAGGATGAGATTGGAAGAATAATGGCTTGGGAGTCACCGATAGAAGATCAATCTCTTATTTCTCACATATCCAATGTAGAAGAAAAATGAAAAAGAGATGAAGCTGAGCCTAGTGAAAGAAGAGTGACTCGAAAACAAACCTGAGAGGGAATAGAAACAATCATAGAGCAAGGAGAAACATCACAATCCAAAGATAAAAAACAAGAATTAGAACCCAATGAACAAAAACAAGAGGAGAAACAAAAAGGGAAGAAGACAAAGCAAAGAAAAACAAAACCAAAGCCTTTAGATAAACAAGAACAATCAAAACAAACTGAAGACCAAACACGAGAACATGAACAGAAACAAGACTCTGAGCAAAAACAAAAGAAACCAAAGAGAAAACCTAAAGCCATCTTGATTTCAAAAATTGAGAGAAAAATAGATCCTATGGAGATTTTAGATGACATTTTGCTTAAGAGTCAAGTGACTATGTCTTTAGAACAAGTTTTCTCTATTGCAAAGCCTGTTTTTAAAGATACCTTTATCGGCCTAACTAAAAGGAAGAGGTTTCCACTTAATCTAGATACTGAGATGCAAGATTCTCTAGATGAAGATCAAGCTATGAATGAAGCCTTAAACTTTGATGAATCTGATGAAGAGGACTTTGATGATGATGAAGTAAATGTTAATAAAAATTTCTTAGGACCTATTCAACCTGAGCATGAAAATCATGAAAAAAAT
The DNA here is from genome assembly GCA_020310875.1 of Ceratopteris richardii. Lineage (NCBI taxonomy): Eukaryota > Viridiplantae > Streptophyta > Polypodiopsida > Polypodiales > Pteridaceae > Ceratopteris > Ceratopteris richardii. Next base: position 28,561,682 of record CM035411.1, on the reverse strand, counting down.
CCTAAAAGTCAGTTTAAAAGAACATTTTGGTCTAGATGTACATCAGAGATGCATGTTAAAATAGGAAATGATAAGAACACTATCACTATAAATGCATTAGCAGATTCCGGCTCTAAAATCAATGTGATTTCAAGAGAAGTCTATGATAAGTTTCGATGGCCCATAGATAAAGATTGTGGATGGCGTATGAGAACTGCAGATAATGGTGTAGGTACCCTGCATGGAGCTTGTGCTAGTGTGCCCATATCCATAGGTGGAATCACATAAAAGTTTCACTTTTTTATTCAAGATAATTGCTCCGATGAAGTTCTCTTAGGTCAACCCTTTATTTGTGAGAGTCGTATGGAAACTAAAGCCATGGATGATGGGTCAACCTATGCTAGATTCAAGTCTAAGGATGGAATGCAATCACTTCAAGTCATGACAGTAGGAGTGAATCATCCTAGGAATCGATTGTCAATTAGAAAGAAACCTATTGTTACTCAGGATCATGAGCATGCTTATAGTGATTGTGCACCTCGATTCATGTTTGGATCTACATATAATCAAAATTTTGGATAGAATCCATTGTTGAGCACGACAACAGTGGATATTGGTTTGACATCTCGCAGCCAACCAACCTGTACAATAGTTTGTCACTTTGTTTTCCACATTCTAGATTAGATTTTCTTCATAAGAGTCAATTGTCCAAGTTTTTTATCCAAAAAACCCAAAAAAATTATAAAAACAACAAAATCATGGAACATGATGAGAACAGTGAGCATGCGATTGAAACATCTCATTGTTTCTCTACTCTTGAGGAGCTAGAGTTATGTCTTCAACAAAATTCTAATTCCCATATTATTCTTCTTTCTTCCCTTGATGAGTATGCTCTAATCCAGGAATATGCTCTCAATGTTAACAAGTGCTCAAAATTTAACCAAACACATGATGCCTTAGTTGAAACGAAGTACAACACTGTAGACAAAAAAATCAAACCCATAGCTCAACCATTAACTCAAGGAAGTAATGAAAAAATTATTGATGTGAAAAATGATCCAGTTCTTTGGGATAAGAAAAACATAGGACATACATTCACGGATGATACAATCAAACAGGTGAAAATTGGTAGAGATGATGACTTTCTTTTGCCAGGAGAGAGAGATAAATTTGAGAGAGTTATACGGAGCCATGGAAAAGCTTTTACTATGTATCCTCATGAGATTGGTTGTGTAGATCCTAAGCTAGTTGCACCCATGATAATCTTTACTATTCCACATATTCCATGGAATCTTCGTCCTATAACAGTTCCAAAGGCTCACTTACCTAAGCTAATGAAACTACTTAAGGAGAAGATAAACATGAGAATTTTAGAGCCATCTTTTGCACCTTACTCAAACAGATGGTTCACTGTGCCTAAAAAGAATGGGAAACTACATTTTATTCAAGATCTCCAACCCGTCAATAAAGTTCATAAGGAATGTAGGAACAAGACCCATTGTAGATGAGTTTGCGGAATCATTTTCAGGACATTCTATCTATTCAATGGATGATTTATATTCTGGATATGACCAATTCCAGTTAGCAATTGACAGTCGTGACATAAACACAATGAAAACTCCTTTAGTCTTAGTGCGAATGTGTACTTTACCTCAAGGAGCGATTAATTCTGTGGCTCATATGATGAGTGCTATGAATATGGTCTTACATGATTTTATCCCTCATATAACTATGCCATTCGTTGATGACATTCCAATTAAAGGGAGTGAGGAACGTGTAAAGGACATTTCTTTAGACTCATCTGGATGTCGTAAATTTTTTCTTGACCATATCTCTCATTGTGAAAGAATATTTCAACGATTTGAAGAGGTAGGTCTCACATTTTCCATAGAGAAATCTGTTTTTGGTGTCAACGAGGTTCTTATCGTTGGACATTTATGTGGCCATTATGGTCGAAAGCCATACCCACAAAAAGTTGATGCCATTAGCAAGATTTCTGAAACATGTAACAACGTGAGTGAGGTACGTAGATTTCTTGGTGCTTGCATCTTTTATGTTATTTGGATCCCACACTTTGCTCATGTTGCTGATTGTCTCTATGACTTGTTGAGGAGGAAACGAAAATTTATTTGGACTGACAAACACACTCAAGCTATGCGTAAATTGAAGAAATTATTGCTTGAAGCTCCCATCCTTAAGCGTGTAGACTATTCTTCTAACAAACCTATTATATTGACTGTTGATACTAGTCCTACTGGTATAGGTTGGGTTATAAGTCAAGATGATAGTGAAGGGAATAGATATGCAATTAGGTTTGGTACCAAAATTTTACATGAAACACAACGAAAATATCCACAGATCAAACGAGAACTATGGGGTATGGTAACAACTTTGAAAACAGATAAAGAATATTTCATTGGTGCAAATGTCAAAGTTGAGATTGATTGTTTGCCTCTCATTGGAATGATCGCCAATTGTTCATCTCCTGATATAGCCATGCTTAGATGGATCTCATATATTAAGTTCATAAATCCTGAGTTAGTTCATATTTCAGGTAAGTCAAACTCAGTTGCTGATATGTTATCGAGCTAGATTTGATGATGATCTTGAAAGTGATCTAATAAAGAATGTGAACTTAATTGACTATGTTCCACATATATATGAGTATGAGAAATTTCATGAGTCTGAGTACAAAAATGAATGGAGAGACATAGGAAAGTATCTGAGTACACTACAACCATTACCTAACTGGACTACGAATAGATTCCGTAACATTAGGAAACGAGCTTATAACTTTTTCCTATGTAATGGTTATCTTTGGAGACATGCTAAGGGTAAGGTTAAGAATCTACAACGAGTCCTAGGGAAACGAGGTCTTCAATTGCAAGTAATGAAGGAAATGCATGAGACATTATGGGCCGGTCATAAAGGATTTTTTGGAACATATGAAAAAATTAGAAGTACCTATTATTGGCCTAGGATGTACGTTGACATTAGTAGCTATGTTTTGACATGTTCTACTTGTCAACTTTATTCATCAGTCAAACATAGAGATCCATTGCATCCTACTTATCCACCTTGTATTCACTACAAGTGGGTAGTAGATCTTGTAACTATGCCTAAAGGTATTGACAAAATGCGTTACATTGTACTTGCAAGAGAAGATTTAACTAATCATGTAGAGGGACGTGCACTACGATCTAAGACCACTTACAATGTTTGCAAATTCTTGCTTGAAGATGTCATAAGTCGCTTTCGGTACATAGAGAAAGTAGTTGCCGATCGTGGAGAGTTAAATGCGAGAGAAGCTAAAGAGTTCTTTGATCATCACGGTATTCGTTTGTCTCTTACTACTGCATATAATCCAGAGGCCAATGGTGAAAGAACTTGGAGAAGCTTGTGGAAGGTAGAAAAGTGCGTTTCGAAGCGATGAAGTTTGGTCAAGCCAACCGGCACAAGACCAGCCCTTGAGCTTTTGGAGACTCAAATAGACCTTATAGGCATGCTATAAGTGCAAAGAAACACACTATGTACCTTGGAGCATCAAGGAGAATGAGTCGATACAAAACAGATAGGTTCGCGGGTCGACTAGCTCAAAAAGCTTACTATCTATGGAAGAGACAATGAACTTCAAATGCCCATAGTGACCAGCGTGATTACAATTAGAAAAAATCGTTTTATGGGAGTGATACACACAGGGTTGAGTGTATGGAATGCACAAAAGTATAAGGAATAAGAAAAATATGCTATAGGAATGAATGCGACATTCACCGGTGGTACTTCCTATTTTTTAGGAATACGCAGAGATTGACCCCGAGGCAGCAAAACTGAGATTTCTCCAAATCTGTTGAACCAAATGCTTTGAAACTTTACAGGAATAAACTAGACACTGATACCTTTCCAATGAGTCCTCTTGCACTCAATGTGGAGCTCTGAGGAGAGAGCAGCAGCCTCTGCACGATTACTGTTGGCGAAGAAGATGATGCAGAAAATTGAAGGAGCAAGACAATGATGGTCACAAGTGTATGTATATTGCTTCCATGTATAATACAAGTGATTTCAACTCCTTATATAGCCTCTAGGAGTGTTCCATGACTTTTACAACTTGAATTTGAATTCAAATGAAGGTGGGAATGGTTGTTGGAGGGAATCAATTCACTTCCCTACAATCTAGGAAAAGTGAAGATCTTGATTGATCTACTTTTAGGTGACTTGATTTGCTTGATTGAATGCAACTTCAACCACCAAACTTTCGTGGGATTTTGGCCCTATATTTGTACCTTTACATGTGTACAACTCAAGGCTTTTACAACGGTAAATGAGCCATCAAAATATTCTCAAAAAATAGAATAAATGAGCATATGAAAAAGAACTCTCCAACGGATATTCTTTCGACGCGATAGCCTTTGATGTAGATCAAATCCACCTCAAGCATAGTGTAAGCTTGATGTTCCAACAGCTCCCCCTCAAGCTAAAGTATGCTTGAGTCTTCATTCTCTGATATGTTGAATACCTGCCATAGCTTTGAATCTACAAAGCTTTATTCCATCAAGTGCCTTCGTCATCATATCTGCTACTTGCTTTTCAGTCGGAACAAAAGAAATGTCGATCTCCTTTGCCATGAGCTTCTCCCTGATGAAGTGGTAATGGACTTCTATGTGCTTGGTTCTCGCATGAAAAATAGGATTTGCCGCTAGATGCATGGAACTTACATTATCTCCAAATATGTGAGGTTTGGAACTCACAAGTCCCAAATCTGTATACAATGCTTTTAACCATATTGCCTATTGAGTTGCTATGGTCAAGCCTCTGTACTCTGCTTCAGTTGAGGATAAAGCAACTGTTGGTTGCTTCTTGGAACTCCATGACACTAGCTTCGAACCTGCAAATGCTAAGTAACCAGATGTACTTTTTCTATCATCCTTAGCTCCTCCCCAATCTGCATCTGAGTAGATTTTGATATCCAAATCGGAAGAGTAAGGATAGAATATACCTTCGTTGATTGTACCTTTGAGATACTTCAGTACTCTCTTAGCCGCATCCATGTGTGGTCTTCTTGGTGAGTGCATGAACTGACCAAGCACTCCCACACTATATGAGATGTCTGCCCTTGTGTGAGTAGCATATATCAAGCTACCTACCAAGCTTTGATACTCTTTTATGTCTTCAATTTTCTCACCCTCATAAACACTAAGTTTATGATTCATCTCCAAAGGTGTACCTGCAGGTTTAGTGTTCTCCATTTTGAACTTGAGAAGAAGATCCTGAATGTATCTTCTTTGAGTCAAATACATTCCTTCATCTGTATATATCACCTGCATACCTAGGAAATATGTGAGCTCACCTAGGTCACTGATTTTGAACTCCTCTTGCATGTGTCTCTTGATCCTTTGAATGCCATTTAGATCATCACCTGTCACAATAATATCATCTACATATACACATAGATAGATAACCTCATTGTGATCCCTTTTGATGAATAGAGAAGGATCGGAGCTGCTAGCTTTGAACCCTTGGTCTTGAAGATATGTAACCAACCTGTAATTCCAAGCTCTTGGAGCTTGTTTCAATCCATACAATGCTTTCTTAAGTCTGCAAACATAAGATGGATGATTAGGGTTTTCAAAACCTGGTGGTTGTGACATGTATACCTCTTCACTTATCCAACCATTTAAGAATGCATTTTTCACATCAAGTTGGAGGAGTCTCCAATTCCTTGCAGCAGCTACACTTATCAATGTCCTGATTGTAGTCATCTTTGCAACTGGTGAGAATGTTTCCTCATAGTCTATACCATGAGTTTGTGAGCATCCTTTGGCAACTAATCTTGCCTTGTACCTGCAAACCGATCCATCTGAATTTCTTTTAACTTTATATACCCATCTGCAACCAATTACCTTTTGATTCGGTGACATCGGAACCAAATCCCAAGTGTCCATTTCCTTCAATGCATCTATCTCTTCGTTCATGGCCTTTTCCCAATTAGGGTTTCCCTTTGCCTCTTCATAGGTTGAGGGTTCCTCTGAAATAGAGTCTTTTGCCAAGTAGATTGAATGCTTTGTAACAAATGTGGAATCATATCCATACCTTTCTGGTTGTTTCTTCTCTCTTGCTGATCTTCTAGGTGCTTGTTTGGAGCATTCTCCAACCTCTTGCATCTTTGCTTTGCCTCTTGACTTCCATAGCTTGTAATCCCTTTCTCTTTCATCTTGGTCATCGTCTGTATCACTTCTTGGATCCTGGACCTATGTATCATGCTTGCTTCCTAATTGATGAGAGTCATAATCAAGATCATATGGTAGTGTTACCTTTTGTTTGTCTTCATCATACCAAGACCTGTGTTGTTCAAACACAACATCTCTACTTGTAGTGAATTGCTTGGTTGAAGGATTCAAGAACCTGTAACCCATCTGAGTTGAATCATATCCAATAAACACTGCCTTTGCTGTTCTTTCATCTAGCTTACCTCTTATTTGTGATGGTACATGAACATAAGCTAAACAACCAAAAACCTTGCAATGTCCAAGACTAGGTTTTCTTCCATGCCATGCTTCATAAGGAGTCATACCTTGAAGTGATTTGGATGGTAGTCGATTGACAAGGTACACTGCAGTTGAAATAGCTTCTGCCCATAGATAATGTGGCAACTTCTTCTCTTCAAGCATTGTTTGGGCTGATCCAACCAATGTCTTGTTTCTCCTCTCTGCAATTCCATTTAGTTGAGGAGAGTACCTGGTAGTCACTTACCTTTTGATACCTTTATCCTGCAAGAACTCATCAAAATCTTTGGAGAAGTATTCTCCCCCTCCATCAGATCTGAGCTTCTTTAGTGATCTACCTATATGATTCTCCACATGTGCAAGATACTTCTTGAAGCAATCAAATACTTCATTCTTACTCTTGATAAAGTATAGCACAGTCCATCTACTATGGTCGTCAATAAATGAGACATAATACCTTGATCCTGCCAATGAAGGTTCTTGACTTGGTCCCCATACATCTGTGTGTACTAAGTCCAATAAGTTGTTGTGGATGTAGCCTTTGTGGTTGAATGGTTGTCTTTGTGCCTTCCCAATCTGACATGCATCACAACTGTTGATCATGTGTTGCTTTGATATGTTCGGCAGTCCTAGAACACTTTGATCCCTGCATATATCCTTCAAGGTTCTTTCATTCACATGAGCAAGTCTCTTATGCCACACTTCAAGCTCACTTAGGGTTTGAGACCCAAAGTTGAATAGAGCTATGTTCCTGGTATCTCCTACTTCAAAAGTAAAGAGCCTACCATGCTTCTCACCTCGGGCTATCTTCTTGAAGCCATGACATGGATCTTCCACAAAAGCTCCATGTTGGGTGAACCTAACTTGCAAGCCTTTTTCAACTATTTGGCCTACACTGATTAGGTTTTTAGTGATAGTGGGTAGATAGAGAACCTTACTCAGAATGTTTGTCCTGCCATTGGAAGCTTTGACATTACAAATCTTCTCCACATTGTGCTTCGTGTCATCCCCTGTTTGCACTTCATGTCTATGCTTTGGACCTTCCAAGTCAGATAGAAGAGCAATGTTGCCTGCAACATGATTTGAACATCCTGAATCTATGTAGAACAAATGATCGTCTTCTTTACCTTCTTTGTGGCTTAGGTTCATAAGAAGCAATGAGTCTTCATGTGGTTGATCTTCTGAATAATTGTTGTAGTCCCTTCGATTATAGCTTCTATTGTTGTTGTTGAAGTTGTGTCCACCTCTGCCTCTATTGTTGCCATATCCACCTCTTCCACTTCCTTTCTGGGTCTTCCCATTGAACCAGCAATTCTGAGTGGTGTGGTTGGTCTTATCACATATGGCACAAGGTTGAACATTCTGACCTTTGGCTTTGTCTTGCTTTGGTCCTTTCTTCTTCCCTTTCCACTTGCTCTTGCTTGCGAAGTTGGCTTGGGAAGTCTCTTCTTCATCTTCTTCCTTCTTCTTGCCTTTCTGCTTCTTATCCTTCTTATCAGCATATAGAGCACTAGTTGAATTACCATGATAAGAGTTACCTTCCTTTATGCTATTGTTGGCTTCTTGATTGAAGAGTTGTCCAAGAAAGATGTTGAAGTCTGGAGTCTGCACATCCATGATGAGATCATAGGCCGCCGTGAAGGATTGCCATTGCTTATCACTTCGAATGCCGTTGAGAATTTTCCTCATGATGACCTCTTCTTCAATCAGCTCTCCAATGGATGCTAAATGATCCGCAACCTCTTTGACCTTGGTAACAAACTCTGTGATGGTTTGTTTAGGTGTCTTCTTCATTTGGTTGAACTCGTTCCAAAGATGATTCTTTCTTGCTTTGGTACTAGCAGAAAAGAAAGTCTCCAGGGCATCCCAAGTCTCTTGAGATGTCTTGCATCCTCTAATATGTGGTAATAGAAAGTCAGAGATAGAGTTTAGTATGTACGAACTTGCTTGAGCATCCCTTGCGCACCAAAGTGTGAGCTTATCTGTCTCGTCCTGTGTAGGTCCTCCTTTGGATCTTGGAATAGGCATAGCTTCATCACCTGCTACAATTCCATAAAGATTTCTACCTTGCAAATAGGCCTCCATTCTGATTTTCCAAGCCGCGTAGTTGTGTCGATCAAGCTTCTCGATCATTGAGGGAAAGCCGTCACCCATATTGAACTCGCTCTGATACCACTGAAAGAACTTGGAGAAGCTTGTCGAAGGTAGAAAAGTGCGTTTCGAAGCGATGACGTTTGGTCAAGCCAACCGGCACAAGACCAGACCTTGAGCTTTTGGAGACTCAAATAGACCTTATAGGCATGCTATAAGTGCAAAGAAACACACTATGTACCTTGGAGCATCAAGGAGAATGAGTCGATACAAAACAGATAGGTTCGCGGGTCGACTAGCTCAAAAAGCTTACTATCTATGGAAGAGACAATGAACTTCAAATGCCCATAGCGACCAGCGTGATTACAATTAGAAAAAATCCTTTTATGGGAGTGATACACATAGGGTTGAGTGTATGGAATGCACAAAAGTATAAGGAATAAGCAAAATATGCTATAGAAATGAATGCGACATTCACCGGTAGTACTTCCTATTTTTTAGGAATACGCAGAGATTGACCCCGAGGCAGAAAAACTGAGATTTCTCCAAATCTGCTGAACCCAATGCTTTGAACATTTACAGTCATAAACTAGACACTGATACCTTTCCAATGAGTCCTCTTGCACTCAATTTGGAGCTCTGAGGAGAGAGCAGCAGCCTCTGCAAGATTACTATTGGCGAAGAAGATGATGCAGAAAATTGAAGGAGCAAGACAATGATGGTCACAAGTGTATGTATATTGCTTCCATGTATAATACAAGTGATTTCAACTCCTTATATAGCCTCTAGGAGTGTTCCATGACTTTTACAACTTGAATTTGAATTCAAATGAAGGTGGGAATGGTTGTTGGAGGGAATCAATTCACTTCCCTACAATCTAGGAAAAGTGAAGATCTTGATTGATCTACTTTTAGGTGACTTGATTTGCTTGATTGAATGCAACTTCAACCACCAAAATTTCGTGGGATTTTGGCCCTATATTTGTACCTTTACATGTGTGCAACTCAAGGCTTTTACAACGGTAAATGAGCCATCAAAATATTCTCAAAAAATACAATAAATGAGCATATGAAAAAGAACTCTCCAACGGATATTCTTTCGACGCGATAGCCTTTGATGTAGATCAAATCCACCTCAAGCATAGTGTAAGCTTGATGTTCCAACAACTCCCCCTCAAGCTAAAGTATGCTTGAGTCTTCATTCTCTGATAGGTTGAATACCTGCCATAGCTTTGAATCTACAAAGCTTTTTTCCATCAAGTGCCTTCGTCATCATATCTGCTACTTGCTTTTCAGTCGGAACAAAAGAAATGTCGATCTCCTTTGCCATGAGCTTCTCCCTGATGAAGTGGTAATGGACTTCTATGTGCTTGGTTCTCGCATGAAAAATAGGATTTGCCGCTAGATGCATGGAACTTACATTATCTCCAAATATGTGAGGTTTGGAACTCACAAGTCCCAAATTTGTATACAATGCTTTTAACCATATTGCCTCTTGAGTTGCTATGGTCAAGCCTCTGTACTCTGCTTCAGTTGAGGATAAAGCAACTGTTGGTTGCTTCTTGGAACTCCATGACACTAGCTTCGAACCTGCAAATGCTAAGTAACCAGATGTACTTTTTCTATCATCCTTAGCTCCTCCCCAATCTGCATCTGAGTAGATTTTGATATCCAAATCGGAAGAGTAAGGATAGAATATACCTTCGTTGATTGTACCTTTGAGATACTTCAGTACTCTCTTAGCCGCATCCATGTGTGGTCTTCTTGGTGAGTGCATGAACTGACTAAGCACTCCCACACTATATGAGATGTCTGCCCTTGTGTGAGTAGCATATATCAAGCTACCTACCAAGCTTTGATACTCTTTTATGTCTTCAATTTTCTCACCCTCATAAACACTAAGTTTATGATTCATCTCCAAAGGTGTACCTGCAGGTTTAGTGTTCTCCATTTTGAACTTGAGAAGAAGATCCTGAATGTATCTTCTTTGAGTCAAATACATTCCTTCATTTGTATATATCACCTGCATACCTAGGAAATATGTGAGCTCACCTAGGTCACTGATTTTGAACTCCTCTTGCATGTGTCTCTTGATCCTTTGAATGCCATTTATATCATCACCTGTCACAATAATATCATCTACATATACACATAGATAGATAACCTCATTGTGATCCCTTTTGATGAATAGAGAAGGATCGGAGCTGCTAGCTTTGAACCCTTGGTCTTGAAGATATGTAACCAACTTATAATTCCAAGCTCTTGGAGCTTGTTTCAATCCATACAATGCTTTCTTAAGTCTGCAAACATAAGATGGATGATTAGGGTTTTCAAAACCTGGTGGTTGTGACATGTATACCTCTTCACTTATCCAACCATTTAAGAATGCATTTTTCACATCAAGTTGGAGGAGTCTCCAATTCCTTGCAGCAGCTACACTTATCAATGTCCTGATTGTAGTCTTTTTTGCAACTGGTGAGAATGTTTCCTCATAGTCTATACCATGAGTTTGTGAGCATCCTTTGGCAACTAATCTTGCCTTGTACCTGCAAACCGATCCATCTGAATTTCTTTTAACTTTATATACCCATCTGCAACCAATTACCTTTTGATTCGGTGACATCGGAACCAAATCCCAAGTGTCCATTTCCTTCAATGCATCTATCTCTTCGTTCATGGCCTTTTCCCAATTAGGGTTTCCCTTTGCCTCTTCATAGGTTGAGGGTTCCTCTGAAATAGAGTCTTTTGCCAAGTAGATTGAATGCTTTGTAACAAATGTGGAATCATATCCATACCTTTCTGGTTGTTTCTTCTCTCTTGCTGATCTTCTAGGTGCTTGTTTGGAGCATTCTCCAACATCTTGCATCTTTGCTTTGCCTCTTGACTTCCATAGCGTGTAATCCCTTTCTCTTTCATCTTGGTCATCGTCTGTATCACTTCTTGGATCCTGGACCTGTGTATCATGCTTGCTTCCTAATTGATGAGAGTCATAATCAAGATCATATGGTAGTGTTACCTTTTGTTTGTCTTCATCATACCAACACCTGTGTTCTTCAAACACAACATCTCTACTTGTAGTGAATTGCTTGGTTGAAGGATTCAAGAACCTGTAACCCATCTGAGTTGAATCATATCCAATAAACACTGCCTTTGCTGCCCTTTCATCTAGCTTACCTCTTATTTGTGATGGTACATGAACATAAGCTAAACAACCAAAAACCTTGCAATGTCCAAGACTAGGTTTTCTTCCATGCCATGCTTCATAAGGAGTCATACCTTGAAGTGATTTGGATGGTAGTCGATTGACAAGGTACACTGCAGTTGAAATAGCTTCTGCCCATAGATAATGTGGCAACTTCTTCTCTTCAAGCATTGTTCGGGCTGATCCAACCAATGTCTTGTTTCTCCTCTCTGCAATTCCATTTAGTTTCGGAGAGTACCTGGTAGTCACTTCCCTTTTGATACCTTTATCCTGCAAGAACTCATCAAAATCTTTGGAGAAGTATTCTCCCCCTTCATCAGATCTGAGCTTCTTTAGTGATCTACCTATATGATTCTCCACATGTGCAAGATACTTCTTGAAGCAATCAAATACTTCATTCTTACTCTTGATAAAGTATAGAACAGTCCATCTACTATGGTCGTCAATAAATGAGACATAATACCTTGATCCTGCCAATGAAGGTTCTTGACTTGGTCCCCATACATCTGAGTGTACTAAGTCCAATAAGTTGTTGTGGATGTAGCCTTTGTGGTTGAATGGTTGTCTTTGTGCCTTCCCAATCTGACATGCATCACAACTGTTGATCATGTGTTGCTTTGATATGTTCGGCAGTCCTAGAACACTTTGATCCCTGCATATATCCTTCAAGATTCTTTCATTCACATGAGCAAGTCTCTTATGCCACACTTCAAGCTCACTTAGGGTTTGAGACCCAAAGTTGAATAGAGCTATGTTCCTGGTATCTCCTACTTCAAAAGTAAAGAGCCTACCATGCTTCTCACCTCGGGCTATCTTCTTGAAGCCTTGACATGGATCTTCCACAAAAGCTCCATGTTGGGTGAACCTAACTTGCAAGCCTTTTTCAACTATTTGGCCTACACTGATTAGGTTTTTAGTGATAGTGGGTACATAGAGAACCTTACTCAGAATGTTTGTCCTGCCATTGGAAGCTTTGACATTACCAATCTTCTCCACATTGTGCTTCGTGTCATCCCCTGTTTGCACTTCATGTCTATGCTTTGGACCTTCCAAGTCAGATAGAAGAGCAATGTTGCCTGCAACATGATTTGAACATCCTGAATCTATGTAGAACAAATGATCGTCTTCTTTACCTTCTTTGTGGCTTAGGTTCATAAGAAGCAATGAGTCTTCATGTGGTTGATCTTCTGAATAATTGTTGTAGTCCCTTCGATTATAGCTTCTATTGTTGTTGTTGAAGTTGTGTCCACCTCTGCCTCTATTGTTGCCATATCCACCTCTTCCACTTCCTTTCTGGGTCTTCCCATTGAACCAGCAATTCTGTGTGATGTGGTTGGTCTTATCACATATGGCACAAGGTTGAACATTCTGACCTTTGGCTTTGTCTTGCTTTGGTCCTTTCTTCTTCCCTTTCCACTTGCTCTTGCTTGCGAAGTTGGCTTGGGAAGTCTCTTCTTCATCTTCTTCCTTCTTCTTGCCTTTCTGCTTCTTATCCTTCTTATCTGCATATAGAGCACTAGTTGAATTACCATGATAAGAGTTACCTTCCTTTATGCTATTGTTGGCTTCTTGATTGAAGAGTTGTCCAAGAAAGATGTTGAAGTCTGGAGTCTGCACATCCATGATGAGATCATAGGCCGCCGTGAAGGATTGCCATTGCTTATCACTTCGAATGCCGTTGAGAATTTGCCTCATGATGACCTCTTCTTCAATCAGCTCTCCAATGGATGCTAACTGATCCGCAACCTCTTTGACCTTGGTAACAAACTTTGTGATGGTTTGTTTAGGTGTCTTCTTCATTTGGTTGAACTCGTTCCAAAGATGATTCTTTCTTGCTTTGGTACTAGCAGAAAAGAAAGTCTCCAGGGCATCCCAAGTCCCTTGAGATGTCTTGCATCCTCTAATATGTGGTAATAGAAAGTCAGAGATAGAGTTTAGTATGTACGACCTTGCTTGAGCATCCCTTGCGCACCAAAGTGTGAGCTTATCTGTCTCCTCCTGTGTAGGTCCTCCTTTGGATCTTGGAATAGGCATAGCTTCATCACCTGCTACAATTCCATAAAGATTTCTACCTTGCAAATAGGCCTCCATTCTGATTTGCCAAGCCGCGTAGTTGTGTCGATCAAGCTTCTCGATCATTGAGGGAAAGCCGTCACCCATCTTGAACTCGCTCTGATACCACTGAAAGAACTTGGAGAAGCTTGTCGAAGGTAGAAAAGTGCGTTTCGAAGCGATGAAGTTTGGTCAAGCCAACCGGCACAAGACCAGCCCTTGAGCTTTTGGAGATTCAAATAGACCTTATAGGCATGCTATAAGTGCAAAGAAACACACTATGTACCTTGGAGCATCAAGGAGAATGAGTCGATACAAAACAGATAGGTTCGCGGGTCGACTAGCTCAAAAAGCTTACTATCTATGGAAGAGACAATGAACTTCAAATGCCCATAGCGACCAGCGTGATTACAATTAGAAAAAATCCTTTTATGGGAGTGATACACATAGGGTTGAGTGTATGGAATGCACAAAAGTATAAGGAATAAGCAAAATATTCTATAGAAATGAATGCGACATTCACCGGTGGTACTTCCTATTTTTTAGGAATACGTAGAGATTGACCCCGAGGCCGCAAAACTGCGATTTCTCCAAATCTGCTGAACAAAATGCTTTGAAAATTTACAAGAATAAACTAGACACTGATACCTTTCCAATGAGTCCTCTTGCACTCAATTTGGAGCTCTGAGGCGAGAGCAGCAGCCTCTGCAAGATTACTGTTGGCGAAGATGATGATGCAGAAAATTGAAGGAGCAAGACAATGATGGTCACAAGTGTATGTATATTGCTTCCATGTATAGTACAAGTGATTTCAACTCCTTATATAGCCTCTAAGAGTGTTCCACGACTTTTACAACTTGAATTTGAATTCAAATGAAGGTGGGAATGGTTGTTAGAGGGAATCAATTCACTTCCCTACAATCTAGGAAAAGTGAAGATCTTGATTGATCTACTTTTAGGTGACTTGATTTGCTTGATTGAATACAACTTCAACCACCAAAATTTCGTGGGATTTTGGCCTTATATTTGTACCTTTACATGTGTACAACTCAAGGCTTTTACAACGGTAAATGAGCCATCAAAATATTCTCAAAAAATACAATAAATGAGCATATGAAAAAGAACTCTCCAACGGATATTCTTTCGACGCGATAGCTTTTGATGTAGATCAAATCCACCTCAAGCATAGTGTAAGCTTGATGTTCCAACAGCTCCCCCTCAAGCTAAAGTATGCTTGAGTCTTCATTCTCTGATAGGTTGAATACCTGCCATAGCTTTGAATCTACAAAGCTTTATTCCATCAAGTGCCTTCGTCATCATATCTGCTACTTGCTTTTCAGTCGGAACAAAAGAAATGTCGATCTCCTTTGCCATGAGCTTCTCCCTGATGAAGTGGTAATGGACTTCTATGTGCTTGGTTCTCGCATGAAAAATAGGATTTGCCGCTAGATGCATGGAACTTACATTATCTCCAAATATGTGAGGTTTGGAACTCACAAGTCCCAAATCTGTATACAATGCTTTTAACCATATTGCCTCTTGAGTTGCTATGGTCAAGCCTCTGTACTCTGCTTCAGTTGAGGATAAAGCAACTGTTGGTTGCTTCTTGGAACTCCATGACACTAGCTTCGAACCTGCAAATGCTAAGTAACCAGATGTACTTTTTCTATCATCCTTAGCTCCTCCCCAATCTGCATCTGAGTAGATTTTGATATCCAAATCGGAAGAGTAAGGATAGAATATACCTTCGTTGATTGTACCTTTGAGATACTTCAGTACTCTCTTAGCCGCATCCATGTGTGGTCTTCTTGGTGAGTGCATGAACTGACTAAGCACTCCCACACTATATGAGATGTCTGCCCTTGTGTGAGTAGCATATATCAAGCTACCTACCAAGCTTTGATACTCTTTTATGTCTTCAATTTTCTCACCCTCATAAACACTAAGTTTATGATTCATCTCCAAAGGTGTACCTGCAGGTTTAGTGTTCTCCATTTTGAACTTGAGAAGAAGATCCTGAATGTATCTTCTTTGAGTCAAATACATTCCTTCATCTGTATATATCACCTGCATACCTAGGAAATATGTGAGCTCACCTAGGTCACTGATTTTGAACTCCTCTTGCATGTGTCTCTTGATCCTTTGAATGCCATTTAGATCATCACCTGTCACAATAATATCATCTACATATACACATAGATATGTAACCTCATTGTGATCCCTTTTGATGAATAGAGAAGGATCGGAGCTGCTAGCTTTGAACCCTTGGTCTTGAAGATATGTAACCAACCTGTAATTCCAAGCTCTTGGAGCTTGTTTCAATCCATACAATGCTTTCTTAAGTCTACAAACATAAGATGGATGATTAGGGTTTTCAAAACCTGGTGGTTGTGACATGTATACCTCTTCACTTATCCAACCATTTAAGAATGCATTTTTCACATCAAGTTGGAGGAGTCTCCAATTCCTTGCAGCAGCTACACTTATCAATGTCCTTATTGTAATCATCTTTGCAACTGGTGAGAATGTTTCCTCATAGTCTATACCATGAGTTTGTGAGCATCCTTTGGCAACTAATCTTGCCTTATACCTGCAAATTGATCCATCTGAATTTCTTTTAACTTTATATACCCATCTGCAACCAATTACCTTTTGATTCGGTGACATCGGAACCAAATCCCAAGTGTCCATTTCCTTCAATGTATCTATCGCTTCGTTCATGGCCTTTTCCCAATTAGGGTTTCCCTTTGCCTCTTCATAGGTTGAGGGTTCCTCTGAAATAGAGTCTTTTGCCAAGTAGATTGAATGCTTTGTAACAAATGTGGAATCATATCCATACCTTTCTGGTTGTTTCTTCTCTCTTGCTGATCTTCTAGGTGCTTGTTTGGAGCATTCTCCAACCTCTTGCATCTTTGCTTTGCCTCTTGACTTCCATAGCTTGTAATCCCTTTCTCTTTCATCTTGGTCATCGTCTGTATCACTTCTTGGATCCTGGACCTGTGTATCATGCTTGCTTCCTAATTGATGAGAGTCATAATCAAGATCATATGGTAGTGTTACCTTTTGTTTGTCTTCATCATACCAAGACCTGTGTTGTTCAAACACAACATCTCTACTTGTAGTGAATTGCTTGGTTGAAGGATTGAAGAACCTGTAACCCATCTGAGTTGAATCATATCCAATAAACACTGCCTTTGCTGCCCTTTCATCTAGCTTACCTCTTATTTGTGATGGTACATGAACATAAGCTAAACAACCAAAAACCTTGCAATGTCCAAGACTAGGTTTTCTTCCATGCCATGCTTCATAAGGAGTCATACCTTGAAGTGATTTGGATGGTAGTCGATTGACAAGGTACACTGCAGTTGAAATAGCTTCTGCCCATAGATAATGTGGCAACTTCTTCTCTTCAAGCATTGTTCGGGCTGATCCAACCAATGTCTTGTTTCTCCTCTCTGCAATTCCATTTAGTTGAGGAGAGTACCTGGTAGTCACTTCCCTTTTGATACCTTTATCCTGCAAGAACTCATCAAAATCTTTGGAGAAGTATTCTCCCCCTCCATCAGATATGAGCTTCTTTAGTGATCTACCTATATGATTCTCCAGATGTGCAAGATACTTCTTGAAGCAATCAAATACTTCATTCTTACTCTTGATAAAGTATAGAACAGTCCATCTACTATGGTCGTCAATAAATGAGACATAACACCTTGATCCTGCCAATGAAGGTTCTTGACTTGGTCCCCATACATCTGTGTGTACTAAGTCCAATAAGTTGTTGTGGATGTAGCCTTTGTGGTTGAATGGTTGTCTTTGTGCCTTCCCAATCTGACATGCATCACAACTGTTGATCATGTGTTGCTTTGATATGTTCGGCAGTCCTAGAACACTTTGATCCCTGCATATATCCTTCAAGGTTCTTTCATTCACATAAGCAAGTCTCTTATGCCACACTTCAAGCCCACTTAGGGTTTGAGACCCAAAGTTGAATAGAGCTATGTTCCTGGTATCTCCTACTTCAAAAGTAAAGAGCCTACCATGCTTCTCACCTCGGGCTATCTTCTTGAAGCCTTGACATGGATCTTCCACAAAAGCTCCATGTTGGGTGAACCTAACTTGCAAGCCTTTTTCAACTATTTGGCCTACATTGATTAGGTTTTTAGTGATAGTGGGTACATAGAGAACCTTACTCAGAATGTTTGTCCTGCCATTGGAAGCTTTGACATTACCAATCTTCTCCACATTGTGCTTCGTGTCATCCCCTGTTTGCACTTCATGTCTATGCTTTGGACCTTCCAAGTCAGATAGAAGAGCAATGTTGCCTGCAACATGATTTGAACATCCTGAATCTATGTAGAACAAATGATCGTCTTCTTTACCTTTTTTGTGGCTTAGGTTCATAAGAAGCAATGATTCTTCATGTGGTTGATCTTCTGAATAATTGTTGTAGTCCCTTCGATTATAGCTTCTATTGTTGTTGTTGAAGTTGTGTCCACCTCTGCCTCTATTGTTGCCATATCCACCTCTTCCACTTCCTTTCTGGGTCTTCCCATTGAACCAGCAATTCTGAGTGGTGTGGTTGGTCTTATCACATATGGCATAAGGTTGAACATTCTGACCTTTGGCTTTGTCTTGCTTTGGTTCTTTCTTCTTCCCTTTCCACTTGCTCTTGCTTGCGAAGTTGGCTTGGGAAGTCTCTTCTTCATCTTCTTCCTTCTTCTTGCCTTTCTGCTTCTTATCCTTCTTATCTGCATATAGAGCACTAGTTGAATTACCATGATAAGAGTTACCTTCTTTTATGCTATTGTTGGCTTCTTGATTGAAGAGTTGTCCAAGAAAGATGTTGAATTCTGGAGTCTGCACATCCATGATGAGATCATAGGCCGTCGTGAAGGATTGCCATTGCTTATCACTTCGAATGCCGTTGAGAATTTGCCTCATGATGACCTCTTCTTCAATCAGCTCTTTAATGGATGCTAACTGATCCGCAACCTCTTTGACCTTGGTAACAAACTCTGTGATGGTTTGTTTAGGTGTCTTCTTCATTTGGTTGAACTCGTTCCAAAGATGATTCTTTCTTGCTTTGGTACTAGCAGAAAAGAAATTCTCCAAGGCATCCCAAGTCTCTTGAGATGTCTTGCATCCTCTAATATGTGGTAATAGAAAGTCAGAGATAGAGTTTAGTATGTCTCCTCCTGGGTAGGTCCTCCTTTGGATCTTGGAATAGGCATAGCTTCATCACCTGCTACAATTCCATAAAGATTTCTACCTTGCAATATAGGCCTCCATTCTGATTTGCCAAGCCGCGTAGTTGTGTCGATCAAGCTTCTCGATCATTGAGGGAAAGCCGTCACCCATCTTGAACTCGCTCTGATACCACTGAAAGAACTTGGAGAAGCTTGTCGAAGGTAGAAAAGTGCGTTTCGAAGCGATGAAGTTTGGTCAAGCCAACCGGCACAAGACCAGCCCTTGAGCTTTTGGATACTCAAATAGACCTTATAGGCATGCTATAAGTGCAAAGAAACACACTATGTACCTTGGAGCATCAAGGAGAATGAGTCGATACAAAACAGATAGGTTCGCGGGTCGACTAGCTCAAAAAGCTTACTATCTATGGAAGAGACAATGAACTTCAAATGCCCATAGCGACCAGCGTGATTACAATTAGAAAAAATCCTTTTATGGGAGTGATACACATAGGGTTGAGTGTATGGAATGCACAAAAGTATAAGGAATAAGCAAAATATGCTATAGGAATGAATGCGACATTCACCGGTGGTACTTCCTATTTTTTAGGAATACACAGAGATTGACCCCGAGACAGAAAAACTGAGATTTCTCGAAATCTGCTGAACCAAATGCTTTGCAAATTTACAGGCATAAACTAGACACGGATTCCTTTCCAATGAGTCCTCTTGCACTCAATTTGGAGCTCTGAGGAGAGAGCCGCAGCCTCTACAAGATTACTGTTGGCGAAGAAGATGATGCAGAAAATTGAAGGAGCAAGACAATGATGGTCACAAGTGTATGTATATTGCTTCCATGTATAATACAAGTGATTTCAAATCCTTATATAGCCTCTAGGAGTGTTCCACGACTTTTACAACTTGAATTTGAATTCAAATGAAGGTGGGAATGGTTGTTGGAGGGAATCAATTCACTTCCCTACAATCTAGGAAAAGTGAAGATCTTGATTGATCTACTTTTAGGTGACTTGATTTGCTTGATTGAATGCAACTTCAACCACCAAAATTTCATGGGATTTTGGCCCTATATTTGTACCTTTACATGTGTACAACTCAAGGCTTTTACAACGGTAAATGAGCCATCAAAATATTCTCAAAAAATACAATAAATGAGCATATGAAAAAGAACTCTCCAACGGATATTCTTTCGACGCGATAGCCTTTGATGTAGATCAAATCCACCTCAAGCATAGTGTAAGCTTGATGTTCCAACAAATGGTAAAATAGAGAGAGGGCATCCACCTATTGTGAAAGCCATATGTAAAGCATGTGATGGTGACATCAAACAATGGCCTAGATTCTTACCTTTTGCACTTTGGGCAGATAGAATGACGTGCATACGTACTACTGGATATATGCCCGCTGAACTCATGTACTGTCAAAAACCATTGGTTCCAATTCAGTCTCATATTTCTGCATGGTCAAATTTACCTTGGTCTGAAAACATGTCTACTAATGATTTTTTGAGTTTGCGCATTAAATAGTTAGAACAAGGTAAATTAAGACTTGATGATGCCGTTGAAAAATTAAGAGAATCTAGAATCAAGAACAAGCATTATTTTGATAAAACTCATCGATTGCGTCCTAAGCCAATTGAAGTAGGAGATTGGGTGCTCATTTATGATAGTACATTTGACTCTCAATATGATGCACGCAAAAAGCTCACTCGACGGTGGTTTGGGCCATACATTGTATCAAAAGTCAACAACAATGGTACGTATGCTCTTTGGGAATTAAATGGTGTTGCACTAAAAACTTTGATTGCAGGTAAAAGGATAAAGTTATTCAAGAAGCGTGATAATGACGAGTACATTTTGGATGAGGACATTGAAGAAGATGACAACAATGAGGCCGATTCATAAACAGGAGTATCCATGTTATAAAAAATAAAACAATAAATAAAAAAAAGGAAAAAAATAAAAAAAACATATAAAAATATCATTAATTTTTCAAGTTCATGTTGCTTTGTTTGTTTTTTCAAGTTCATTCTATTTTTTTTTTCCATGCTTGTTTCATGCATGTTTTTTTTCAGTCTTTGCATTGCATTGCATATCCACATCACTTGAGTCAAAAAGGGAAAATGATGATTTCTCTACTTGTGTAAAATTGTATCTTAAGTAGTAACTTATCTACTAAAAAATTGGTTATAATCTAAGATTGTGGAAAGATAGGGCATGTAGATTTGGAGGTTTATTCTGGTGACATGACTTTCATATATAAACATGCATATGTATCCTATATCGAAAGCATAATTGTTGAAATCCTAGCTCCTGCTATTGCATGTTTCTACATCTTTAGTCCACCTCACAGCACTTGTATCGGAGTTAAAACGACTGTTCTCCGTCATAAAAAATGGTTGTACCTTGTATCGGGGTTTAATTTTTCCCTGTCATCAAAAAAAAAGTTGCTACATGTTACCAAGAAGTTTACACTTTCTTCCACCCCAAAAAAGTGATCGTAACCATAAAGTTGCCGAATCATCATCATCATCAAAAAAAAAAAGAGCAAGCCAAAGGAGGATAAAGAGGCATAGTAGAATAAATAACGGGCTATATAGGTAGATTTATGCATTAGTGGAGTTTAGTTAGATTTCCTTGCATGTTATTAGAGAAAGAGCATATTCATATTTATGTAGGAAAGGAGTTGATCTAAAATAAGCTAAAGATGAAAGATGTCTCTTGAAAATCCTAAATCTTTGTTTATAATCATATTTAAGGTAGATTGCTTTATGAAAAAGGTACAAAATTTTCTTCAAGATGAGAGGAAGTGATGCTTAAAAGGACTCAATACATCCACTTCCACTTCATATTGATGCTTGTTTTTTTTCTTTCTTCTTGCCAATGTTGCTTGTTCATTTGCATACATGTTGCCTATTTGTTCATGCATATTCATGTTTCCTGTTTCAATTCTTTCTTTCATGCAAATTTTGCTTCATGTCACGTTACCTACTTATTCATGCATATAATCAATTTTCCTTCCATGTTTCTTATGTTGCCTATAAAAGAATTTGATGCCTGGAACATTTTTTTTTCACAGATGCTAGAGTGGTGCTTCCGGAGGAATCGCAGGTTTAGTGGGGGCGAATGTCGTCGAGATTTTCTCTCCTCTCTCACTTGTGAAGGCCTACGAAAAACATATTTGGTGAAGGTAGCCGGAATTCCCCGAGAAGTCCACGATGCATCAAGGATGTCAAAGGAAGCTCACATACAAAGTTTTAAAGAAATCAAGAAAGTCTATGGTAGCGGTCAAAGCTGGTCAAAGTTGGGAAATTAGGGCAAAATTTTCATTGTCACCAAATTAGATGAAAATTTATATACTTGTAAACATTGTCAAAGGCAGTCTATAGCTCAAATTTCAACAGAAAATAGATTTTGTAGCACATTGATATGCTATGTTCATTTTATAAAAATGTAATTTTTCTAGTTTGACCCTACAAATTCTTGTATAGAAATTTATGTTAGACATATGGTTTGGCATGTATAAAGATCATATGTGGCTACATATTTGTACAAATTTTCAAGGCTATCAGAGCTTCCTAGACACCTTAATGCCACCTTGCAAGCTTCCAAATGTAGCCAAACTTGTACAAGGGAGATTCAGATGGCAGTTTTTTCTGCATATTCCTGAAGGAGATCTTTGGAAACATAGTCCTACAAAATTTCATCTTCATCAAATCCTATTTGGAGGGTCAAAGAGTACAAAGTCCAGTTTTCAAGATCACCGCAGTTTTCTAGTTGAAGCAAATTGAAGGGTTGAAGGGCCACCACTTGGCGAAAGCTAATTGAGCCATGTTGTGCGATCAAGATGAGCTCATATTCAAGGGTGGAGATGCACTTATGCTTAAAGCAAGGAGGATCCACGAGTTTTTCCATAAAAGAAGATTTTTTTGACAATCAAAGATCAATAATGCAGCTCTTCTCCAAAAATAGTGGCTTATCTTATCCAAACTGATGTCAGCACTGATCCGACGGTCCAGATCATCCCGAGATCCAATGGTGGAGAATGAAGGCGCCTAAATTTCACTCCTTTACACTAGATTTGATAGAAAGAACAATTCCAAGCCATTGATTTGATTAATCAAATGGTTGTAATCGAAAGTAGTGATCCTAGAGTTGAGAGTTGATTTCTCTAGATCCAATGGCCCAAATTCATTCAAAAAACTATATAAACCCCCCTCCAAACTCCTAGAGCATCATGTTTAGGCATCCATAGGGCTCTTGCTAGCTTACGGTTTCCTTGAGACGATCACCCTCGGTTGAGCGAGTGAGGATCCAAGGTGGGCTAGTATGAGTATAGTACCTAGTTTCAAATTAAAGTTAGAACTCCAATCTAAGATAGGCTCTTGAAACCAGCATCTCTATCTTGACTCACCCTCGGTGGAGCGTGTGAGTGAGTTAGAGCTGCTTTTAATGATTCTTAGACTTCTTTAGTTACACGTTACGAGCCTAGACATACATAGGGTCACTCAAGTGGAACTCACCTTCTTACGTATGACATTCGGTTGAACTGTCATGGTTTGAGGGTCGGAACCACCTTTGATCAGTAGACTGCCTAGCTTGACGTACCACGACGATCTTATACATGTATCTTAATTCAAATCCTTTTAATTCATGTCACTTGTCACTTGTCTCTTGTCTCCTCTCTCAGTCTCTTAAGTATTTTTACATGTCTTCTATTTCTTCTATGTGTGAGAAGGCTCCGCAGTACTGCGTTGAACTAGTGAGGAGATTTCTTTGAGCTTGTGAGTAAACTCTATCATCATAATTCACTTGGATGCATATAATCCATACATACCCATACATATTGATTAGTTTCTGAAAGTGTATAAGAAGCTCCAATATTGGACCATTCTTCCTTTCGAAACTAGTTTATGTGTAAGGATTCCATCTATTCACGTCATGCATACATATCATCCAAAGAAGACTATGCATATGGATTAGAATTAGGAAGTGTTTAAGAAGCTCCTTCAATGGACCATTCTTCCTTCCAAATTTGATTCGTGTGTATCGTTCTCTTTCATTCTTATCATTCATGTTCATAAATCTAACTTGCACTCCTACATTCCCATTCCCATAATCATTTCAACATCTCTCTCTTCTCCATACTCAACATTAATTTCACTTTCATGTCCTGAAACCATCCAACATTCATTAGCTTCATACACCCTGTGTGTGCCACGACGGGACCCGATCCACCCGGATTGCGATCACCTCCACAGCGTGCATGCATGCATGTATGCATATGCATGCATGTATGCATATGCATGCATGTATGCATATGCATGCATGTATGCATATGCATGCATGTATGCATATGCATATGCATGCATGTATGCATATGCATATGCATGCATGTATGCATATGCATATGCATGCATGTATGCATATGCATATGCATGCATGTACAATAGAATTGCCAGGTCCTGGCCGGTACTCTTCATATATGCATTGTGTGATATGATTTTTAGAGTCTCTATCGTGTTCGGTCCATTTTAACATTATTGAATGACCGAATTTGATAGAGCAGAGTTGTCGTATACGTTGATGCATTGACTTCCCCGCCGCATCCATAACTGGAGCTCCATTACGGATATGATATATCGTGGATTCGTCATGATCATGTGCACCCCAAGGTGTACGTGCAGATCCCATCTGTTGCAATATGAAGATCTCATCTCATCCAATGTATATATATGCATGCTTAAGCTTGTATACAAATGCATTCATGTATACATATGCATATGCATACATGTATGCATATGCTTGCTTGTATGCATATGCATGCTTAAGCTTGTATACATATGCATATGCTTGCTTGTATATGTATACATGTATACATATACATATACATATGCTTGCTTGTATGCATATGTATTCACTTATGCATATGCATTCATGTATGCATATGCATGCTTAAGCTTGTATACATATGCATATGCTTGCTTGTATATGTATACATGTATACATATACATATACATATGCTTGCTTGTATGCATATGCATTCACGTATGCATATGCATTCATGTATGCATATGCTTGCTTGTATGCATATGCATGCTTAAGCTTGTATACATATGCATATGCTTGCTTGTATATGTATACATGTATACATATATATATACATATGCTTGCTTGTATGAATATGCATTCATGTATACATATGCATATGCATATGCATACATGTATACATATGCATATTCTTGCTTGTATACATAGATGTACATATACATGTATGTATATGCATACATGTATGCATATGCATATGCATTCATGTATACATATACATATACATATACATATGCATATTAGAAAACAAAAATATAAAGATTCATGTATGCATATCCCTCATGCATGTATGCATATGCATTCATGTATGCATACGCATGCATGTATGCATATGCATGCATGTATGCATATGCATATGCATGCATGTATGCATATGCATATGCATGCATGTATGCATATGCATATGCATGCATATAAAAATTCATGTATGCATATGCATATGCATGCATGTATGCATGCATATATGTAAAGATTCATGTATGCATATCCCTCATGCATGTATGCATATGCATGTATGCATGCATATAAAACTTCATGTATGCATATGCATATGCATGCATATGTATATATATATATGCATACATGTATGTATGTATGTATATATATATGCATGTATGTATGTATATATATATATGTATGCATGTATGTATGTATATATGCATGCATGTATGTATATATGTATGTATATATGCATGCATGTATGTATATATGCATGCATGTATGTATATGCATGCATGTATGTATATATGTATGCATATGCATGCATGTATGTATATATACATGCATGTATGTATATATGCATGCATGTATGTATATATGCATGCATGTATGTATATATGCATACATGTATGTATATATGCATGCATGTATGTATATATGCATATGCATGCATGCATGTATGTATATATGCATATGTATATACGCATACATGTATGCATGCATATGCATATGCATGCATGTTTATATGCATATGCATGCATGAATGTATATATGCATATGCATGCATGCATGTATGCATATGCATGCATGCATGTACATATGCATATGCATGCATGAATGCATATAAAAAAATATAAAAATTCATGTATGCATACAAAAATATAAAAATTCATGTATGCATGTATGTATGCATGTATGTCTGCATATGCATGTATGCATGCATGCATGTATGTATGTATGCATGTATGTATGTATGTATGCATATGCATGCATGCATGCATGCATGTATGCATATGCATGCATGCATGTATGCATATGCATATGTATGCATATGCATATGTATGCATGTATGCATATGTATATGCATGCATGTATGTATGTGTATGCATGCATGCATGTATGTATATATATGCATGCATGTATGTATGTGTATATATGCATGCATGTATGTATATATATGCATGCATGTATGTATATATGCATGCATGTATATATGCATGCATGTATGTATATATGTATGCATATGCATGCATGTATGTATATATGCATATGCATGCATGCATGTATGTATGCATATGCATGCATGTATGTATGCATATGCGTGCATGTATGTATGCATATGCATTCATGTATGCATATGCATATGCATTCATGTATGCATATGCATATGCATGTATGCATATGCATATGCATGTATGCATATGCATATGCATGCATGTATGCATATGCATATGCATGCATGTATGCATATGCATGCATGCATACATGCATGCATGCATGTATGCATGCATGCATGCATGTATGCGTATGCATGCATTCATGTATGCGTATGCATGCATTCATGTATGCGTATAAAGAAATATAAAAATTCATGTATGCATGTATGTATGCATATGCATGTATGCATATGCATGTATGCATGCATGCATGTATGTATGTATGTATGTATATGTATGTATGTATGTATGCATGCATGTATGCATATGCATGCATGCATGGATGCATATGCATGTATGCATATGCGTGCATGCATGTATGCATATGCATGCATGCATATGCATATCCCTCTCTCGTTCTCAAACAAAAATGAAGAGAGAAGATATTAGAAAACAAAAACTTAAATAAAGATAAAAGAGTGATATATGTTTTACTTACATTTATGTAATTTTTGAATAAAAAATGACAAAATCCACTTGAAGTTCTCCTTCGTTGAATTTTCAAAGATTTGATCTCAAAAATCTCTTGCAAAACTAAAGAGAGAAGATATTAGAAAAGCAAAAACATAAATAAAGAAAATAGAGTGATACAATATGTGTGATCTACTTACCAAAGTGTCAGATCTATAAAAATAGAGGCGTGTTTAGAGAGAGAGAGAGAAGGAGAGGGAAAAAGAGAGAGAGAGAAGGAGAGGGAAAAAGAGAGAGAGAGAGAGAGAATTGTTTGAATCACGGTCGTCAAAATCCACTTGAAGTTCTTCTTCATCGAATTTCCAAAGATTTGATCCCAAAATCTCTTGCAAAACCAAACAAAGAACATATTAGTAAAGAAAAAACATGGAAAATAAAAGAGTGCTACAATATGTGCGATCTACTTACCAAAACTTCAGATCTATAAAGATAGAGGTATGTTTAAAGAGAGAGAGAAACAGAGAGAGAGGGAGAGAGAAAGAGGGAGAGAGAGGGAGAGAGAGTGAGAGAGAGAGAGGGAGAGAGAGAGAGAGATAGAGAGAGAGAGATAGTGAGAGAGAGGAAGGGAGAGAGAGAGAGAGGGAGAGAGAGAGAGAGAGGGAAGGCAGGGAGAGAGGGGGAGAGAGAGAGAGAGGATGACAAACAGAGCTCTATTGTTGGCACGCGCAAACCCGAAAGGAGAAGATCTAGACTCAAAGTGCTCAGAATGATGAATTTCAGGTTCGGGCCCGATTAAAAAGAGAGTATTGGTATAACTGTCAATATATGCGTCGGTAGTTTCAAAAAATTACCGACGCATATATCGACGCATATACTGACGCTTATACCGAGGCTTTGTTTCCTAGGCAAAGGGCCTTTCCCAAATTCTCTGAGGAGTATACCGACACCGACAGCTGCCCGTCGGTACACTGACCGTCGGTATTCCCTCGATATGTTGTAGTGGTAGAAATCTTTATGGAATTGTAGCAGGTGATAAGGCTATGCCTATTCCAAGATCCAAAGAAGGACCTACACAAGAGGAGACATATAAGCTCACACTTTGGTGTGCAAGGGATGCTCAAGCATGGTCGTTCATACTAAACTCTATCTCTAACTTTCTATTACCACATATTAGAGGATGCAAGACATCTCAAGAGACTTGGGATGCCCTCGAGACTTTCTTTTCTACTAGTACCAAAGCAAAAAAGAATCATCTTTGGAACTAGTTCAACCAAAGCTCAAGGGCTGGTCTTGTGCCGGTTGGCTAGACCAAACTTCATCGCTTCGAAATGCATTTTTCTACCCTCTACAAGCTTCTCCAAGTTCTTTCAATGGTATCAGAGCTAGATCAATATGGGTGATAGCTTTCCCTCAATGATCGAGAAGCTTGATCGACACAACTATGCGATTTGGCAAATCAGAATGGAGGCCTATTTGCAAGGTAGAAATCTTTATGGAATTATAGTATGTGATGATGCTATGCCTATTCCAAGATACAAAGAAGGACCTACACAAGAGGAGACAGATAAGCTCACACTTTGGTGTGGAAGGGATGCTCAAGCAAGGTCGTACATACTAAAATCTATCTATGAATTTCTATTACCACATATTAGAGGATGCAAGACATCTCAAGAGACTTGGGATGCCATCGGGACTTTCTTTTCTGTTAGTACCAAAGCAAGGAAGAACCATCTTTGGAATGAGTTCAACCAAATGAAGAAGGCACCTAAACAAACCATCATAGATGTTGAGCGCATAAAAGTCATATTGGTCAAAGTCAACTATAGTCAAAGTCAAACTAGTCAAAGTCAACATGTTCAAGGTCAATGTCAACATGGGTGGAGTCAAAGTATTTAAAGTTCACGATTCAAAGTGCATAGGTAGTCCACAATGATTTGTTCCACAAAGGGTAAAATTCGAGAAAGTTGGTTGCAGGTTACAGAGGTATTTCTCTAATTTCCCTAAGGTTCAAAAGTCCTTTTAAAGTGTTTTGGAAGGTTCAAGTGAACCCTCTCTTAGGTTCATAAGTGAAGAGTTAAACGGCAAAATGTGAAGGTATGTGAAGTGGGAGCGCACATAGAAGTGAAAGTATGGCCCCCCAATTTAAACTTTTGTTTTAGTTTAAAGTCACTACATGACAAAACAGGGACTCGTTGGCTGCCCACTGGTGCAGACAATCTTGGGACATCAAAGTGACCACCAAGATACTCTTGCAGTTAGGAGTGTACGTGAATCGACACTCAAATAATTAGGCACTCAGGAAAATAATCGTCCAGTTTTGGTGGCTACTTGATTGTGGAGCCACCTAGAGATCCTTGAAAAGGTAAATTCTTTCTTGACCCACTATGTAGATGTTTTTGCTTGGCATTATAAAGACTTAGAAGGAGTGCATGCCAATTATGGGGAGCACAGAATCCCTCTGGTTGATGGAGCAAAACCAATAAGAGAAAAGAGTTGTAGACTTAACCCAAAATATGATAAAGCTTTTTATGTGGAGATACAGAAGATGGAGGATGCATGAATCATCATTCCTGTGGAACACTCAGAATGACTCTCACCTATGATTATAGTAACAAAGAAGAATACCAACAAAATCAGAATTCTTGTTGACTTTAGAGGACTCAACAAGGTGACCATTCAAGATGGATTCCCCATGCATTTGTAGAGTAGGTCATTGAAGAAGTGGCATGACATGTAGTATATAGCTTTATGGATGGCTTTAGTGGCTAAAATCAAATATCCATACACCTAGAGGATCGTGAAAAGAGTGCTTTTATCACACCTTGGGGAGCATATGTGTATGTAAAAATTCCCTTTGGACTCAGAAATGCTCCAGCCACCTTTCACAAAACTGTCAACCTCATTTTTGGACCCTTATTGCTGGAAACACTTAGAATTTTTATGGATGACTTTTCTTCATTTTCAGGATCCCACAAAGAGACCCCTTTAGATTGCTTCAACCATCAGTTGCAATAGCTGCAGAATGTTTTTAATAGATGCAGGGAGACTAAACTAAAGATCAACCCAAACAAATATCATTTTCTCATGACAAAAGCAACCCTCTTGGGACATGTGGTGTCGGCTAAAGGTATGGCTCCAGATCCGGATAAAATTATTTCTATACTAAAATTACCTAAACCCAAATCTCCTAAACAGATTCAGAGTTTCTTTGGGCATACTGGGTACCATAGAAGATTTATCGAAATGTATGCAGAGATAGGCAGGCCAATAGCTAGACTTAGAGGCAAAGAAGTGCCCTTTAAATGGGAAGAGGAAGAAGAGAATGGTTATCAGACATTCAGGTCCAAATTGGTGGCTGCACCAATTCTTATCACCCCAGATTGGTTAAAAATTTTTCATGTGCATGTAGATGCCAGTGCATTAGTAGTGGGTGCAGTATTGGCTCAAAATAGTGAAGAATTCAAACTTGACAGGCCTATTCAGTATGCTAGTGGAATTTTAACTAAAGCTGAAAAAAATTATAGCAGAACAGAAAGGGAAGCTCTAGCAATGGTTTTGGCCGTACAAAAATTTCGTCATTATTTGTTGGGTGTGAAGTTTGTTATCATCACTGATCATCAACCACTCACCTATTTATTGAACAAGACACAAGCAACTAGGAGGATATGGAGGTGGCTACTTTTGTTCCACGAGTTTGATTTTTCTATAGTCCATAGAGGAGGTAAAGAAAATGTCATGGTGGATCACCTATCCAGGATCAATATGATGGATCAAGCAATTGGAGTCAATGACCATTTTCCAGATGCTAATCTCTTCATTGTACAAGGTCAAGGTTGGTATAATGATATCAAAAATTTTATTAAAACTGGAGTGTATCCAGAGATGGCAAGTGCTGTGCAAAAAAAGAGAGTGCTAATCAAGAGTAGACCTTATACCTTCATTGAAGAAAAATTATATAGACAGGGAAAGGACAACAATTTAAGGAAGTGCATGGAAGAGGAAGAAGCGAAGGAAGTCTTTCAATGTGCACATGAAGGAATAGGTGGTGGGAACCTTCTAGGACATATTACAAGTTAGAGGATCCTTGATGTTGGGTTATGATGGCCTACATTATTCAAAGATGCTGATGAATGGGGGAAGGCTTGTGACATTTGCCAAAGGTGTGGTCCCAAGCCAACAAAGCAGATGCACAATGCTTTGATTATTTCCACTTCTTGGCAACCATTTGAGAAGTGGGGGCTAGATTTTGTAGGGCCCATCTACCCTCTCTCGATTCCAAAAAAGAGAAGTATCTATTGATCGCCACAGACTATGCGACAAAGTGGGCTGAAGCTATTGCCTCCCTTGACTGCATTGCTCAAACTGTTGCTGATTTCATTTACAGTAGCATCATTTGCAGGTTTCGATGTCCACTTGAAATTTGTAGAGACCAAGGTACTCATTTTGTGAATAAGGTCCTATAGGAATTTTTAAGTAGATATAGAATTCTACATAGGACCTCTTGTGCCTATTACCCAAGAGCTAATGGACAGATAGAATCGACTAATTAGGTATGAATTGCCATGTTAAGGAAGGAATGTATGTTACAACCCACTTCCTGGGGCATTGCTTATCAAGGTACCGTATGGGCATACAGGTTAGCTTACAAAGAGGCCACTAGATATTCTCCCTTCCAACTAGTTTATGGGATATTGCCAATTGAAACCTTTGAATTTTTACAGGATCACCAAAAGTAGGGTTTGTGTAGGGCAAGAAAGATTGTGGTGTCTCTGAGAGGCTTGGAGCACTGCATAAAGTGGAGGAGATATGTCTACATGCAGCAAAACAATTGATAGAAACTTAGTTGAAGAGGAAGGAGGCACAGAACCGGAATCTGTGGAACAACAACATAGAGCCAAGCATGTTAGTTCTTCTCCATAGACCTCAAATCCAAACACAAGTAAGAGGAAAATGTCTTCCACACTAGGAAGGGCCTTATCGAGTTAAAACAATGCTAAATTGGGGTGTTGTGGAGTTAGAGACACTAAAAGGAGAGACCTTTCGACTAGTCAATATATTAAGGCTCGAGGCCTATCATCAACACAACTGAAGAATTATGGATCAACTCGAACCTCCAAAATCTGTCTAGGTTGTTCATAGCCTTCTTATGTTATTTTTGCTTATTTTTTAGTAGTTTTTATCCATCTTCATGCGTGTTCTTTGAATTTTTAGCAAATTTAGCAACCCTTTCATAGCCCTTTGCTAAGTACCATTTTTGGAAATTTTTGGTAGTTTTTCAAGCATTTTTAGCAATTTTTCTAGCATTTTTTATCCTTTTCAGATGTCATTTTCTTGCCAAAATTGGAGGAATAAAGGAAGCTCTCTGTGTTTCGGAGTGAGGAATTTGGCCTAGACCTGTAGACAACTTTCGAAGAAGTTTTTCACAATATTTTTGGATTATTTTGCATTTTGTTTGGATTTTTTCTGTATTTTTCCCTATTTTAAGATATATTCGACAAACAAAAAAAGGCCCCTTAGGGATTTTTTTCGAAAGTTAAAGGGCCCCTTAGGGATTTTTTTCAAAAATTAAACAAAAAGCCCCCCTAGGGATTTTTTTTCGAAAAAAACCCCTCTCTCTCTCTCTCTCTCCCTTGCCACCCCCCCACCCCCACCCCACCCCCCTCGGCCCTTTTTGTTTTTATTTTTCTTTTATTGTTTTTTTATTTTATGTTGACTTTTATTTATTTTATTCTTATTTTATTAATTTTTTGACTTATTTTATTATGATTTTTTTATTTTATTTTTTGTATTTCAAGCGTTCAAACCTGCATGTTCAAAAATAATATATATATATATATATATATATATAAAATAAAAAAAAGAAATTTTCTTTTATTTTTTATTTTATTTATAAATAATGCAAAACTTTATAGTTTTTATTTTTCTTGGTTCAAACCTTTTGGCTCTGCATCATGCCTCGAATGGCCATTTTTTTCAGATTTGGGGTCATTTTCATGTATTTTGGCACATCTTGATTCAATTTTTGCATTAAGTTTTCCAAAATCTCACCTTTTCTCTAATGTTTGGTCAAAGCCCACATGTTTTGAGCACATTTATCACATGTTTTTCTTTAACCACATGGTCCACATGGTCTATCGTCACTTTGTATCACCTTATGTTTCACAATTTCCCATAAGCACCCTTTGTAGCTCTACTGTTTGATCATTTTGGCCCTCTCCAGACCCCATAATCCTACTCCCTCACCCTCCCTTTTCCCTTCTATCCAGCCACATCCTTACCCCTCCCTGCCCTCTCCATCTCAGCCCCCTCAACCGTACCTTCCACCTCCTTTCTGCCCTCCCATTGCTCTCCCTTGGTTTTTCAGGCACAAATTCCAATTTTGGATTCTTCCTCGGTGTTTGTTCTCTCCTACTTCTGGTGGGTTTGCTTGCTGCTCAGGTGCTCTTTTGAAGATTTTGCAGCACAAGAATCATGGTGTCATATTGCTTAGAGTTTTGGTTGTAGCTCTCCCGGACGGAGAGCACATTAGGTGGTGGACAACTATTGAGCCCATAAAAGTCATATTGGTCAAATTCAACTGTAGTCAAAGTCAAAAGGTCAAAGTCAAATTATTCAAAGTCAACATGTTCAAGGTCAACGTCAATATGGGTGAAGTCAAAGTGTTCAAAGTTCAGGAGTCAAAGTGCATAGGCAGTGCACAATGAATTGGTCTACAAAGGGTAAAATTGTAGAAAGTTGGTTGTATATTACAGAGGTATTTCTCTAAATTCCCTAAGGTTCAAAAGTGTTTTTAAAGTGTTTTGGAAGGTTCAGGTGAACCCTCTCTTAGGTGCATAAGTGAAGAGTTAAAAGGCAAAATGTGAAGGTATCTGAAGCGGCAGCGCATGCAGAAGTGAAAGTATGGCCCCCCAATTAAAATTTTTGTTTTAGTCGAAAGTTACTATAGGAAAAAACAGGGATTCGTTGGCTTCCCACTGGTGGAGACAATCTTCAGACATCAAAGTGAGCACTACGATACTCTTGTAGTTAGGAGTGTACGTGAATCGACACTCAAATCAAGGCAAGGACTATTCTTGAACAAAGCAAGACTAAGCAAGGAGAGCATAGTCTAGGCTAAGCAAGAGAGAGAAGTGCAAGGGACACATAGTGTGCGACGCGGAGATGGAAGTGCAAGGTGTGCATGAAGAGTGACCAAGGAAGTGTGAAGCGAAGTGCTAAGCTCTTCACTCCAAGGATCCCAAGGTCTCATTGAAGCTGTGCGCATGCCGACAGAAGGTGTCCAACCCTCCCCCTTATTGGAAGCTTGGTGCAAGATGTGCACAAGTGCAGGCTTGGAGAAGGTGGAGGTCTGGTGCAGAGAACGCCATCACCAACAAGACCCTTGGGTATTTGGTATTTTGTGATTGAGTACTCTGTGGGATTTTGCACAGAAGTGTTGGATTGTATTATTGGATTGTATTGTGCATCACCAGTATATTTGTGTTCATATAATCAATCGACAGAGGTTTCTAGTGTGTATCTTTCTTCTTGTCTTTCCCTTTTCTCCTACAAACACTCAAATCCCTTCTTGTCCAAGAATCCCCCCAACAACAGAGTGTGTTACCAAGGTCAAGGAGGTTGCGGATCAGTTAGCATCCATTGGAGATTTGATTGAAGAAGAGGTTATCATGAGGCAAATTCTCAATGGCATTCGAAGTGATAAGGAATGGCAATCCTTCATGATGGCTTATGATCTCATCATGGATGTGAAAACTCCAGACTTCAACATCTTTCTTGGATAACTCTTCAATCAAGAAGCCAACAATAGCATAAAGGAAGGTAACTCTTATCATGGTAATTCAACTAGTGCTCTATATGCAGATAAGAAGGATAAGAAGCAGAAAGGCAAGAAGAAGGAAGAATATGAAGAAGAGATTTCCCAAGCCAACTTTGCAAGCAAGAGCAAGTGGAAAGGGAAGAAGAAAGGACCAAATCAAGACAAAGTCAAAGGTCAAAATGTTCAACCTTGTTCCATATGCAACAAGACCAACCACACCAATTAGAATTGTTGGGCCGAACAATGCTTGAAGAGAAGAAGTTGCCACATTATCTATGGGTAAGAGCTATTTCAACTATTGTGTACCTTGTCAATAGACTACCATGCAAGTCACTTCAAGGTATGACTCCTTATGAAGCATGGCATGGAAGAAAGCCTAATCTTGGACATTGCAAGGTTTTGGGTTGTTTAGCTTATGTTCATGTACCATCACAAATAAGAGGTAAGCTAGATGAAAGGGCAACAAAGCCAGTGTTTATTGGATATGATTCAACTTTGATGGGTTACAGGTTCTTCAATCCTTCAACCAAGAAATACACTACAAGTAGAGATGTTGTGTTTGAAGAACACAGGTCTTGGTATGATGAAGACAACAAAAGGTAACACTATCATATGATCTTGATTCTGACTCTTATCAATTAGGAATCAAGCATGATACACAGGTCCAGAATCCAAGAAGTGATACAAAAGATGAACAAGACGAAAGAGAAAAGGATTAGAAGCTATGGAAGTCAAGAGGCAAAGCAAAAAATGCAAGAGGTTGGAGAATGCTCCAAATAAGCACCTAGAAGATTAGCAAGAGAGAAGGAACAACCAGAAAGGTGTAGATATGATTCCACATTTGTTACGAAGCATTCAATCTACTTGGCAAAAGATTCAATTTCAGAGGAACCTCAACCTATGAAGAGGCAAAGGGAAACCCTAATTGGTTAAAGGCCATGAAAGAAGAGGTAGATGCATTGAAGGAAATGGACACTTGGGATTTGGTTCCAATGTCACCGAATCAAAAGGTAATTGGTTGCACATGGGTATATAAAGTTAAAAGAAATTCAGATGGATCAGTTTGCAGGTTCAAGGCAAGATTAGTTGCCAGAGGATGCTCACGAGCTCATGGTATAGACTATGAGGAAACATTCTCACAAGTTTCAAAGATGACTACAATAAGGATATTGATAAGTGTAGCTGCTGCAAGGAATTGGAGACTCCTCCAACTTGATGTGAAAAATGCATTCTTAAGTGGTTGCATAAGTGAAGAGGTATACATGTCACAACCACCAAGTTTTGAAAACCCTAATCATCCATCTTATGTTTGCAAACTTAAGAAAGCATTATATGGATTGAAACAAGTTCCTAGAGCTTGGAATTACAGGTTGGTTACATATCTTCAAGATCAAGGGCTCAAAGCTAGCAGCTCAGATCCTTCTCTATTCATTAAAAGGGATCACAATGAGGTTACCTATCTATGTGTATATGTAGATGATATTATTGTGACAGGTGATGATCTAAATGACATTCAAAGGATCAAGAGACACATGCAAGAGGAGTTCAAAATCAGTGACCTAGGTGAGCTCACATATTTCCTAGGTATGTAGCTGATATATACAGATGAAGGAATGTATTTGACTCAGAGAAGATACATTCAAGATCTTCTTCTCAAGTTCAAAATGGAGAACACTAAACCTACACGTACGCCTTTGGAGATGAATCATAAACTTAGTGTTTATGAAGGTGAGAAAATTGAAGACCTAAAAGAATATCAAAGCTTGGGAGGTAGCTTGATATATGCTACTCATACAAGGGCAGACATCTCATATAGTGTGGGAGTGCTTAGTCAGTTCATGCACTCACCGAGAAGCCCACACATGGATGCGGCTAAGAGAGTACTTAAGTATCTCAAAGGTACAATCAACGAAGGTATATTCTATCCTTACTCTTGAGATTTGGATATCAAAATCTTCTCAGATGTAGATTGGGCAGGAGCCAAGGATGATAGGAAAAGTACATCTGGTTACTTAGCATTTGCAGGTTTGAAGCTAGTGTCATGGAGTTCCAAGAAGCAACCAACACTTGCTTTATCCTGAAATGAAGCATAGTACAGAGGCTTGACCATAGCAACTCAAGAGGCAATATGGTTAAAAGCATTGTATACAGATTTGGGACTTGTGAGTTCCAAACCTCACATATTTCGAGATAAGGTAACTTCCATGCATCAAGTGGCAAATCTTATTTTCCATGCAAGAACCAAGAACATAGAGGTCCATTACCACTTCATCGGGGAGAAGCTCATGGCAAAGGAGATTGAAATTTCTGTTGTTCCAACTGAAAAGCAAATAGCAGGTATGATGATGAAGGCACTTGATGGAATAAAGCTTTGTAGATTCAAAGCTATGGCAGATATTCAACCTATCTGAGAATGAAGACTCAAGCATAATTTAGCTTGAGGGGGAGCTGTTGGAACATCAAGCTTACATTATGCTTGAGGTGGATTTTATCTACATCAAAGGATATCACGTCCAAAGAATATCGGTTGGAGAGTTCTTTTTCTTATGCTCATTTATTGTATTTTTTTGAGAGATTTTTGATGGTTCATTTACAATTGCTAAAGCCTTGGGCTTTACACATGTAAAGGTAGAAAGATAAAGCCCAATTCCCATGAATTTCTGGTGGTTGAGTTTCATTCAATCAAGCAATCAATCACCTAAAAGTAGGTCAAACTAGATCTTCACTTTTCCTAGATTGAAGGAAAGTGAATTGATTCCCTCCAACAACCATTCCCACCTTCATTTGAATTCAAACTTCCCTTGTAAAAGTTTTGGAACACTCATAGAGTCTATATAAAGACTTGAAATCACTTTTACATTACATGGAAGCAATATGCATACACTTGTGACCATCATTGTCTTGCTCCTTCGATTCTCTGCATCATCTTCTTCGCCAACAGTAATCCTGAAGAGGCTGCTACTCTGTCTCTAGAGCTCCAAATTGTGTGCAACATGGCTCATTGGAAAGCTATTATTGTCTAGTTTATGCCAATACAGTTTCATAGTATTTTGTTCAGCAGATTGGGAGAAATCAGAGTCTATCTCGGGGTCAATCTTTGCATATTCTTGAAAAATAGGAAGTACCACCGGTGAATGTCTTATTCATTCATATAGCATATTTTTCTTATTCCTTATAATTTCGTGCATTCTATACACTCAAGCCTATGTGTATTACTCCCATAAAAGGATTTTTTCTAATTGTAATCACGTTGGTCGCTATGGGCATTTGAAGTTCATTGTCTCTTCCATAGATAGTAAGTTTTTTGAGCTAGTCTACCCGCGAACCTATCTGTTTTGTATCGACTCATTCTCCTTGATGCTATAAAGTACATAGTGCAATTCTTTGAACTTATTCCATGCCTATAAGGTCTATTTGAGTCTCCATAAGCTCAAGGGTTGGTCTTGTGCCGGTTGGCTAGACCAAACTTCGTCGCCTCGAAACGCATTCTTCTACCTTCTACAAGCTTCTCCAAGTTCTTTCAATATTCTTTAGGTTCTTGTTGCTAATAGGGTTCCCGCTATACCTACTATAGAGCAAATTTGTTAGGATGGCAAAGATGCTCATGCATATGCACTGATAGCCTTGTCTGTCAAACATGCCATTATTCCTCACATTTGCTCTTGGAGAACAACAAAGGATGCTTGGGATATGCTTACCACTTTATAGTAGGCAAAGAATGAGGCTCATGTTGCTTACCTCTGAAAACAATTGGAGAGTGATCACATGAATGAAAGAGATTCAGTGCGTAATTTTTTGACAAAGACAAAATATTTAGAGGAGTAATTGGTTTCTATTGATGAAGCCTTTCTTGACAGTTGACTTATGTAGATTGTTATGAATGGTCTTCGAGATTCATATAAGAGTTTTTCTTCTACTCTTCAATTGATGATGAAAGGCAATCCAAACGCCGTAACATTTGAGGAGTTAGTCTCTATTCTATTGCAAGAAGATTATTCTCGGTAGAAGAGGTCCATTATGCATGTTGCAGATCAAGCTCTCCTGCATAGTTAGAAGGGCGAAGGTAAATGGAGCTCTTCTTCTTGTAAGCAGAAATCTCTTAATTTTGTACAATCAAAAGAGGGTGAGAGAGATGAGAAGAAAACAAAAAAGGAATTTTTTTTTTGAAAATATAATAAACAAAATGATCATGTCATAAAAAGTCCAAAACTCACTACTAAAGAGGTAAGGAAGAAAGAGGCTGGAATGGTTGTTGTAAAGCCCTCTACACCCAAAACAGAGATTGCTAATCTTGAATAGATTAAAAAATGTGCATTTACCATTGTTTGTAGTTATGACCCATCTTCTCATGAATAGTCTATGTCTATAGTAGACTGAGATGTTTGGTACTTTGATAGTGGGGCAACCAAACATATTACCTTAGAGATCACTTTCTTCACTTCACATGAGCCTTCTCCTATAGGGAATACTATCACATGCATCAACTCCTCTTATCCTATCATGGGAGTTGGTAGGTCATTCTTACTATTACTGATGGTAGTTCTTTTACATTGTCGGATGCTTTCTTTGTGCCAAGGATTAAGAAGAATCTATCATCTGTTTTAGCTTTAGCCAAAATTCTCTTGGTTGTAAAAAATATTGATGAAAGATGTATAATTCATGATCTATCAAATGGAAATGTCATTATTGCTTCTCGCATTTAATGTTAGTGGTTTTATAAGCTCATACACTATGAAAAATCTATGACTCATTCAGCATCTACAATACATGATTCTTAGCCTATGTCAAATGCAAAGCTTTGGTATGTAAACATTGTGCATTCGAATTTTGCTAGTCTGTTATGCCTATAGAAATCTGAAATGGTGTCCTCTCTGCCCAAACTTGAGGCACCTCGTAAACATGTCTGTGACTATATTTCGGGCAAAATGGAGTGTTCCTCATTCCTAAAAGATGGTTCAGTTCAAGCTACTCACAAATTACAGCTTGTTTAGAGTGATGTCTATGGTTGTATATAGACACCCTTTTTTGGAAACTATCTTTACTTTCTCATTTTCATGGATGATTTTTTGAAAATCTGTCCACATGTAGAATGGATGTACTTCATTTTGATTGAGGGTGGGGATATATGTCTTCTGTAAGACAATAGATACACAGTATAACACAAGAGCAATAGCAGAGAAGATAACAGATATAGGACCCCCCAGCCAGGGGGCTTGCTGGCCCCCTTCGACCCCCCAGTTGGGGCTGCTCACTGCTGCCTCGGACTCCACAATTGGGGACCTTGGTAAGTCCCTTTCCTTACATTACCTTACATGGTCCAATTTGACCTTCATCCAACATGCAAGTTGGGATTCCCATCAATTGGGTAATGCATGCTTGGATTCTCCTCATAAAGGGGGCCTTGCAAAATGTGCCTACAATCATGAGGGGTAGACATTGATCATATACTAACACCCCCCTCAATGTTTACCGATGATAAATCGAGTAGGTCTCGGTCCTATGCCCATCTCTTAAAGATGCCCGTTGAGCTTCTCTCTTCCAAGTGCTTCAGTGAATATGTCAGCACAATTTGCCTCTATTGGGCAATATTCTAGCTCCACAATTTCATCTTCAATTAGCTCACGAATGTAATGGTACTGTACTTCTATGTGCTTGGTGCGAGCATGAAATATTGGGTTCTTTGCAATAGCCATACAACTTTGATTATCACACTTGAGTACAGTCGGCATATTTGATGGAAAGCCTAGATCTGCAAGAATTCTCCTTAACCAGAGTTCCTCACAAGAAGCAAAACAAGCTGCTTTGTACTCTGCTTCAGTAAAGGAGGGTGCGAGAGTTGGTTGCTTCCTACTTACCCAAGAAAATATTCTTGAACCAAGTGAGAAACAATATCCAGAAACTTATTTTCTAGAATGACAATCTCCAGCCCAATCTGAATCACAATATCCTTAAAGTGTATCACATGTGGTATACAAAATACCAAAATCCAAGGTTCTTGCAATGTACCTTAGAATTTGCATTCCAGCATTCTAGTGAATCTCTTTAGGTTTGTTGGAAAACCTGCTTAACACTCCAACAGCATTGCAAATGTCTGGTCTAGTGTTGCACAAAAAAATAAGACTTCCAACGAGCTTCCTATAATTCTTAGCATCTACATCAGGCATGTTATCATCCATCAAATGGCTTATGATTTACCTCCATAGGTGTGCTAGTTGGTTTGCAGTCCATCATTCCAAATGCCTTGAGAATTTCTTTGGCATATTTTTGTTGTGCGATCAAAATGCCTTCCTTCCTTTGCCATACTTCAATTCCCAGACAAAAATGGAGTAGACCTAAGTCTGTCATTTCAAACTTAGTTCCCAAGCTGATCCGAGTTTGATTGATGAGTTCTTGATGATCTCCTATAATGATCAAATCATCTACATATACAATGACAACAACTAGCTTGCTATCCCTTTTCTTTACATACAAGTTAGCATCAAAAGTACTTCTCTCAAAACCCATTTTTTTGAAACAAAATTCTATCCATTGGTACCAAGCCCGTGGAGCTTGCTTAAGTCGATACAAAGATTTCTTCAACCTGCAAAATTTATTTTCTAAATTGGGCACCTCAAAACCAGGTGGTTGAGATACATATACCTCCTCCTTGAGGTGACCATTCAAAAATGCAGATTCGACATGCATTTGGAAAATAGGCCAGGACTTTTGTGCAACTACTGCAAGTACTGTCCGAATAGTTTTCATGCATGTTGTTGGTGCAAAATTTTCTTGAACATCAAATCCTTTGATCTATGAAAAACCTTGTGCAACTAATCTTGGCTTATACTTTTCTAATGTTCCATCTGCTTTATACTTAGCTTTCCAAATCCATTTAGTACCTATTACCTTCTTCTTTGCGACAAGTCGACTAGATCCCATGTATCATTTTTGAGTATTCTATCATACTCAGACTGCATTTTCGCTCTCAACCTGGATCATCAAGGGCTTCTTCAATGGTGGTAGGTTCGTTTATCGAGCCCATGATATCTGCCAATACAGCCATGTAAACAATGTGTTCTGAGGCTCTTCTTTGCTCCTCTATTCTCTTTGATCTTTGTAATCCATCGGAGGATGATTCTGGTACATCTACATGTGGATTGTGATCATCAAAGAGCTATTGTGCCCACTTTGGTAGTGGCTTACACTGTGCAGCTACAACTGGTTGGCTTTTTATTGAGGAAATTTCTCCATTAGATGTTTCCTCCTCAACTTTAACATGTCTTTTGATAGGCACAAGGTGAGATATTTCTCCGTTTGATGAGATAGTAGATTTACCTTTATCTTCTACTAAGTGTGGTCATTCATCAAATACCACATCTCGACTGACAAAAATCTTCCTTGCCTCAGGATCCCACAACCTGTATGCTTTAGACTCTTCACTATATCCTAGGAAGACACACTTTTGCTTCTTGAATCCAACTTTGATCTTGTTGAATCAGGAATTTGTGCATAACAGAAACAACCAAAAATTCTGAAATGCAAAACTAAAGGCTTTTTACCAGAATATGCTTTTTGAGGAGTCATCCCCTTGAGTGCTTTTTCGTAGCTTTGATTGAGGATGTAAACTACTGTATTGAGTGCTTCTATCCAGAATGAATCAAGCATGTCTTGAGCCTTTAACATACAATGAGCTTCAACTACTGTCCTGTTCCTACGCTCAGCAACGCCATTTTGTTGAGGTGTATGAGCTGTGGTAAGTTGCCTTTTGACACCATGCTCATTATAGTAATTGTTGAATTCTGTTGACGAGAACTCACCTTCTCTATCTGTTCTGAATTTCTTCAGTTTCCTTCCTGAGTAATTTTCCACATACTTGTGCCACGTTCTAAATTTTTCAAAAGCATCAGCCTTCTCTCGAATGAAATAAACCCACATCTTTCTACTATAATTGTCGACTAACAGCAAAAAGTAGAAAGATCCTCCTAAAGTAGGTGTAGACATTTTATCGCAGAGATTAGCATGTACCAACTCTAGAGGAGCTTGAGGTTGATTGCTGGTCTCTCTTGGAAACGCCTTTCGTTGTTGCTTGCCCATCATACAAGCTTCACAAGGTTCCTGCAACTCTGAAAATGCAGGCAAATGTGCAACCATCCCTGTTCTTTGCATCTCCTTCAAAACTGCAAATCCAAGATGCCCAAATCATTGGTGCCATAACCTGCTTACATCTTTATCTTCTGTAGTAGTTAAAGCACTTAACTCATACAAGTTCTTCCATCGTATGCCTTTACCTACAACACTACCAAATGAATCCATGATTTCTGTACCACTCTTATTGAAGTGAACTTCAAGTCCACGATCTATTATTGCAGAAACTAACAACAAATTTCTTTTGAGTGTAGGTACATAGAGAACATCGGATAACTTTTTCTCAACACCTCGAGAAGTGATAAAAGAGATGGTTCCAATTCCTTCAGCTAGACACTTGGAGTCATTTCCCACCACTACATTAATGGATTCTCAAAGAAGCTCCACTATCTAAAATCCACCGTTCATCAACACGAGCTTGAGCAGATAAACATACCTCTTCAATAGCTACCCAAAGTTCCAACTCTGTGTTGTTTGCAGACTCTTTGTTCTTCCACGATGATTTTACAGTCCCATTCCATTCATCAGCTCGCTTCTTTATGCAATCCTTGATGGCACGGCCTTTCTTTTCACAATAGAAGCAACTTCCTGTGAACTTTTTCTTCTTTGGCTTCTTCTTTGATACATCAGAAGAGCCTTTACCTTTTGCATTTGCTAAGAATTCAGCATCACTTGTACTTTTCCGATTCCTCAATCGCATCCCTTGTTCTAAAAGCATAGCACAAAACTCTTCAAATGTGAGGGGAGTTGGTCTTACTTGAGTGTTAAGGGTTGTTACTAATCCATCATACTTTGTTGGAAGAACACGCACACATCTTCGAGCCTGCTCTTCTGGTGTTACAACAACACCAACTTCTGCCAGTTGGTCTTCAAGATGTTTTATCCGTTTGATAAAATCTTCAGCCTTTTCAGAATCAGAATGCTTTTCATTTGCCAACTGATTTTCTAAATTCGGTATCCTAGTGTGGTTCTTGGTCTCATATTGTCGAGCCAATATGACCCAACCATCATGTGCTTTAGTAGTATGTTGAACTAAAGTAAGCACAGAATCACTTACACTAGTGAAAATTGCACATAATGGATCAACATTCGGCCTCTTCCAAGCTCGTAGAAGATCTAGATCTAGCTGTCTTGAATTCGCTGGATCTTCAGCTAGTATAGGCTCTGGATCTAATCCCATCGGTCCCATGACAATGTCAATAATTTA
Organism: Ceratopteris richardii; assembly: GCA_020310875.1. Lineage (NCBI taxonomy): Eukaryota > Viridiplantae > Streptophyta > Polypodiopsida > Polypodiales > Pteridaceae > Ceratopteris > Ceratopteris richardii. Next base: position 28,517,334 of record CM035411.1, on the reverse strand, counting down.
TAGGAGTCCAAAATTGCAGAAATTTTGAACTTCTAGAGTGTATAGTTGATTCGCTTCAGTGAATGCAGGAGGTTGAATTCAAATAAGTGCAGCATTAACATTACCTGAAGCACCAAGACCAGTGTTCGACGATGAAGCCATCATGTAATCACTCGAATAATCTACTGATATTCAAGTCCGCTAGTAGGCTAAAATAGTGATACTTCTCAAGCTATTCGACCCTTACGGCTCCGATACCATGTAAGACAATAGTTATGCAATATAACACAGAAGCAATAACAGAGAAGATAACAGATATAGGAGAATCTCAACATTTTTTCTACTAGCAACAACTACAAAGATGATGGCATTGTCCACCCGTGCGCTCTCAAGGTAGAGCTTAAATGGTGATCTAGAAAACTCTAGATAGGGAGATACAAGGTAGAGGTATGCTCGCTCAATTCGATGTCTCAGGTAGTGCAGAAGTCATGTATATATAGGATCACCAGTAGTCTATCATGGATGGCTATACATGGGCGATAGAGCGTGGGTGGCCACCGCCCACGTAATTGCCATACACGGCTTAGACCGGTTGAACTGACCTAACAAATGTAAATGAAATCTGACTCTGATAGGGAATATTCCATGGAATATTCCCTTTACCATCGTGTCGGGGCCGCTACCCTCGGACCCCCACTAGGGGGCCCGTTGGCCCCTTGGGATCCCTTAGCTAGGGGGCCCGCTGGCCCCCTTGGACCCCTAGCCGGGGCTGCTCACCATTGCCCCGGACCCCACAATTGGGGACCGTGGTAACTCCCTTTCCTTAAAATACCTTACATAGTCCAATATGACCTTCATCCAACATGCAAGTTGGGATTCCCATCAATTGGGTAATGCACACTCGGCTTCTCCTCATAAAGGGGGCCTTACAAAATGTGCATACAATCATGAGGGGTAGACATTGATCATATACTAACATCTTCTAATTTTAATGCATTTATGACTAAACATGTGATAAATCATCAGTCTATAGTGTCGTATACACCTCAACAAAATGAAGTTTTTGAACGGAAGAACAAGTCACTCATGGAAATGGCGAGATGTATGGTCAAGAGTGAGGTTCTACCACATAGTTTTTGGCTTGAGGCTGTTATGTGTGCAACATGTGTACTTAATAAGTGTCCCACTAAAGTGATGTAGTTTATCACTCCATATGAGGATTTGCATGGTTGTAAGACATCTGTTTCTCACCTGCATGTTTTGGTTGTCTTGAATATGTATTAGTTGCTAAAAACAATGCAATAAATTAGATGATAAGGCAGTGAAATGTATTCCTGTTTGGTATAGTTTTGAAAGCAGAGGCTATCGTCTATATCAATTACAGACTAAATGCATTTCAGTTAGCCATGATGTTGTTTTTTTCTATTTATCCATTACTTTCATGTACTAAGGAGACATATGTTAGCTCCAAAGATATGTATAATACTTTGCTACCTCTTTTTAGAGGTAGATAGTCTAGTGTTACTCTGAATGAGGCAATTTCTTAGCCTTTATAGGTTTCATGTGATGATGTAGATCATTTTATTTCTGATGCAGATTTATATAATGCACTTATTGATGAGAGAGATAATATTGAGAAGGCAAAAAGTATGCCAAAATGGTTGCACAGACTTTAGGTGATAACAAGTTACATGCACATGTATCATATCATACTCCTTACAACTCTCATACTGGTCCTTTTGCATCAAATATCTCTGATATGGCTGCCTCTAGTCTCTGTGATGATAATGAGCCTATTTTGTTTGATGAAGCACAAAATTTAGAAAATCGGATTGTAGTTATGCAATTAGAATATGATGCTATCTTGAAAAACGGTACCTAGTCTTTATGTGACTTGCCTCCTTGTAAGAAGACCATTAACACTAAGTGGGTATACAAGCTTAAGCATAACCTAGATGGAAGAGTTGCTAGGTATAAAGCTAGGCTTGTTGCAAAGGTTTATGCTCAAGAAAGATGCATTGATTTTGATGAGACCTTTGCTTCTACATGTCGAATGACTACTGTTCATAGCATCTTTGCACTAGCAGCTCATCGTGGTTGAAATGTACATCAGTTTGAGATAAAAAGTGCATTTCTAAATGGTGAATTGGATGAAGAAGTGTATGTTTCTTAGCCCCATGGCTTTGTGCAAAAAGAGCATGAAAACCAAGTGTGTAGATTGAAAAAGGCATTTTATGGTTTGAAGTAAGCACCACCTGCTTGGTATGAAAAGATACATGCCTACTTGATTCCACCTAGTTTTTAGAATAGTCCGATAGAGAGAACCTTATACATTATGTGTGCAAATGATGTGCGTCTGATCATTGTCGCGTATGTCAATGACATGGCCTCCGACATAGGTTGGGTTCTTTTGGATATCTCGACGGGTGATTTTATTCTTTTTGCAAATAATGTCTGGATTATGCTTCTTTAACCAGGGAATTCCAATGATAACTAGATGTACTAGGCTGGATATTACACTGAAACATATGTGGGACTCATGGCCACCAAGGTATACATCTCAGAGGGCCTAAGAGCTAAAAGATTTTTCTTTGGATGGACTTCCCAGATCGTCCATTTGAGTGTTATCCTTGGGTAATAGATCTTGGCTCAATCCTTCCTAAAGTTCTTGGACAAGAATCAAGAGGAGGAATCAACTTGAAATGGGACCCATAAATTTTAGTTGAAATAGATATTAAAAAATATATTAAACATCTCTATTTATCAAGGATCTAGATGGGAACAGCTTGCATGACGAGAATGTTGTTTATAAGAACGTACCCAATGCCTATTCTTATTGCTACAGACAAGGAGAGTCCAGCAAGGACTGCCCATTACTTAATGTTAATGAAGTGGTTGACTTTGGTAACAAATTAGTGAATAATTCTAAAGAAAGAATATAGGGCAACAATCTTCCTACTTCATCAAATGTGGAAAAAAAGTGTTACACTAATGTGAAATAGAAGAAAAAAATCTCGAAGGAGTCTCAACTCATTTGATGTACTTCTTGAAGAAGTTTTTAATCCTTTTGATGATTGTGATGAAAGGGCAAAAGAATGTCCCTCAAACGCTCATAAGGAACATGAACACCCTCATAGTATAAACTTTAACAAAGGCCCGAGTAGGTATGTTCATTCTTCAAAAGCTCATCTTGATAACTGTGATATAGGAGAAAGTGGAACCCAAGTTACTAATAAAAAAAGGTTGCACTGTGGACTATTCCATGGTGTTTGCCTCCAAAATTAATAAGGAGTTTGCTACCCAACTTGAAAAACAAGATGGAAAATTTTATAAAGCCTTATCTCGAAGCTCCTCTCATAGTGAGGATATAACCCAAATGGATAATAATAATAGATTTTTTATGTATAATGGAGGTAAATAAAAAAGAAAATGTCCAATATGAGCCTTGACCTCTTTGATCAAGCCCCCAAAAAGTTCTGAGAAATGATGTTCCACTCTTTAAGTCTTTCCTTGTAGTTTCTCATCACAAAAATGTTCTAAATTAACTATTAACTCATATTTACTACTAAATTGCAAATGTTCCACGATTTTCATATTCATCTATTTACTTATAGTTTGGTGGTACAATTCCTACTTGAATAGCATTGTTAAAAGGACTTCGATCAAGTCACTTTTAATCTCTTCTGGGTTCTTGGGGATGGTAGGGGTCTGACAATGTAGAGGCCCTTTACTTAATTTTCTCAATTAACTAATTACCCAAAGAGTAATTATACGTTCAAGCATTAACTTCTGTTACACAGTTGCAATTCTTCGATTACGGTTATCCTTATAGAGTAGGTTATCGTGAAAATTATCAACCACACAGTCGTTAAACTTATTGATGTTAAGACAACGTTACTGTGTTAGTAATAAATTACATCAATTCAACAAGAACAAACTTAACAGTATTCCGCATATATACAAACTCTACACCACGACGTCTCCAGCATAGTCGCAATCGCCCAGACAAACAGTCTGGCAATCCCCGTCTCCTCTACCACCGGAAAACACCATAATGTCTCTTCATTAATGGGTAAAAAGGTTACATCGCTTCGCTATGCCCTTTCGGTGCGTGCGGTATATGAAAATGTAAAATTACATTGTGCCAATCCGACGGCCTAACGCTGGTACGCACGGTGGACTCGAACCTGCAAAGAAAATAACATTAAGGCTCATCTACAATGCCTTGTATATACAAAGTTCGGGCTAATTTAAAGGTTCTAGTGATTTTCTGTTTTAATGAATCTAGCATCAGCTTTAAGGTTTCCGGCTCCACCAACTGTGCGTCAGTTCGTACTGAACTCGCCGCAATGACTTGACTCATCAAAAGATCTGCCTATGTCTACAAAAATGCCTCTTGGAAGTAAAATTCATTAGCTAAGGCAGCATCTCTGTGCTGCTTCATATCTGCAATCTGAGCATCAATCCGCGATAATCTTTCTGCTTGAAATACCAACTACTTTTCTCTGCGTTCCAGCTCCTGAGCTTGATATTGGATGGTTTTATAATATGCATCTCTTTCTTTCATGATTCCTGCTACCTCATTGTGAAGTTGAACTGTCAAACCCGTCTGTGCTTTTAAGGCAGAATTCACCTCAAAAAGATCAGCAGATGCGGCGTGTAATTCTACAGTAGTTTGCTTAGCCAAAGTAGCCATTTCTTGTCCTCTCTACACGACCTCATCAAGCTCGACGCGAGTTTTCTTCTAAAAGATTACCGAGAGCAATCCGAGCATCCTCCTTATCCTGTACCAACTGATTTAATTGCTTGATTTCTTCATCACGAGTAGTTAAAAGAACATCCTTGGCTTTTAACTCAACCAATGCTGCATCCTGTTTAGCAATCAGTAATTCATGTTCTGCTAATTGCGCTTGGTACTGCTGCAACTGCTTGCAGAGCATGATTCTCTGCTTTGACTACATGAGCTTCTTCTTGTAAAGGAGCAATATCTGCTTGTAATAAATCCACTTTAGCTTGCAATTCTTGCCGAATATTTTCTGTTGCCATCTTCATATGATGGGGTAATTGCTATGAGAATTGAAAAAGAAGGCGACCCATAGATTCTAGCTCGCTGAAAAGAACTTGTGAAGGCGGAAAAGCACGAAGTGGCTGGGATGACGAGGCTGATAATAGGTGAGGGGAAGGTGGTGGATAGTAATCGGGAGAAAATGATGGAGTAGTAGGAACTTCAGTCACAACAGGCTCAACGAGGTCCATTGGAGGAGGAAGGGGGATAAGAGAGCTTGGCACTAGCACTATTCCGGTTGTCTGCTGATTTGTCTCATGCATTTTATCAAGCACGACCTCCACATCGGCAATTACTTCCGTGAGGATTTTGGTTACAATCGCTTTCACAACTTCTTCATCTTGCTTATGAGAGTACTCCCGAGAAGAAACTTCTTTAGAGTCTGCTATGTGGGCACCTTGTTCCTGCTGCTTAATTGGAGAAGAAGGAATGGGAGAATCGACATGAATGGATGTAGCAGTGTTGTGGAAGACTTCATCTTCAGGGCCAATAGTTGATCCTTGCACCTGACTGCCAGAGGGGCTCACACATCTTCCTTCTCGGCAAAAAAGTTGCAACAGGTGGGCATCATCATCTTCCTCATCCTCGAGCATATGAGTAGATTCTTCATGCAACACGAAGGGAGCGGTTGGAGGGGGTTGCGCGGCTTGGATTGCTGGAAAGAGAAAAGTGAGGATATGGGGTAGACGAGAGCGTGGAAGGTCACCCTTATTGACTTTTTTGATACCGCAACACATTCATGGTGAGTGTGCCAGAAGTAGAAGGATGTGAAATTGACAGTTTCACGAGACGCAATGTCTATCATCAAATAGAAGGGGCAAGAGATACCATAGGTGCGTTTTTGTTAATTGAAAATAGCAACTAGAAATTGCAGAGTTGTACGCTCCGGTTCAGGTCTACACAAAATGGCGTATTCATTAGATGAGTGCCGGGGAAACAACTCTTTCATGGTGGCTATGGGAAGAAGTGGACCATTCTCCAATCCTTCCTGAGGAAGTCGGAAGGCATCGGCAAACGAAGCTAAAGTAATAACAATGCGTGATGGTAAACAGGCTATGGGCCAACACTGCTCTGTAGCAGGTGTAGAGCCAATGGCAGAAATGATCTTCGCATAAAAGGGTTGACACTCCACTGAATGCCAAGGCAATTCAACAAAGGCCAAAAGACCACGGGTCGCAACTACTCACTCACTTCAGGAGTAAGTCCTGCACGGAAGGTGGCAACATTTGCGAGAGCTTCCATGGCACACATGAGTAATCACAAGAACGCAGAAAACAAATAACACACAAGCACACAAACACAATAGCAATTAACAAGAAAAGAAACAAGATTAAGTAGTCACACAGACAACATTAGGCGGTCAAAAACCCTAATCATCACGCGGTATTGGAAAGAGATCCCTCATAATTACGGCATGCATGCATGAGCAGAAACAGTAACACAGGGCGGGGATTAATCATATTTAGATATCAAAACGAGGAGATTACAGTCTATGGTCAATCGAAATACGGGGAAAGAAATAAAACAAATGACATGCGAACAAGATGAGGTACACATCATCGGTTATCGTGTGGTTGGTGATATGGCCAAAGCTTAGAACCATTAAGCACTTTTGGCAAAAGAACACCTGTTAAGGTCGCCAATCGAGAAGTTGCTAGGCCCACTTGTTCAGCAATTCGGTATGGACCAAACCACCGTAATTTAAACTTCCCAGCATATCTGTTTCTTTAGCATTATAGAATAACACTAGTTGATCAATTTTGAAGATAGGGGTCTTCAGAAAATGGTCATGAGTACGGGCTTGACAAAGCTGAACTTCTTGAAGAGTCTTGAAGCTTTCACAGTGCTATTCATCCAATGATCTAAGTGTATCCAACCGAAAGGGCAAAGATTCTTTCGGCAGCAATTTCTGAGCTAAGGCAACGTGTAGGCTCGACACTACTACTTCCATGGGCACAATAGCTTCCAATCCATAAGGCAGCGTGAACGTGGTCATACCAGTAGCTACCTTGTACGTAGTCCGGTAGGCCCACAAAACTGTAGGTAGTAACTAGTCCCAACGTTCGGGACATTCCAAAAGCAATTTGCGTAGCATATTCAACAAAGTCTTATTGGTGCTTTTAGCCAGACCATTAGCACATGGATAGTACGATGAGGTGAATTTATGTACAATTTGAAAATTCTGAGTCAGTACTTGCATTAAGTTGTTTGCAAAATGCGTTCCTTGGTCGGTCACAAGCTCTAGAGGTAATCCATAACGCGCGAAGACATCCTTCATTAAACATTTGGCCACCAAAACGGCGGTGGCAGACCGTAAAGCCCAAGCTTTCGCCCATCTAGTGGCATAATCTATACAAGTGAGTATGTATCAATTGTTGGTGAGGGTCGCTGGTGGTGTTATTGGGCCAATAAAATGTAGACCCCACCTCTGAAAAGGTTCCAGAGGTAAAACAGATTTAAGGGTAAAGAAGTGCTGTTGTAATGGCTGTCTAGACGGTTGATAGGTATCACACTACTGCACAAACTGAGTCAGATCTTTGTACATTGTAGACCATCAAAGCCCACTTTGCAAAATTTTACGGTGAGTAAGATGAGCTACGAAATGTCCACCCGATGGTAATGAATGAGCCATAGCAATAACCGATTCTACTTCATGGGGAGGAATACATCGAAGTAAAACACCAGTATGATCCATGTAGTATAGTTGACCTACAATCAATCGGAATCTTTGACTGTAAACTACAAGTTTCTGTCGCAGAGCAGGGGGAGTATGAGGAGGGAGACACCCGTGAGTGAGGAAAGTTAGCAACGTATCATAGTATGTAGGCATAACAAGAGGTTCTGCAGATTCATCAGTAATTGGTTCGGTAATGTAAATTGCCGGTGTAGTGTCATCAACCCCTACCGGAGGCTCATTGGAATCCAAGCGAGATAGAAAATCCGCCAAGGCATGTGCTGTGCTAGGTCGATGAATAACTTCGTAGTCGAACTCCTGTAAGAGGAAAACCCATCAAGCCAATCTACCACCTAAATGCTGATGCCGGACCAAGTACATGAGTGCGGCATGATCCACGTGGAAGGTGAATTTGTGGCCCAACAAATAATGTCCAAACTTTTTAACAGAGTACACTATCCCGAGACATTCTCTTTCCATCACTGAATAGTTTCTTTTGGCAAGGGCTAATTGGCGACTTGCATAATATACAGGCCAAAACCATTTGTCAGTTTTCTGCATTAGTATGCTACCAATAGCTATGTCTGATGCATCCACAAAGACATGGAAAGAACGTTCCCAATCAGGTGGTTGCAAAATTGGGGCCTGCGTCAATAAAACCTTTAAATGATCAAATGCATTTTGGCACTCCGGCGTCCAATCATACTACCGTGGAGCACTAGTCATAAACCAATTAAGTGGTGTCACTAAATGAGCTAACCACCGTAAATGTCTGCCATGCCACCGAATTTGGCCCAGAAAGCACATAACTTCTTTCGGTGTAGTGGGGACTGGTGCCTCCAACACGGCTGCAACTTTATCCGGATCGACTTGTATTCCTTGTGTAGAGATAATATGGCCGAGTAGTTTACCACAAGAGACCGTGAAAACATATTTAGTCGGATTCAAGCATAATCGGTACTCTCGACATTTTTCAAAGCAGCATCGTAAATGATACAAGTGCGCCGAAGTTTTGCCAAATAAGGAAAAATCGTCCAAATATACTTGCATAAATGTAGTTAGGTAGGGTACTTCCTGCATGCATCTTTAGAAGGTGCTTGGGGCATTGCTTAACCCGAACCAGATTACAATGCAAGCATAAACACCCTAGTTCGTGATAAAAGTTGTCTTTGGTATGTCTTGTTCGGCCATTCTCACCTGATTATATCCACTGTAGCCATCCTGAAATGAATACATTTCATGCCTTGCTACCCTGTCGAGCATTGTGTCCAGAAAGGGGAGAGGGAATGGATCCGGGATTGTCGCAGCATTCAGTTTCCGGTAATCAACACAGATACACAACTATTTATTATCCTTTGGGACGATCACTATTGGAGATATCCACTCAGCATGCTCAATTGGCACAATGAATCCAACCTTCAGTAAACGATCAAGTTCTGCTTTGACCTGTGCTGCATAATTGGGGTTCATTTGGTAACTAGATTGTTTGATTGGCCTCGCCTCCGGTATGAGCACTACTCGATGTTGATAAATCTGCGGGTCAAGACCTTTCATGTCTCTATAGACCCAAGCAAAAACATCGGAGAATTCACGCAAAAGCTGTACCAAATCATCTTGGAATGTCTTTGATAATCCTGCCTTACTCGTCGTGGGTTGACCATGTCACCCAAATGATATGCTACTAATTGATCTTCCGGTATATAAAATTCTCAAGGTTTTACGAGATCATCAGCCAGCTGCAATAGTTGTTGTAAGGTTGCTTCATCCATAGCTACGCTATCATCTGCTTCCGCATCTCTGGTCACTGGTACGACCGTACAAGCACCCGAACTCCACTGGTCTGCTATCGACTGGAGATCGAGAGTACCTAATGAGATCAAATCCTTATTGGTCTTCGGGAATGCTTCTTGCTCATCATCAGATAATCCATCCAACATATGGACCGGCTCTGCTACGTATGGTCGTGCATGAAGATCACGGGGTTTTATAGCATCCAATTTAACTACATATTTCCGGTGATGGTCTTTGAAAATTATCTCTTGGCCTGACCAATCCTGTACAACTTTGGCTTGCTTGAGCCATGCGCGACCGAGAAGTAAGTTGTAGTCGAGGCAGGATTCTGGTAATTCTAGGACTACAAAAGTCATTTTAAATGTGGTGCCCTACAAGGTAATCGGAATACTACGTACTAATCCCACCTGATGGACTCGAGATTGGTCTGCCATTCATACAAAAAATTGTATGGGTTCAATTTGGATCCAACCCAATTTCTTGCAAAGCGCTATCGGAAGGATTTCCTCAGTTGAATTGTCATATAGAAAAATAAAAATATTTTAATTGAAAGTTAATCAGATGATATCTCTCTCTCATATATTTTTTAATGCTTTGGTTTAAAATGACTAACTTTTTCTCTTGAGTAGCTGTAGATAACAAAAACAAGAAGGATTGGATTAAGTGAAGACCTCATTCCTATTAATTAAAGACAATAAAAGCATATTTGTGTATGTATGTAAATGCAAGAGATTAGGTAAGAATGTATGATAATGTTTGTTCATTCTAATGATTATGATTATGCATGTGAACTTTCATGTAGAGCAGGAGATATTAGTCTTTGATTTTCTTCATAAGTTGAATCCATTTATATGTTTTTTATACCTTAAAGAATGTTTAAACTTGAAAGTATTTGTGGATTAAACTCTATGTATTTACCTATTTGTAAATTTTAGAAACCCCTAATGTGTTAAATAATAAGCTTTACTCTAAGTACTCGCTTTCAATTAATTATATGAGCTTCTCGTGTAAGAGTATGAGTCCTTAAGGCTTTATGATATTTTTTTTTATTTTAGATAAATGTTTATTTGTTTTAATTCTATAAATAAACAAATAAGGATAGTCTTTATCTCTAAGTTAATAATGGATTATTAAATTATAAGAAATATGATTTAATTAATATGTCATGTTATATTAATATATATTAGTTTAAGATAAATTATTTAAATATTCAAAGTATTTAATATATTATATATATTTATATGATTATTTGCTTAATTTACATTATCAATTAAATAACAAAAAAAATTACGTACGTACATATTAATATAGGTTAGCTCTAGTTAACATTTACATTTAAAAAGGATGTGCTAGTCATTTGTTAGTATGCATGTTAAATAACTAAGTTAACTAAAGTGAGTTCTAGTTAACATATTATTGATGCATGCTCGCGTAAAAGTTTCAAGTCCTTATAAATATGAGTTTTAAAAGCAATTTTTGGGTTAATGTTTCTCTGCAGGTACGTTCTCATGAGAGAGAGATAGAGAGAGAAAGAGAGAGATTGTGTGTTTGCATGCATCGCCTCCTCCTCCACCTTCTTTTTGTTGCGGATCTTTCCCTTCCTCCTTTCAGCTGCTGCACACAATCTCCATAGATACAGGAACTGCTGTAGAGAAGAGTTGTCTCTGATGAGCCTATTGTGCAAGCACAGAGAGAGCTCCACGGACTATTGCAAATATGATCGCATGCAAAGATGGCAGGGCACAAGATCGAGAGTGAGGAGAGAAGCATAGGGAGAGAAAGACTCCTGGTGCAGACAAGTCTGAGACGTGCATAGGGAGTTTGAGAGAGAGAAATAGATAGCAATAAAGTTCATTCGGTGTATGTTCTTGTGTGGGCATCAACAAGAGGACGCATCACTCACGTTGGACAAAGACGGAGAAGAGAGAGAGACTCAAGCTACTTGTGGAGATGGAGAAAGATCGACACTCAGCGGAGCTTTTAGAGAGAGAGTTCTCTACACCAAACTTGCGGCCCCTCTGTGTTTTCAATCTTCCTGATGATAAATGATGTCCGACGGGTTAAGACATGCCTCTGCCTTAACTCTTACTTCCTCTGAAGTTGTGCAGTAGGCATGCTCCCTGCCCTCTTTGTTAGCGATGGCAATCATTAAGCATCAACATGGTCGAATACTTAGAGCCTAGGGAGGCTGAAGTGTGAAATAGATAGTGAACCTGCTCATCTTTCCCCCCCTCTCCATCCTTTGGCAGTTTGCATGCAGAGAGAGTCATCCGGGAGCGTTTAGAGAAAGAGAAGGAGCGACCTGCACATGATCAGAGAGAAAGAGAACCATTCGTTTACCTTCTCCCCTCTTACAGCGACCTGCGTAGCATTGGTAGCCAGAAGAGGGAGAGAGACCAGTGATCTTCTCCCTCCCTCCTCGAGCTCCAACGGACGCGTAGACACAAACCAAACCGAGAGAGAGAGAGAGAGAGAGAGAGAGAGAGAGAGAGAGAGAGAGAGAGAGAGAGAGAGAGAGAGATTAACCAGTGATCTCCTCCCCCCCTTCTTAAGGAATTCTGAGTGAAGGCGGTATAAACCTATAGATGATCGTGCAATCATTCACGTAGAGAGAGAAAGAACTCACTGTTTTCAGAGAGAGAGAGAGAGGCCATTAGCTTCTTTTTCTCCCCTTTCCCCTTCCTCCATTGTGTGCTGCTTCATTCTCACGCGCTTGTTTTCTATAGATATCTTAGACATGTTTCATCTTGAGAGTGTAATTTTTATTTTTGTTTGAGATATCAAAGACTTGAGTACGATCATCAAGGCTAGAATATGTTAATTGTGGTTTATTATTTGTTTTTGCTTATTTTGAATGAGGTTTGATTTTTATATAGCACTACGGGAATCGCATACTAACTAATTGAAATTTATGTGTGTTATTGTTTATTAACAATACATATTTTATGAGTTGTATGATTGTCAGTTTTAGCATGTTACTTTATATGAGAAATTTCAATATATATATATGATTTATCACGGTATGCCTTTAAGTATCAAAAGTTATTTTTCTTTCTTTTGAAATTTTTACGTGTCAAAGATATTTTCTGTTGAGCATGTATGCATGTATAGTAGATTGTATGCATGCATATTAGATTGTGTGCATGTATGTTAGCATGTGTTATGCATGTGTATGCAAGTGAGAAGTGCATGTATGCATAAGTATATGCATATAAGTATGTATATGTGAGAGCATGTATGTATGTATGTCATGAATGTATGCATATATTAGAAAAAGATGTATATGTATAATGCATGAATGCATGTGTAGCATGCATATGTATACATAAGTGATGATGCATGATTGTATGTATGTTTATTAGAATAAGATACAAGTGTATACATGTTAATGAATGTTTGCATGTATTCAAGTGTATGTTTGTATGTTTTCATGTGCATGTGTGCATAAGTGTGATGTGCACAATTGCATATGCATGTAAGTTAGCATGTGTAAATATGCATGTGTGCATGTGAAGATTAATATGCATAGAAGCATGAGAGAGATATGTATGAGAGACGTTGAAGTATTGTTTGATGTATATTAAAGTTAGAAGTTAGAACTATTTGTATACATGTATAAGTACATGTTTAAATTATGTATTGAATGTTAAATTATTAAATGAGTGTTTTATTTTTACAAAAAGCATACTTATGGTGGGTTAATGTTTCTCTGCAGATCATTGAAGAGATTGCAAAGGAGAATACGAGAATACAACCTTACGAGATTTCAACTTTACAAAATTGCGACATTTGAAGATTGAAGTTTTTTATGATCATCTAGAATTATTAAGTTGTATAAGATTATTTATAAAGAGATTGTATTTGTAATCCACATAAGATTTGTATAGGCTTAAATAGATTGATTTTGAAATTCTTCATACCTTTACTCTGAAAATCAATTTAGTTCTTTACATTTTTATTTCGTATGTCTAAAGAATTAGGATCTACAAGTAGTTCTGAACTAATATCTACAAGCAATTCTGATATTAAGAGTCAAGACCTAGAAAACTTTATTATAGGAACATTGCTTCCGTCTTCAATTGATAGCACGAATAATAACAAAAATATAGAAAATGAAATTATTAAAGGTAAAATAGTTGAGGAAACTTTACATACGTTAGAGTACGATCATAATCTTTCTAGGGTTTTACCTTTAATTTCTATAGTTTTACCAGAACCGGAGGACAGAGAAGATTTATTCCCACCAAATTTAATAAGAAAACCTAATTTAAATCAAATTGAAAAGGAAGAATTTGACATTATTAAAGAAAAAATAATTAGTGAGAAATTAGTTTTGTCTTCTCAATTAGAAGCCATAACTAGATATAGAAACGCACATCCTTACGGCTCGTAGTCCTAAAAATTTAGTTCTTAATTTATACTCAAATAGATTAGAAACCTATAGTTTTTAACTATCCTAAACTCAAAAAGCAATTGAAGGCCCTAAGCATACTTAGAAGCACCCTGCGTGCAGTCACACGGTTAGGTTAGCGTGATTCTTTTAGATGAACGTCAACCTCCCTTCACACCCCTCTACGACAAATTTGGTGAGCCCGACGTGAAACGTGAAGATAGTGTGTCTAGGACTTACGTTGCATTTTTAGTTTTAATTTAAATTTCTAATTTTATTTTCTTCTTGTATGCAGGAAAAATGAAGATTGAAGTTGTGACAAAACGAGAAGAGTTTGTTGTTTCCTTTTTTCCTTTGTGTTGAAGGCTGGTCATAAGATCTGAGCACCTCCACGGGAAGAAGGATTTCCAACCGCTGGAGCTTCGTCGCTTCAAACCCCACCTTCAACATTCAAGAGAATCAAGACATATTCACAGTCATTTTAGTTTTGTATTTAAGATTGTTTAACGTTCACTTTAGAACCTCTTCAGCAAAGCAATTATCAAGTAAAGTGTTTATTTTAAGTTCTTTATTTTTAGTTTACACACATCACTTAAAAAGAAAGTTGTTTTCATTAGCATTAGGATTTAAGCACTTTCATATTTGCATTAAAAAAGTATTTAAAACCTTTCTTTTTCATTTAGGAAAGATATTTTTTACTTAAAGCATTTAAATATCTGCATCTTAGAGTTTATGAAAAGCTATTATTTTTGCATCATCACAAAGAAAAGATTTTAAGTTTTTTTATTTTAAAAAAGAAGAAAGATTGTTTGCTTTATTTTCATTGCATAAAAAGAAAGCTTATAACATAAAAATAGTTTAAATTTAGGTTTCTTTTGACTTATAGTTAATGTTTTTATTTTTTCAAAGAAATTAATTTTAAAGAAATTAATAGTAAACTAAAAGACTTAAATCAAGAAAAACTATTTTATAAAAATTATCTTATTAAAAAACCCTTTAAAATTGGAAAAGTTTAAACAATTCAAAATCTCTAAAAACTTAAATTCAAAAAGAGTAAATATTAGAGATAAGTCAAAATTTAGGTTAAAGAAATCAAAAGGATTTTAGAAAAGAAAATTAGAATTAGTAAAGCCTAGGACTAGGGTAAAGCCATCCCTGGCTTTATCAACTAGTGATAGATCTAGAAAATTTAGAGAGCATTTAGATCCGGCTATTAGGGAACTTGTTCTCCATTTGAAGCGTTATCAAGAATGCAAGATGGAGGAGATGTTCAAGAACATGATGATAGAAAAGCAAGGGACACGTACAGTTCAAGCTATTCTAAAAGATGTTTTAGTTAAGTACTTTAGTCGAGTAGTTTCTAGTTCAATTCTCGAATCTATACAAGAACACGTTGAAAAAACTTGGGAGGAGTTTCGAAAGGAACTTCATAAAATGTTCTACCTCGAGGAATTTAGCCAGCAGAGTCGAGAAGGTTTTCTGCGTTGGTTAAACACTGTTAAGAGCAATGAGTCTTTAACTCATTTTCACGGTGAGTTTATGAGACGTCTGGCTCAACTTCCCGGAGATGATAGAAATGCTATAAACCCAGATGTAATTATATATTTTCTTAAGATACTTAATCCTGAAGATAGGGCTGAAATTGAAAGACGAATAGAGGAGCCAGGAAAAAGGTATGGGCTAACTGATGACTAGGACAAAGTCAAAAAGGAGATAGAGGCTGTTGCTCAAATGAAGCAAAGGCAAACAATTTTTTATGCTAAATCTAATGCTTCTCAACCTAGAGAGATTCCTACTACAAGGCAAGTTGATATGCCAATGCCTACTACTACGGCTACGGCTAATAATGCAGCTGCTACTAAAGCTCCCATAGAATTTCAATTGGATATTCTATGTAAGCAACTAGAAAATGTCATGAACATGCAAGCATCTCTTTCAAAAGAGTTGCTAATTTAAATAAACAAGTTTACTCCATGAGCTTTAATGATCCAGGGGCTAGCAGTAGTGGTGCAAGGCAAGCACCACCTATTCAACCAGTTATGCCTCAGTATGTTCCACCTCAACTAGTCTTTCAGCCAGCACCTCAGCAAGCTCCTCAGTTTTCTGTACAACCACCCTTTCAAAGAAATAATGAGAAAAGAGGGACTGGCGGGAAGCATTGTGTTTGGTGCGATAGTAAGGATCACGCATCATTTGCTTGTGAAGAATTAAAAAGTGCTAAGGCGACTCAATTAGTTGTAGAAATAGATAGAAGATTATATGACTTTAGGTCACGTCTTCCTTTGTCCGTCAATTGGGGCAAAGGAGGGATGAAAAAGCTTTATGAAAATTTAACAGTCTCAGATGCAACTGCCAGTACTTCGGCTGCAAGACTAGAGCCGGTCGAGGATAGGCCTTCTTCAATGCCTAGCCAAAATCCATATTCAATAGAGGCACTGGTACGAGCTAGAGACGAGATAATGTACAAGACCGCATGGAAATCTCCTGTAGATCAATCATCTATCTTTTCTCACATTGCAAATGTTGAGGAAAAATGGAGAGGAGAAGATCAACAGGATGATGTAGAAGAAGGTGAAAGGAGGGTAACTAAGAGACAAACAAGAGAAGATGAAAAGAAATTTGATAAAAAAGTTCAGTTTGATGAATCAAATTTATCTCAAGAAGAGAAGAGAAAAATGATAAAGGAAGGCAAAAAGCCGACCGATGAAAATGTTCAACCCCAAGATGAACAAAAGAAAGTGGAAAAAGAAACTTCTAAACCTGAAAATAAAGAGGATCAAAAGCAAAATGAAGAGAAAGGGAAGAAGAAGGGTAGAAGAGCTCCACGTGCTATTATGATTTCTGAGCTCGAAAAGAAAAATGATGCTAGGGAGATTTTAAATGACATTCTTCCAAAAAGTCAAGTAACGATGTCACTTGAGCAAGTATTTTCCATAGAAAAACCGGAGTTGAAGGACAGTTTTATTCGACTTATTCGAAGAAGACGCTTTCCTTTGCCACAAGATGAAGACATGCAAGACATGGCAGAGGAAACCTTAGCTATGAATGATGCAGTTACATTGAAAGAAAGTGACTATGAGGATGATGAAGAATTTACAACGGGTAGTGTAAATAGATATTTTCTAGGACCCATACAACCTGATGAAGAAATGTTAAAGAGTGAGAGTAAATTCAATTCTACCTTCTGGGCAAGAGGCACACCAGAAGTGAAGATTACAATTGGAGATGAGAAGGATTCCTGTTTAGCTTTGGCTCTTATTGACTCGGGGTCAGAGATAAACGTGATTTCAAAAAATTTCTTTGACAAATTTAAATAGCCAATCGATAAAGAGCACGGTTGGCGGATGAGAACAGCTGACAATGTTGGGAAAGATGGATGGATCCTCCAGAAGATTGAGTAGGTGCTGCTAATCCTGCTTTGCACCAGCCTTCAGTGACTCCAGATATGATTAGTAGAGACCCTTAGCTTCCAAATGATACCAAGAAATGCTATATGTACTTTGGAAAAGGTTTGAGTAATGACTTGATCAAAACTTTCTGTTTTGGTGTTGATACCTGCTCAGTCTTTCACTCAGTATGACCAATACACTTACAATTGGAAAAATTCCTTCTAGAGGTATTCTATTAGCTTAGTAAGCTACCATCTGCAAGTGGAATCATTCAAAATGATAAACTATACTAGGAGAAATAACTTTAGCAAATTTATGGACACCCCCGACTTTTTAGGAAGTATACAGATAAATACCAGTGAGCACTTCGACGGCGATTTCTTGAGATTAACTGAACCAAGTTGCTTCAAACTTTGTATGCTTGTAGTATGCTTTGAGCTGGATCCACCAAACTTTGAATCACTTGATTTGGTGAAGTAGGCACTGAGATATGCCTCTTTGAAGTTGATAGAGTTGGATGTAGAAACCTCAGAGAATACAGTAGTGATAGAAGTGAATGTATGTATTAAATCACATTGATGTACATTCCCATTGGCCTGATTAACATTGCCAAATGGTACTCAGAGGTGTAGGCTATGGAGTAGACCTCACACTCTCAATGATCAGTAGTGTAAGCCTCGGGAATTGAGCTAGACAAATGAGCTAAGCTACCCACAACTTTTGACTTGCATCTTTTATAGAGTTGAGTTGAAAAATCAAGTTTGAATTCAAATTCAAACTCCTAGAATCTTTCACCTAAAAGGTAACGAGATATTCTCTCAATCATCCAAAAACGTTTTCCACGATTCTAATCAAGTAAGTGTGTACATAAGAAATGCCAAGTCTTTTAGACTTTTACAAGGAGTAAAATGGTAAGAACTTATAAGCATAAGTTCCTATGTTCCTTCCTTCAAGTGGTGTCTTCATGAAGTAATCCAAGCCAAATTGTGAAGGCTTGAATTGCACCAACAGCTCCCCCTCAAGCCAAACACTTTAACTTAAGTCTTCATCTTCAATCTTCAATCACATCTTGCAATCCAATCATGGATTTGAATCTGCACAATTTGTTTCCATCCAAAGCTTTAGTGAGTAAATCTGCACATTGCATATTAGTAGACACATAGGTCAACTGAATGTCTTTGCTTAGCAGCTTCTCTCTCACATAGTGGTAATGAACCTCTATGTGTTTTGTCCTAGCATGATATATTGGATTAGCTGCAAGGTGGAGAGAGCTTGTGTTGTCTCCAAAGATAATTGGGGGCCTAGTGTATAGGCTTAACTCTGTATACAAAAGCTTTAACCAAGTAGCTTCTTGAGTGGCATTGGCTAGCCATCTATACTCTGCTTCAGTGGATGACAATGCCACTGTTGGTTGTTTCTTGGCTGACCAAGAAATAGGTTTATCACCTGCAAAAGATAAGTATCCTGATGTGCTCCTCCTATCATCCTTGCATCCTGCCCAATCTGCATCTGAATACACTTTAATGTCAATATCTGATGTATAAGGAAAGTACAAACCATGGTTCTGAGTTCCCTTTAGATACTTCAAGATCTTCTTTGCAGCCTCAAGGTGAGGTACCCTTGGTTTGTGCATGAATTGACTTAGCACACTAACTCCATATGCTATGTCAATTCTGGTCAAGGTAGCATAATTCAAACTACCTACCATACTTTGATATCCTGTAATGTCTTGGACTTCATCCCCTTCATGAGCACTTAGCTTTAGGTTGACCTCCATTGGAGTACTTGAGACTTTAGCATCCTGCGGGTTAAACTTCTTCAACATGTCTTGTACATATTTTTTCTGAGTGATATATATACCTGAATTAGTATAAACTAATTCAAGTCCTAGAAAGTATTTCAATAATCCAAGTTCAGTGATCTTGAACTCCTTCATCATCTGGTTTTTTATGCTTCTGATTCCTTGGACATCATTACCTGTAATGATGATGTCATCAACATAAACACAGAGATAGATTACCTCTGAGTTGCTCCTTTTGATAAACAATGAAGTATCTGCCTTGCTCATAGTAAATCCTTGGTCTTGGAGGTATGTTCTCAGCCTGTAGTTCCATGCCCTAGGTGCCTGCTTCAATCCATATAGAGCCTTCTTCAATTTACAAACATAATTTACCTTCTTGGGGTCTTCATAGCCAGGTGGTTGTGACATGTAGACTTCTTCAGATATCCATCCATTTAAGAAAGCATTCTTGATATCTAATTGGTACATGTTCCAATTTTTGGATGCAGCTACACTCACCAATACTCTGATTGTTGGCATCTTAGCCACAAGAGAAAATGTCTCCTCATAATCAATGCCTTGGGTTTGTGCAAAACCCTTGGCTACCGACCTAGCTTTGTACCTATTGATTGTACCATCAGAGTTCCTCTTTAGTTTGTAGATCCATCTGGATCCTATTACCTTCATAGAGTCCTTCTTGGGCACCAAGTCCCATGTGTCACTCTCCTTGAGAGCTTCTATTTCTTCATCCATAGCTCTTTTCCATTCTCGTTTGGTGATTGCCTCTTCATATGAACCTGGTTCTTCACTTAACAAGTCCTTTGCAAGATAAATTGAATGCTTAGTAACAAGAGATGTATCATACCCATATCTAATAGGCTTCTTACTTTCTCTCTGAGATCTCCTTATTGCTTGAGTTGAAGATTTTGGTATATCCTCAAGCTTCTTGATCTTCATCTTGCCTCTGGACTTTCATGCCTTGAATTCTTCAAGATTGATTGTGTCATCATCTTCTGAACTTGAGTCTTCCTTCTGGATTGGTTCCTCCCTTGAGAGTTTTGGAAACTCCTCTTCCAAATCATAGGGTAGACTAACCTTCTTGCAATCATTCTCATACCATGAGTCATTCTCATCAAAGATGACATCTCTGCTTACCTTGAACCCTTTATTGGTTGGGTTGTAGAATCTGTACCCTTTTTTATTCAAGTCATAACCAATGAAAATACATTTTTATGCTTTAGGGTCTAGCTTTCCCCTTACCTGTGAGGGAATATGCACATATGCTATACAACCAAAAATTTTGCAATGATCCAATGATGGTCTCTTACCATGCCAAGCTTCATAAGGTGTCATTCCATCAAGTGATTTTGATGGCAACCTGTTTATGAGATAGGTGGCAGTAGATATACTCTCTGCCCAAAGATAATTTGGCAACTTCTTTTCATTAAGCATGGACCTAGCTGTTTCAACAATAAGCCTATTCCTTCTTTCAGCTACCCCATTTTGTTCAGGTGAGTACCTTGTGGTTATCTCCCTTTTGATGCCTCTTTCCTGCAAGAAGTCCTCAAACTCATTTGAGAAGTATTCACCTCCTCCATATGACCTTAGCTTCTTCAAGTTCCTTCCTGTTTGATTTTCAACTAGTGCAAGATATCTTTTGAAACAATTAAACACTTCATCCTTGTGCTTCATAAAGTATAACACAGTCCATCTGCTATAATCATCAATGAAAGACACATAGTACCTTGATCCTGAAATGGAGGGATCCTTGCTAGGTCCCAAAACATCTGTGTGCACCAAGTCTAGGTAGTCTTCATGCATAAAACCTTTCCTTGAGTAGGGCAATCTGTGAGACTTACCAAACTGACACGCACCACATTTGTAAATCATGTGTTGCTTGGATACATTAGGTATCCCAAGCACACATTGGTCCCTACACATTTGCTTTAAGGTCCTTTCACCTATGTGACCTAACCTTTTGTGCCATATTTCTAATTCCGAAAGTGTTTGATCCTTGTAATTGTATAAAGCAATGTTTTTGGTGTCTTCTAGCTCAAAAGTGAATAATCTACCTGATTTTTCTCCCTTGGCTATCCTTTTGAATCCATGTCTTGGGTCTTCTACATATGCTCCATGTTGATTGAACCTGACCTGCAAACCTTTCTCCACAATCTGACCAACACATTAAGTTTTTGGTAATGGTTGGTACATAAAGTACCCTGCTCAATAGGTTCTGGTTACCATCACAAGTTTTTACATTTCCAATCTTTACTACAGAATGCTTAGTATCATCACCTATCTGTACTTGATGTTTGCCCTTGGGTTCCTCAAGATCAGAGAGTAGTGCCACATTGCCAGCTACATGATTAGAACACCTTGAATCAATATAAAACAGATGATCATCATTGGTACCTGACTTGGAAGTCATATTCATGATCAATAGGGAGTCATCTTGCTCCTCTGTGTAGTTGTTGTAGTCTTTCCTATTTCTGAATCCTCCTTGGTAGTTACCATTATGGTTGTTGTTCTGATTGTTGTTGTAGTTATTGTTGTAGCCATTGTAGCCTTGGTGTTGGTTGAACCTTCCTCTGCCTTGAGAGTATCCACCTCTTTGATAGCCTCTTCCTCTCTGATTTTTGTAGTTTCTGTAGCACTCATCTGTGGTGTGGTTAGACAGTCCACAAATATTGCATGATGATGAATTGTAGAGTCTTCCCCTACCTTGCTTACCTCCTCTGCCCCTGCCTCTTGAAGATCTACCTCTCCCTGCATAGTTGGCTTGGGAGGTAGAACCTTCATCTTCTTGCTTTTTACCTTTACCTTTGTCTTTAATCTTTTTATCAGTATATAGGGTAGAAGGAGTGTTACTTTTAGATGTATCTCCAACCTTTGTGAACTTTGCTTCATGTGTAAATAGTTGGCCCATCAGAGTTGTGAGATCTGGGGTATGCATGTCCATGTAGAGATCCATTGCAGTGGTGAAGCTTTCCCACGTATCATCTGCCTTTAGTCCATTGGTTACTTGCCCTACTATTTGTTCCTCTTCAATCTCCTCACCTATGCTTGCTAATTGGTCTGCCACATCCTTGATCTTGGTCACAAATTCTGAGATTGATTGCTTTGGTTGCTTCCTAAGGATTGTGAACTCAATCCACAATTGATTCTTCCTGGCCCTTGTATTAGATGAAAAGTATGATAACAAGGTTTCCCAAGTTTCTTGGGAAGTCTTACAATTCCTGATGTGAGGTAAAAGGAAATCAGATATAGAGTTAAGAAGGTAAGACCTTGCCAATGCATCTTTTGCACACCATGTATTAAGTCTTTCTTGTTCTTCCTTGGTGGGTTGACCACTTGCTTTGAATGAGGGCAATTCCTCATCTCCTGAGATGAATCCAAATAGACTTCTTCCTTGTAGATAGGTCTTCATCCTTAGAGACCAAGCTTGATACATTAGGGGAAAAAATGAACCCTGAATGGGCCTTTTAGATTAAGGAGGGATTAGTGATGGACCAATGAGAAGAGGGTGGTGGCCAAAGTCTAGTCCCTAGATCACATAGGCTAGGCCTAGTCTTCCCTTGTTTTTGTGTGGTGAAAGAGCAAACACCACCTAAAAATCCTTGTTTTCTCCACTTGAATGGTTTTCGAATTTTCAGAAATGATTTTTAGCCCTTGGATGGAGTTCAAAATCCAATGGTAGAGGCTAGAGCACAAAAGTCAAGGTGCCTTTGCTTTATGACCCTTGGATTGGCTTTAGATCTTGTGGCTAAGATCAAATGAGGCTTCAAAAAGGCGCCTATGCTTTATCACCCTTGGATGTGGCTTAGATCTGAGGGCTCTCATTGATGCCCATGGGATTTGAGCGCCTTGAATTTGGGCCTTTAGATGGGGCCTTGATCCAATGGCTAGGATGGGTGCCCATGATGATCTTGGGCGCCTTTTGTTCTCCTCTCTTAGATCCAAGGTTCATCCAACGGCTCACGTCGCCCGCGCTGCAAAGATCAGCCCCAAATCCGGATATCCATCGGATTTGAGTCAATCCAAGGGCCTAGGATTGTGCACAGAATGCCCAAAAAAGCCTGCTTGAATAGGACAAAACTCCCACGACTTTTTTTACCTTCTCTCTCTAGAGGCCCTTCAACTTAATCTAAGCCATTGAATTCAAATATCCAAGGGCTCAAAACACTCCAATTTAGTAATTTAAATATGAAAGCTATCAAATACTATTTTATTTGAGAATACCACTGGTGGTTTTGTATGCTTTCTCAAACCACTAGATTAAGCATTTTAATCCCTAAAAATTAGGAATCCTTACAAGGCCCATGCAGAGTCCATTTTTTCCCCTAATGAATTGTTCCTGCCCAATTTATCAATGAATGAAGGATAACCATCTCCCATGTTACCTTGTTTGCTCTGATACCACTGTTGGGAAAGATGGATGGATCCCCCAGAAGATTGAGTAGGTGCTGCTGATCCTGCTTTGCACCAGCCCTCAGTGACTCCAGATATGATTAGTAGAGACCCTTAGCTTCCAAATGATACCAAGAAATGCTATATGTACTTTGGAAAAGGTTTGAGTAATGACTTGATCAAAACAGATGAGTTTGTGAATCACAAAGCTAGAAAACTTTCTATTTTGGTGTTGATACCTGCTCATTCTTTCACTCAGTATGACCAATACACTTACAATTGGAAAAATTGCTTCTAGAGGTATTCTATTAGCTTAGTAAGCTACCATTTACAAGTGAAATCATTCAAAATGATAAACTATACTAGGAGAAATAACTTTAGCAAATTTATGGACACCCCCAACTTTTTAGGAAGTATGCAGATAAATACCAGTGAGCACGTAGACGGCGATTTCTTGAGATTGGCTGAACCAAGTTGCTTCAAACTTTGTATGCTTGTAGTATGCTTTGAGCTGGATCCACCAAACTTTGAATCACTTGATTTGGTGAAGTAGGCACTGAGATAGGCCTCTTTGAAGTTGACAGAGTTGGATGTAGAAACCTCAGAGAATACAGTAGTGATAGAAGTGAATGTATGTATTAAATCACATTGATGTACATTCCCATTGGCCTGATTAACATTGCCAAATGGTACTCAGAGGTGTAGGCTATGGAGTAGACCTCACACTCTCAATGATCAGTAGTGTAAGCCTCGGGAATTGAGCTAGACAAATGAGATAGCTACCCGCGACTTTTGACTTGCAGCTTTTATAGAGTTGAGTTGAAAAATCAAGTTTGAATTCAAATTCAAGCTCCTAGAATCTTTCACCTAAAAGGTAATGAGATATTCTCTCAATCATCCAACAACTTTTTCCATAATTCTAATCAAGTAGGTGTGTACATAAGAAATGCCAAGTCTTTTAGACTTTTACAATGAGTAAAATGGTAAGAACTTATAAGCATAAGTTCCTATGTTCCTTCCTTCAAGTGGTGTCTTCATGAAGTAATCCAAGACAAATTGTGAAGGCTTGAATTGCACCAACAGAAAATGGCTCTGGCATTTTATTGGGTGCATGTGCGAATGTGCCTATAATGATAGGTGGTGTTCGAGAAGAGATTCACTTCTTTGTTCAAGATATTTGTTCATATGAAGTGATTCTCGGACAGCCATTTATAGCTGAAATTAGAATGGAAACAAAAGCAATGAATGACGGATCAGCGTATGCAAGAATTCGATCCAAATCAGGGATGGATTCTTTGCAAGTTATGACGGTTTGCCCAAACCACACTAGAAATAGAAAGAGCTTAAGAAGAAATCCCATTGACTCGATCATTCATGTTTGTGATGATCCACTGGCTGTAAGAGAATATGGAGCGTATTATGATCAAAATTTCTGCTAGACTCCACTATTGAACGAGACAATAGTGGACGTTGTTTTGATGTCTCGCCTATCAATGAACATAAATTTGAAGACTACTTAATTTGTACTCCTACAACTAGCTTAAACTATATTACTAAAGAAAACTTTACAAAAACATTTAGAAAACAAACTAAAAATATTTTAGAAAAACCAAATTAATTTCAAGTGACTAGAAAATTGAATGTATAATTGAATTATCAAAAAGTTCCACTCTATTAGAAGAGCTAGAAAGTGTTTCTCATGAAAATTTAGAATCAAATATGATAATTCTTAACTCTGTTCAAGAGTATGATATTATTAGTGAATTTATCCTAGAACATGAAGTTAGCATAGAAACTAAATACAAAACTGTAGAAAAGAAAATAAAGCCTGTAGCTCAACCCTTACCCAAAGATAATCATGATATACTTTGTCGAGTATCAAATGATCCTATTCTTAGAGATCGATCTAAGATAGGTCACATATTTACTGAGGAGAGTAAGAAAAATATTAAATTCGGTGATGAATTTCTTTCTCAAATTGAAAAAGAGGAGTTTACCAAGATGATCGTTCGTCATGGTAAAGCTTTTTCTTTATTCCCTCATGAGATAGGATGTGTAGACCCAAAGTCAGTAGCTCCAATGATTATTTTCACAGTACCACATATTCCTTGGAATCTTCGTCCGATTCTTGTTCCAAAGGCTCATTTACGTGAGCTAATGAGACTGTTAAAGGAGAAGATTGCCATGAGAATCTTGGAACCATCCTTAGCACCATACTTTAATAGGTGGTTCACGGTACCGAAAAAGAGTGGGAAGCTACACTTTATTCAGGACCTGCAGCCTGTGATAAAGTCACTATTAGGAATGTAGGAACAGGTCCCATTGTAGATGAGTTTGCCGACGCATATGCTGGTCACTCCATCTATTCAATGGGAGACCTGTATTCAGAGTATGATCAGTTTCAATTAGCAATTGAGAGTCGAGATGTGACCACGATGAATACTCCTTTGGGTTTAGTACGTATGTGTACTTTACCACAAGGAGCAATGAATTCTGTGGCACACATGATGAATGCTATGAATCTGGTCCTACATGACTTTATCCCAAAAGTGACAATGCCTTTTATTGATGACATTCCAATAAAAGGGTGTGTGGAAAAAGAAAATGATGAAAGTTTGGATTCATCTGATTGCAGAAAGTTTGTTTCTAGCCATATTTTAGATTGTGAAAAGATATTTGAAAGATTTGAAGAGGTTGGACTAACTTTCTCCCTAGAGAAATCAACTTTTGGTGTTAATGAAGTGTTAATAGTTGGGCATTTATGTGGCCATTATGGTCGTAGACCCTATCCAGCAAAAGTTGATGCCATTAGTAGGATTTCTAAGAGATGTCGCAATGTTAGTGAAGTGAGGAGATTCCTAGGTGCTTGCATTTTCTATGTCATCTGAGTCCCTCACTTTGCTCATGTAGCAAATCCGCTTTATGATTTATTAAGAAAAAGAAAGAAATTCTTTTGGATTGATGAGCATTCTAAAGTATGAGGCGTCTAAAGCAATTGCTTATCAATGCTCCTGTTTTGAAACGTATTGAGCACTTGTAGTACGTGCCAGTTACATTCCTCTCTCAAGCATAGAGATCCCCTTCACCCGACCTATCCACCTTGTATCCATTACAAGTGGGTAGTTGACCTTGTGACCATGCCTAAAAGCAATGATGGCATGAGATATATTGTTCTTGCACGAGAGGATTTGACAAATCATGTCAAGGGTAGAGCGCTTTGCTCGAATACTACTTATAATGTATGCGTATTCCTTTTGGAAGAAGTATTATCCAGATTTGGATATATAGAAAAAGTAGTAGCGGATAGAGGTGAGTTAGATGCGAAAGAGGCAAGAGAATTCTTCACACAGCATGGGATTCGATTGTCTCTTACAACTGCCTATAACCCAGAAGCGAACGGTAAAATAGAACGAGGTCATCCTTCCATAGTGAAGGCCATTTCGAAAGCTTGCCATGGAGATATTGGTCAATGGCCAAAATATCTCCCATTTGCTCTTTGGGCTGATAGAATGACGTACACGAGAACAACTGGTTTTATGCTGGCTGAACTCATGTACTGTCAGAAACCATTATTTCCCATTCATAGTCACGTAGTTAATTGGATGAATTTAGGTTGGAAAGATAATATTTCAAGAGAAGACTTATTAGGACTTCGAATTAAACAATTAAAACAAGGAAACGAAAATCTAAAAGAAGCAATTAAAAAATTAAAAACATCTAGATTGAAAAATAAATTATATTTTGATAAGAAACATAGACTAAGGCCGCAACGAATAGAGAGTGGTGACTGGGTGCTTGTGTATGATAGTACGTTTGATACTCAATACAATGCACGTCAGAAACTAACTAAACGTTGGTTCAGACCTTATGTTGTTGTTTCCGTTCATGAAACAGGTACATATAAATTACGTGAACACCCCTCTACGACAACCTTGGTGAGCCCGATGTGAAGCACCACGGCCCAACAATCTCAGGTAATCTTAAAAACAAAAGCATAAATTATGAATGGGAGTTTTATCTCTCCCTCATCAAAAGATAATTACGAGCACGAGCATGAGAGTTTTATCTCTCCCTCATAAAAAGATAATTACGAGCATAGGAGTTTTACCTCTCCCTCATCAAAAGGTAATTATGAGCACGGGAGTTTTATCTCTCCCTCATCAAAAGATAGATACGAGCTTGGGAGTTTTATCTCTCCCTCATCAAAAGATTCGAGCACGCGAGTTTTATCTCTCCCTCAGCAAAAGATAATTACGAGCACGAGCACAGGAGTTTTATCTCTCCCTCATTTAAAGATACAAGCACGGGAGTTTTATCTCTCCCTCATCAAAAGATACGAGCACGGGAGTTTACCATCTCCCTCATCAAAAGGTAATTCTGAACGGGAGTTTTGTAGTTTTCTCACTCAAAATTAAAAAAACTTATGAATGGGAGTTTACCATCTCCCTCATCAAAAGGTAATTCTAAATGGGAGTTTTGTAGTTTTCTCCCTCAAAATTAAAAAAACTTATGAATGGGAGTTTACCATCTCCCTCATCAAAAGGTAATTCTGAACGGGAGTTTTGTAGTTTTCTCCCTCAAAATTAAAAAAGCTTATGAATGGGAGTTTACCATCTCCCTCATCAAAAGGTAATTCTGAATGGGAGTTTTGTAGTTTTCTCCCTCAAAATTAAAAAAACTTATGAATGGGAGTTTACCATCTCCCTCATCAAAAGGTAATTCTGAACGGGAGTTTATCATCTCTCTCATAAAAAGGTAATGTACTAATTGAAGGAAAAAGATTGAATTAATGAATTTTTATAGACATAATTAATTTAAGGATTATTTTATACTAATGATCTTTATGAGGGTTTTGATAACAGGTACTAATCAAAGCTTTGGATAGAAGAGCAATAGTTTTTGAATCGTCTATACATACCATAAAGTCCTTTTATGAATTCTATGTGTACATATGAATATTTTGATTCGATATTTCTTATCACGTGTTTAGTGTTTGAATGCAGGAGAAGGTCGAAGGAAGGCAATGGACATGGGAAGTGAAGTGAAGATCAGAAAGCCGTGTCTTTTTTCTTAGTTCGCTTGTTAATCCAAATTTTTTTTGCACCTATTTTGAGATGCATTGCACACCAAGTATGCATGTACAAATGTGTAGAAAGCACGTCTTTTAAAACCAATAGAAGCACATCCATCTGCACATTAGATAAATAGATAACCATCATTGAAAAATTAATGAATCAAGTTTTGAGAGAATAGAGAGAGTGTAGTTATGAGTAAGGAAGAGAGATTGCATTTGTGAGAGAGTTGAATTGTGAGTATTGAGAGTTTATTTGTTTAGATACCATAAGACCTTGATTTTTGCACCATTCAATTTTTTCTTCATGCATCTAAAAAATGCATAAATGAAATGTAGAGAGCACGAGTATTTTTAAACCCATAGGTGCACGCTTGATTGCACTTGTAATGAGTTATATATATATGTAAAGCTGCTAACATCAATTTGAGTGTGAAGCTTTGTCATTGAATGCTAAATACCTCTTTTTGCACCATTATGTTTTTGAAAATGCACTTGAAGTATGCATGCGGTAGGGTCCTTACATGACCATGCATTGAGGCACAAACTGAGTGGTATCCATGCACATAAGAGAGACTGTAAGGCTTTATGTATTTTCACATTGCTATGTATAAGAATGAGTGCACAAGCCTCACCATCAAAAGCCATTTTCTTTATTTATTGCACCAAATTTGTTTTTCTATGCACTATAGAGTATGCATTCCATAGGGCCCATTACATGGCCATGCATAAGGCACTTTACTTTTTTTACCCATGCACTTGAAGATTTTGTAACAAAATGATATATAAATATACTTTATGATATGAAGAAAACAGGTTTATTCTTAGATTGGTGCATCCGGAGGAAGCACAGGTTTGGAGGGGGTGAGTGTTGTAGAGATTCTCATCTCTACGTTTGCCTTTACATGCTACAAACCGACACACTTTCTCGACCATCCATTGCTGATGCAGCTATTGGAGTGAAGTGCAGAGTAGACATGAATATGAAAGAAGATTTTTCAATCTATCAGTTCGGCATTATTATTGTACGAAGGGAGGAGTAAAAGTAATATTAAAACTAAGGCATTTCAACCGAAGAGGAAACTTCCAATGCCAAGGAGCTTTTGAAATGTTTAATGTATATTTAGCACTTTCTATAGATGTCCAGATTTGTGGTAGAAGCATCGTTTTTTTTAGAACTACTAGAGGAATTTAAGAAAGAAAAGGGAGGAGTGGAGAAGTCGCGCATGACATGCAGAAAAAGTGGAGGCTACGTGTGCATTAGAGGAGACGAAAAGATAAGAAGGAGGGCAGCAGATCATTTGGTTTCTCCCCCCCCCCCCCCCCCCCCCCCCCTTTTGGGGACTCAGAATGTGTCGCTTCAATACTTTCAACATATGTTTGCTAATGCTCTCTCTCACATTTGCTAAATGCAAAAGAGGAGGTCAAACTTAGTGATCAATTCAAACATATATTCAGGAGGACTGCGGGAGAGAAAGGAGACACAGATATCTGCAAGGAGGGAGGCATGGGCTGGAGAGAGAGGAACAGTCAAGAGACTATTACGTGTGTTCAGAGGGAGGCAGCAAGCGTATGAACTGAAGACAAGATCTTTAATCGGCATCTTGTGCAAATTAAGGAGGAACTCACTTCGGCTATCTGGCGAAGATATCTGACAAAGATCCGAGGGTTCAACTGGGAATAATCATGACGAAAGGAGCATGCGTATAGGAAGACGGGTGTACTCTTTAAAGATTCGGAGGTGAAATGTCTGAGGCTATGACATTAAGGATGAGGAAGAGCTCTGTTTTATTGATTGATGGCAATCATCTGAGGATTTGATTGATGGACAGCCAATGAGAAAAAAAAAAAGAAAAAACAAAATCTGCATATTCGATCAACGACTGATCTGAGGAATCTATCCGACACCAGGAGGCCAATTCAAGAATGCTCCAGAATATCTCGACAAGAGCAAATACCATATCTGACTACTTTTGATGATGCTCACACTCATTGTACTTCAAACTATGTTCCATTTTTGTTATGCTACTGGTGTTGGCACCCTCTACGCATTCTGATGATGGAGTTGACCAAGTAAAACAATTGATATATGCACAGGTTAGTTTTTGTTTTATACAATTCTTATTCGTGATAGGTCAAGCGCCTGCAAAGAAAAAATTGTTTATAGCATAATTCTGCAAATATATGACTATTTACAACTTAAATTTGGGATTGTGTTGTTGTTTTTTATCGCCAAAAATTTGGGATTGGGTTGTTGTTTTTTTTTCAAAACAGAAGTTTGCTGTAATCTTCAGATGTTAAGGGGAACTCATTTTGAATAGTGGAATTTGGAAATTTCTATTTATCTGCACAAGAGAGCAACTGATCTACAAACCCACTGCCAGTAGTTTGCTATTGTTCCCCCTCGTTCCTAGTTTTTTACTCTAGGATGCTCTAACGAAGAACGAATGCTGAGTGATTAAATTATTGTTTGTTTTTTTTCTTTTACTATAAATTTTCATTAAAACACTTTTGGAACGAGTGCGTTTGTTTTGCGTTATGTTTTTTCACAATTCTAAAATAGAAACAAGAAGTACATTTAAAGCCCAATACATGTCAGATGTTTGTGCAGCCTATGCCTCAGCAAGACAGGAGAAAAAATTTCTCATGGCGTAACTACTATCTGAAGATTCAAAGGTAAATTGCTCCGATATGGATTTACTCATTATACTTTGCAATAACATTGTTCTCTATCTATTGGTTTGTCCACCATCGGCATAATTGTTTACCATTCTCATTCGAAAAAACTCTTCGCAAAGAGTCAGCTACTAAAGTTTATTAGGAAGCAATGATTATACATTTCAGTTAGCACTTTAATTCATAATGCTTTAATAATGCAAACACTATGTTTCATTAACAAATTTTCTGTGTATTTTAAAATGAAATGTTCAGTCGTATCGTTGTTCTAATATTTGTTTCAGACAAAGAATTTGCTCAATCGCCGCCAACATAGAAATATAGCCTGTGGATTTGTTATGAACTGTTCGGGCGGTAACTTCCTTTGTGAAATCAACCACGAATTATGGATTCAGGAGACGTCTGGTTGACTGGTATATATGTTTACTTGTCTGCTGAACTTTTTATAGAAACTCTCTATTGTACTTATACATTTACTAAATATGTTAACACTTTAGTTATTAGATTTAAGAGTACAAGTTGTGTTATGCGTATAGTGTCAATTTAAACATTTTTTTTTCTCGCTGCTAAATTTGGAAAGAGCAGGTCCTACAAACAAGTTCATTGCATGTTTTAATTGCAATTGTAGAAAATCCATTCATTACATCAAGGCTCGAAGATGAAGCATCGCTCAAAGTTGCCAGAGTTTTGTCCTGATCTGTCTATTTTTCACCTGGTTTCATATAATGTGTGTGATAATCATTTGAAGCTCTTTAAAAGTATTCACTGTACGAAATAGTTAAGACCAATTGAGTATATTGTCATAAGTTTATTGCAATTCTCTCATTGGGAAGAAACAACTACCACGTGTCTTTGAAATTAAAGTTACCGAAATATAATTTCTTTTGAGATCTGGACTATCATACATCGAGAATTTGCACTCCTATTATAAATTATGTTTATTCTTTTATGATAAATTCAGCAATATTTACATGTGTTCGTCATAGACATAAGTACAACAGGATAGAGTATAAACGATCTTTTGAATGCTTCTCTATGTCTCCTTGTTCTTCACTAAGAGACCGATCTACACACTTGATTTCCTTCAAAATACAGAACCTAAGAAGCCAATGACATTTAGGAACTCATTCCCACTATGAATCACATTGAGGAAGTCATTGCGGGAGTTGTTAGAATTCAGCGGGAAACTTGTAAGAAATGCAGATTTTGTGAGAAGTTAAAATCTTAACGTAAACAAACAGTTATTGCCTCTTTGTAACGATTGAACTTGCACTATTTTATTTGTGAAACGGTAATGTTGTTACAAATATCTTTTGTTTGAGATTGAAAGCTTTTGACACATACCTATTGAGAGGCCATCGGAATCGTACATGGGAATGTTTATTTAAGCTATTTCTTAAGTGTATCATCGTTTTCTATATAAAGTAGAAAGGCATTTAGAAATTTAGTGATACATTGGATATTGAGGATTCAAATCGGTTGGTTAAGTGATATCTGTGTTATTTATATGAAAACTTTATATCTAATTTTTTAGAAGACTTTCTCCACGTGCACATCATTGCAACGAGAATGCACTCGAAACTTTTCTATATTCTTGTGAATACAAGTATTAACATAAAAATAAATGCATGTGATTAGTTGGATAACTTACAAAAGTAAAAAATTACCTTTACTTGACGAAAAATATTTCTTTAACAAAGAAGATCTAACCAATCTTTGTGATTTTGTAATCTTTTGAATCTCCATCGCACCTGAGATTGCCCCAAGCACCCGACGTGCGCCGTATTTTCTGCGGTTGGCCCGATCCACCGACCGTCACTTTCGTGCCTACAGCGCTGCTCTTGCAATATTCACACCCGAGCTGCCATCAATTAACACTTCGGTGATCTTCTGGTTTTTATGCCATACTGTGATCAATGGAATTGAGTGATCCACCGTAGAATCAATTTTCGGTTGTATGGTTGCGGTCGCCGGAGTACATGAAGACCCCGGGCTAACATGCTATTGAAATTGCTGCTTAACTCCTGGCACTAGGGCGAGCAATTGTCCCAAAGGGAGTGTGATTGAAGCCTTAGATAGGATATCCCATACCTGATATGTTTGGGTCGTACTTCTCACCGATTTTGATGATGATTCGAATGTTGTTGTGGCCAAATTTCGTTCATTCAATCTTGCCTGCGGCAGGGGGACCTGTGTTACCGGAATTGGATCAGGAAACATAGTCGGCTTCTTAGCTGTCCATTGCGTAGCCTTAGCTGTCCAGTGACTAGCCAGTGACCAGGCTCAAACACTTCAATTGTTGGTTGCAACTACTTACCCAATCTTGTCTGCACGACAGCTCCTTGTGACTCGACTAGTGAAATATAAACCATGTTGGTCATTGGATTTTGTCGCTTCTTCTTCCTTTTGTCGTACTCCGCTGCTTCCTTGCAAAATCTACGGATGTGGCCAATCTCGCCACAAAAACGGCATCGAGGGGGTGGAAGAGAGGTACCTTCCACTGATGTACCCGCCTGCCATCGATTTGAATTAAAATTGGTGTTTCGCTCACCCCAATAATTCCTATATCCTTGCGACTGATTGGTTCGTATCTGTGCTGGCACGTAATGGGTTGCTGGCTGTCCTGTTCTTGTATGATGGCATTTACAGCTGCTCTACCTTGCACCTTTGCATTATATGCGCAAGTCTCCGTTGAGTGTCCTGTTGTGTTGCAAATGGCACAATACATCTAGTTGAGGGCACATGTAGAACTAGTGTGCCCTGGATTTTTACTTGTTACAATACACATATTTGGCCGGATCATCAGCTGCATTCTTAGTTGCTTTCAGCCATTCCAAATCTTCTATAAATCCTCCAGCTTTGCGCTCCAGTTGTAAGGCCATCCCACTTATTGCGTCCAACGTCATTCGGCCCACACATCAAATGATCATGTTTTGTCTCAACTATGGATTCAGTCCGTTAATGAACCGTTGGGTGATAACATCGTCCGATAGATTAGCATGTGCTAGAGGCAGCTACCTTAAGTGGGTTCTAAATAGTGTTGCGTATTCCTGAACACTCTGATGCGGCTTCTGCTGATTGTTCTGCAAATAATCAAAGATTTCGGCCAGATTTTTCTTCAACCGGAACCTCTGTAAAAATGCATCTCTCACATCATCATAGTTAGCGAAATGATTAATATCATACTCATTCAACCACCTAGCTACTTCAAATAACCTATCCTCAACTTTGGTATTGAAAGTAGAGAGGCTTGCCCCGAACAGTCATGAACGTAATAAGGGTCCACCAGTTAGTACTGCACTGTCATCGAAAAACTTCAAATTCCCACTCAATGGTACCGAACTTCCACCGGAACTTATCGAACTTTCACTGCTCCAAGTTATCTTTTCACCGGCAACGGTCCCACTTGGTAACGCAACTTTATCACCGAAATTAGTTAAATTCTAATCAGATAGCATTGGACTAACTGCGCGCTGCATCTTTGTGCACCCAGAAGTCTCTATACCTTCTTTAGAACATACGAGAATCACACCGGAATCCACCGGAATCTCATCATGTGTCACCGAACTAGCACCGGAATCATTGCTAACTGGCTCTGATCCTTCTACCACTGGGCTTAAATGGCCTGTACTTCTACCTCCTGGGGGTGTCCCTAATAGATTTGGAACTACCCAGGGATGTTGGTCTCTCCTATATTTGGATAGGACTCGTCGGACCAAGTAACGGGCATATATCACTTCTACTCCCCTTGCCTTATGTACTGCTCTACCTTTATTGATTATTCTCAATCTAGTGCCATCTTCCCATAGACGGTGCCAGTGTTAAAAGGACTTCAATCAAGTCACTTTTAAGCTCTTCTGGGTTCTTGGGGATGGTAGGGGTCTGACAATGCAAAGGCCGTTTACTTAATTTTCCCAATTAACTAATTACCCAAACAGTAATTATACATCCAAGCATTAACTTATGTTACATAGTTGCAATTCTTGGATTACGGATGTCCTTACACAGTAGGTTATCGCGCAAATTATCAACCACACAGTCGTTAAACTTATTGATGTTAAGACAATGTTACCATGTTAGTAATAAATTACATCAATTAAGCAAGAACAAACTTGACAGTATGGTAGAATAGAATGGGATTTCCTCTTTTGTTCTTTGCATGATGTTGGATTTTGCAACAATCTTTATTAAGTTTGTCAATACTCTTCTTGACAATGCCTTTTCTAGGAGTTTTCACAATGTTGTTATCTCCAAAACGTTTACAATAGCTAGATCCATGTGATAGGGTGCGTCCTTGATCCCCTTCTCTTTGTCATTGTCAGTGATTCCTTGGTTGGCTACTTAAAGATGCTATGTCTAAAGACAATATCAAAGGTGTTATTGTCCCTAATAATGATGTACCTCTAGGATTGGAAATGTTTGTTGAGGACACCAATATGCTTATGATAGCTTATGAGATCTTTGATTCTTCTCTTGATTGTTTGGATTTTTTTTTTTGTGCTACTAGTGGCTCTAATATCGATCATAAGAAAAGAAAAAACTACTTTTAAGGGATCTCATTAATTTATTCCTTGTTGTGTGAGAGATAAGGCTATGCTATTGTTAATGATGGGAAGTGTTTAAACTTCTTGGAATTCCTATGGCTTCAATAATTATCGTAACTAGAGATGAGAATGGGTCATCAGTAAACTTAGGGTTAGAGTATTCAGATGGTATGCTCTTCAAAGCTACATTGGTCATAGAGTATTAATCTTAAAAGTAGAAATAATTTTGCAAGTACTATAAGCGAAATGATCATGTCATAAAGAGTTATCAAAATCTAGTTGCAAGAGTGGCAATAAAGAAAGAGGTTGGAATGGTTGTTGGAGGGGCCTCTATGCCTAAAATAGAGTCTACTAGTCTTCTTCAAAATGAAGAATGGGCATTTACTATATGTAGCTATGACTCGTCTTCTTCTGCGCATTATATTTTTATAGTGGACTCAGATGTCTGGTACTTTGATAGTAGGGCATCCAAAACTATTACCTTATAGCATAACATGTTCAGTTCACTTGAGATGGCCCCTCTAGGAAATATTATCGCATGCACTAAAAAATCCTCTCATCCTATAATGGGGATTAGTAAGATCATTATAACTACTAATGATGGTAGTTATTTCAAATTCTTAGATGCTTTGTATGCATAGGGTGTATGAAAAATCAATTCTTAGTTTTAACATTAGGCAAGATTGGCCTGGGTGTCAAATTTGCTCATGACACATGTTCAATTCATGATCTTTGAAATCGTAGTGTTATTATTGCTTTTGGAATTTCATGTGGTGGGATATGTAAGATCATATACTATCCCAAAAATGTCAATGATTAAGCATGTGGAGTTCAAGATTCTCAGGCAATCTCAGATGCAAAGCTTTGGCATGTATGCTTTGGACATGTAAATGTTACTAGTTCGCTACACTTGCAGTAATCTCAAATGGTATCTTCTTTGCTTGACCTTTAGTTAATTTGTAAATATGTCTGCAAAGGCTATATTTAGGGCTAAATGCAACTTTTCTCCTTCCCAAAAGATGGTTGAGTTTGAGCTACTCATGAGTTGTAGCTTCTTTGTAGTGATGTCTATGGTCCTATGCCAAAACCTTATTTTGGGAACTACCTTTACTTCATGAATCTTATTGATGATTTCTCCAAGCACGCATGGTTGTATCCATTGAAAGAAAAGTCCCAAGTATTTATGTGATTCAAATAGTTTTTGGTTATGGTAGAAAATTTATCAACATGTAAATTGGACACCCTCTGTTCTAATGGAGGGGGTAAATACATGTCTTATTATTTTAATGCATTTTTTGTTGAGTGTCGGATAAAACATCAATCAATAGTGTCACACTCACCTCAAAACAAATGGAGATGCCAAGTTGTGTGGTCAATAGTCCAGCTTTATGACATAGCTTTCAGCTTAAGATTGTTATGTGTGCAACATATCTACTTAATAGGTATCCCACCAAAGCAATGCAATCTATCATTCCATATGAGGCTTCGCATGGATGCACGCCATATGTTTCTCATCTACATTTCTGTGGTTATTTTGTGTACGCATTAGTGCTTGAACAACAATGTAGAAAATTTGACGTAAAATAGTGAAATGTATTTTTGGTGGGTATATTTCTCGAAGCAGAAGCTATTGTTTGTATCATCCACATATTAAAAACATTTCTTTTATACTTGATTTTGTTTTTGTGGGATTGGCTTCAGTTAGCTCTAGAGATGTGGATGCCACTAAAATGCCTCTTTTTATAGGTGGACAATGAAGTGCTGGTTCAAATAAGGTAATTTGTCACCCTTGATGATGTAGATCATTCCATTAGCAATATACTTGTTTATAAGAGGGATAATATAGAAGACTCTAAAATAATGCCTAGGCTCTCATCAAATTGCTATGCAATGGTTGCCTTTGGTCTCTATGAATAGAATGAGGCTCTTTTATTTGATGAAGCATAAAATACAAAAAACAAGATGGCTAATATGCAATCAAAATATGATGCTATTCTGAAGAATGGTACTTTTTCTTTCTGTGATTTGCCTCCATGGAAAAAGGACATTGACACTAAATGGGCATAAAAGCTGAAACATAAGCATGATGGAACAATTGGCAGGTATACGATGAGGCTTCTTGAAAAAGGTTATGCTCAAGAGAGAGATTGATTTTGATGAGACATTTCCTCCCATATGCCATATTATGGTTTGAAGCAAGCACCACATGCTCTCTATGAAACGATGTATGCCGACTTTATTGCTCATGGTTATGAGATCACTCCAACTAAGAGCATCTTACATGTCATACAAATGAAGTAATTTTCATGATTTTTGTATATGACTATGACATGCTGCTCATTGGTTCTAATCATATGCATATTGCTTAACTTAAGGCTGATTTGCATGCTTCTTTTGTGATGTTAGATATGGGGGAATTTGCATCATTATGTGGGCATTCAGTTTATTCAAGTTGAATGGGCAATAGCCTTGTCTCAAATAAAATACATTGATACATTATGTGAATGTTTTAGCCTAGGGAATTGCAAACCTTTTGCCACTCCTGAAGAAAGAGGTTTATGGTTGATTCTTCATGATGTTGGAAATTCCATTGATGTCTTTATTGATCACCACATTGTTGGATGCTTGATTTAATTATGCATAACTCAACTTCATATTCACCTTGTTTTCTGTTAGACGATTCAGTTTATGCATGGTCCAAGTGTCAAACATTGGTAGGTTTTTAAGCACATCTTTTTCTATTTGAGTGATACCTAGCTAGTTGGACTTTTTTATGCCAAGGGAGATCACTAACACCAGATTTAGATGCTTTTTCTCACTCACACTAGGATGGTTCCTATCACACTCGCATGTGCAATAATGATTTTTGCTTCATGCTTGGTATCTCATGCATATCTTGGATGATCAAGAAGCACCCTACTATTTATAGTTGTGAGGGTGAGTATAGGATAGCTTAACAAGGAAAATTCAATGTGTGTGGTTTAGATGCCATTTTGTGGATTTCGGTGTTGGTTAGTATTCTAAGAGGATATTCAGATTACTTGTAAACTATAAGTTAATTAGTGCTTATGTTATATGCTACAGATCTTTTTTAGATCTTAACATTAAATTGCCATAGTATAGAGAAGTGCTGAAGTCGCAAGAGTGGCTAATAATATTGAGCAAATAATGGGGCATATCGTTAACAAGAATAATTACTATATATGGTCTTATAGGATGGAAAATATCATAATGGATAAAAGAACTTTTTAAGCACATCTTTTTCTATTTGAGTGATACCTAGCTAGTTGGACTTTTTTATGCCAAGGGAGATCACTAACACCAGATTTAGATGCTTTTTCTCACTCACACTAGGATGGTTCCTATCACACTCGCATGTGCAATAATGATTTTTGCTTCATGCTTGGTATCTCATGCATATCTTGGATGATCAAGAAGCACCCTACTATTTATAGTTGTGAGGGTGAGTATAGGATAGCTTAACAAGGAAAATTCAATGTGTGTGGTTTAGATGCCATTTTGTGGATTTCGGTGTTGGTTAGTATTCTAAGAGGATATTCAGATTACTTGTAAACTATAAGTTAATTAGTGCTTATGTTATATGCTACAGATCTTTTTTAGATCTTAACATTAAATTGCCATAGTATAGAGAAGTGCTGAAGTCGCAAGAGTGGCTAATAATATTGAGCAAATAATGGGGCATATCGTTAACAAGAATAATTACTATATATGGTCTTATAGGATGGAAAATATCATAATGGATAAAAGAACTTTGGGACCACTAAATTCAGAAGATCAATGTCCTGAATTTCCAAAACCAAAAATGTAAATGAACAAAAAGAATACATAAAATGGATAGAGAAATCATGAAAAGTTCTCCATTGGATATCTATATGCATTTCCAAGATTCTTATCCCACACATCATGAAAGCTAGTACACGAAAGGAATCTTGGGATATTATTCTTGGTACATCGACAAAGGCTATGAAAATTGATTTTACGTGGAAATTGCATAGTGTATAATGTTGGAATATGTCTATCATTGATTATCTGGAAAAGATTAGAAAGATAATTGATGTACTAGCATCCATACATTGCAAAGGGGAAGATGAAGTCATGGTATCTACTATCCTGAAAGGTATGTACTATGCTAAATGGCCCAAGACCATAATATAAGAGCTTAGATACTTCCATTTTGATAAGAGTCTCTATGCATAATTTTGATGAGCTAGCACCACGTTTTATGAGAGAAGAAGTGAACATTGGCTCGAATGCATCAGGAAGTGGAAACCCAAGAGATCATGCATTCTTTAAACATACACGAAAATGTTCTAGCCATGGTTGATCACGCTCTAGACAATAAGACACTTTGGATATGCCAAGAGGAGGGGATAGATCAATTTCAAGGGGCAAGGATAGATCATATCCACCTCAAAATTGCTACCAGTGCACAAAATATGGCCATTCTTTTAAAGATTGATATCATAATTAGAATAGCCAAAGAGGAATAAGTAGATGTCATTATGCATCACATGGCAACTTGTTTGGAGGATGTTCATATTTTTTTTTGCACAAATCATATGGAAAGCATTGGAGATTGTTTTAAGTCTATAGAGCCTATGAGTAATAAAGAGGATGTGGCAATTGGTGATGATACTTTAAACAATGTTGGAGATGTACAAGTTGTACAAAAGAATGGTGTCCAAAATACATTTAGTGATGGTTTACATTTGCCTAGTATTACAAGAACTAGGTTTCTATTAGTGAGCTTGCAGATCAAGGTATGGAACTAATCTTTGACAAGCATTTTTATTTCATACATGACTTCAAGTATGACAAAAGAGGAAAATTTCTCGTTCATGACAAGAAACCGCTTAGACTATTCACCTCTGATACAGGAAAAATTCTTTAAGAGAATTTATATTCCATTGACAATGTGCACTCTGATATAACTAACACAAGGTTCCTACAACTTAGAAAATGCAAGCAAATGAGCAACCATCCCTGTTCTTTCCATCTCCTTCAAAACTACAAGTTTGAGATGCCCAAATCATTCATGCCATAACCTACTTACATCTTTATCTTTTGTAGCAATTAAGGCACTTAACTCATACAAGTTATCACATCTTATAAGTTTACCTACTACATGACCTAATGAATCCATGATTTTTGCACCACTCTTATTGAAGTGAACTTCAAGTCCACGATCTTTTTTTGCAAAAACTGATAACAAATTTCTTTTAAGTGTAGGTACATAGAGAACATCGGATAACGTTTTCTCAACACGTGGAGGAGGGATAAAAGAGTTGGTTCGAGTTCCTTCCCCTGGACACTTTGAGTCATTTCCCACCACTACATTGATCAATTCCCACAAAGGCACTAGGGAACTATAGCAATCCTTTATATTGGTAATATGGCGAGAAGCTCCACTATCTAAAATCCATGGTTCATCAACACAATCTAGAGCAGATGAGCATACCTCTTCAATAGGAAGCCATAGTTCTAGCTTTGTGTGGTTTTTAGACTCTTTGTTCTTCCACAATGATTTTACAATCCCGTTTCGTTCATCAGCTTGCTTCTTTCCACAATCCTTCATGGCATGGCCTTTACTTTCACAATAGAAGCAACTTCCTATGAACTTTTTTTTCTTCTTTGATCCATTAG
Organism: Ceratopteris richardii; assembly: GCA_020310875.1. NCBI lineage: Eukaryota > Viridiplantae > Streptophyta > Polypodiopsida > Polypodiales > Pteridaceae > Ceratopteris > Ceratopteris richardii. The sequence goes on along the minus strand of CM035411.1, from coordinate 28,475,904 downwards.
AAGAGCCTTTACCTTTTACATTTGTGAAGAATGCAACATCACTTGTACTTTGCCGATTCAAGCATCTCCTCTTCTAAAAGCATAGCATAAAAATCTTCAAATGTAAGGGGAGTCGGTCTTACCTGAGTGTTAAGGGCTCTTACTAATCCATCATACTTTGCTGGAAGAACACGTACATATCTTCAAGCCAGCCCTTCTGGTGTTATAACAACGCCAACTATAACCAATTGATGTTTGAGATGTTTTATCCATTTGATAAAATATTCACCCTTTTCAGAATCAGAATGCTTTTCATTTGCCAAGTGATTTTCTAAATTACGTATCCTAGTGTGGTTCTTGGTCTCACATTGACAAGCCAATATGCCCCAAGCCTCATGTGCTTCACTAGTATGTTGAACTGAAGTAAGTACATAATCACTTACACTAGTGACAATTGCACATAATGCATCAGCATTCCACATCTTCCAAGCTCGTAGAAGATCTGGATCTTCAACTGGTACAGGCTCTAGATCTAATCCCATTGGTCCCATGATAGTGTCAAGTAATTCATAAGAGTCTAAAATTGCAGAAGTTTTGAACTTTTAGAGACTATAGTTGGTTCCATCCAGCTTCCCTTCAGTGAATGCAAGTGGACGAGTTCGAATAGGTGCAACATTAACATTAGCTGAAGCACCAAGACCAATGTTGGATGATGATCACTTGAATAATCTACTGGTATTCTAGTCTGCTAGTAGGCTAATATAGTGATTCTTCTCAAGCTATTCGAACCTTACGGCTCTGATACCATGTAAGACAATAGCTACGCAATATAACACATGCACTAGCAGAGAAGACAATAGATATAGGAGAATCTCAGCAATTTTTTCACTAATACCAAGTACAAAGATGATGGCATTGTCCACCCCTATGCTCTCAAGGTAGAGCTTAAATGGTGATCTAGACATCTCTAGATAGGGAGATACAAGGTTGAGATATGCTGGTTCAATTCAATGTCTTAAGTAGTGCAGAAGTCATGTATATATAGGATCATGGGTGGCTTTCTATGGACAGACACTACAACATATCGAGGGAATACTGATGGTCAGTGTATCGACAAGCAGTTGTCCGCGTCGGTATACCCCTTGGACAATTTGAGAAAGCCGCTTTGCCTCGGAAATAGAGCATCAATATAAGCGTCGGTATATGCATTGGTACTTTGCTAGAACTACCGACGCTTATACCGACACTCTCTTTTTAACCGGGCCCAAACCCAAAATTCGTCATTCTGAGCGTTTTGAATCTTGATCTTCTCCTTTTGGGTTTACGTGCACCAATAGCAGATCTCTGTTTGTCATCTTCACTCTCTCTCTCTCTCTCCCTCCCTCTCTCTCACTATATCTCTCTCTCTCTCTCTCTCTCTCCCTCTCTCTCTCTCTCACTCTCTCTCCCTCTCTCTCCCTCTTTCTCTCTCCCTCTCTCTGTCTCTCTCTCTCCTTAAATAGACCTCTATCTTTATAGATCTGAAGTTTTGGTAAGTAGATCACACAATTTGTAGAACTCTTTTTTCTTTTTCTATGTTTTTTCTTTACTAATATGTTCTTTGTTTGCTTTTGCAAGAGATTTTGCCATCAAATCTTGGGAAATTCAATGAAGAAGAACTTCAAGTGAATTTTGACAACCGTGATTCAAACAATTCTCTCTCTCTCTCTCTCTCTCTCTCTCTCTCTCTCTCTCTCTCTCTCTCTCTCTCTCTCTCTTTCCCTCTCCTTCCCTCTCTCTCTCTAAACACACCTCTATTTTTATAGATCTGACGCTTTGGTAAGTAGATCGCACATATTGTATCACTTTGTTTTCTTTCTTTATGTTTTTGCTTTCCCAATATCTTCTCTCTTTAGTTTTGCAAGAGAATTTTGAGATCAAATCTTTGAAAATTCAACAAAGGAGAACTTCAAGCGGATTTTGAGAGCCTTGATTCAAAAATTACATCAATGTAAGTAAGACATATATCAGTCTTTTATCTTTATTTATATTTTTGTAAGCTAATATCTTCCCTCTTTATTTTTCTTTTCGAGAGAGAGAGAGGGATATGCATATGCATACATGCATGCATATGCATATATGCATGCATATGCATACATACATGCAGACATGCATGCATATGCATACATACATGCACGCATATGCATACATACATGCATGCATATGCATACATGCATGCACGCATATGCATACATGCATGCATGCATGCATGCATATACATACATACATGAATGCATATGCATACATGAATGCATATGCATACATGCATGCATATGCATGCATGCATGCATGAGGGATATGCATATGCATACATGCATGCATATGCATACATGCATGCATATGCATACATGCATGCATATGCATACATGCATGCATGCATATGCATACATTCATGCATGCATGCATATGCATACATACATGAATGCATATGCATACATGAATGCATATGCATGCATGGATGCATGAGGGATATGTATATGCATACATGCATGCATATGCATACATGCATGCATGCATATGCATACATGCATGCATGCATATGCATACATGAATTTTTATATTTTTGTTTTCGAATATCTTTCTTTATTTTTTGTTTTCTTTCTTTATATTTTTGTTTTCTAATATCTTCTCTCTTTATTCTTGTATACATGCATGCATATGCATACATGCTTATGCATATGCATACATGCTTATGCATATGCATATATACATGCATATGCATATATACATGCATATGCATACATGCATGCATATGCATACATACATGCATGCATATGCAAACGTACATGCATGCATATGCGTACATGAATGCATATGCATATACATGCATGCATATGCATACATGAATGCATATGCATATACATGCATGCATATGCATATGCTTACATGCATGCATACATACATACATACATACATGCATGGATATGCATACATGCTTAAGCATGCATATGCATATGCTTACATACATGCATACATACATGCATACATACATGCTTACATGCTTACATACATGCATGCATATGCATACATGCTTAAGCATGCATATGCATATGCTTACATGCATGCATACATACATGCCTAAATACATGCATGCATATGCATACATGCATGCATATGCATACATGCATGCATATGCATACATGCTTATGCATGCATATGCATATGCTTACATGCATGCATACATACATACATACATACATACATGCATGCATACATACATGCTTAAGCATGCATATGCATATGCTTACATGCATGCATATGCATACATACATGAATGCATATGCATACATGACTGCATATGCATACATGCATGCATGAGGGATATGCATATGCATACATGCATGCATATGCATACATACATACATGCATGCATACATACATACATGCATGTATGTATGTATGCATAGGCATGAATACATACATACATACATACATGCATATGCATACATGCTTAAGCATGCATATGCATATGCTTACATGCATGCATACATACATGATTGCATATGCATACATGCATGCATATGCATACATGAATGCATATGCATACATGCATGCATATGCATACATGCATGCATATGCATGCATGCATGTATGAGGGATATGCATATGCATACATGCATACATGCATGCATATGCAAAGATACATGCATGCATATGCATACATACATACATGCATGCATATGCATACATGCTTAAGCATGCATATGTATATGCTTACATGCATGCATATGCATACATACATACATGCATGCATATGCCTACATGCTTAAGCATGCATATGTATATGCTTACATGCATGCATACATACATACATACATGCATGCATACATACATGCTTAAGCATGCATATTCATATGCTTACATGCATGCATATGCATACATACATGCATGCATATGCATACATGCATGCATATGCATACATGAATGCGTATGCATACATGCATGCATGCATGCATGCATGCATGCATGAGGGATATGCATATGCATACATGCATGCATATGCATACATGCATGCATATGCATACATGCATGCATATGCATACATGCATGCATATGCATACATACATGCATGCATATGCATACATACATCCATGCATATGCATACATACATGCATGCATATGCATACATACATGCATGCATATGCATACATACATGCATGCATATGCATACATACATGCATGCATATGCATACATGCGTGCATATGCAAACATGCATGCATATGCATACATGCATGTATATGCATACATGAGTGCATATGCATACATGCATGCATATGCATGCATGCATGCAAATGCATACATACATGCATGCATATGCATACATACATACATGCATACATACATGCTTACATGCTTACATACATGCATGCATAAATACATGCTTACATACATGCATGCATATGCATACATGCATGCATATGCATACATGCATGCATATTCATACATGCTTAAGCATGCATATGCATATGCTTACATGCATGCATACATACATACATACATGCATGCATACATACATACATACATGCATGCATACATACGTACATACATGCATGCATATGCATATACATACATGTATATGTGCATGTATGTATACAAGCAAGCATATGCATATGTATATGTATACATTTATGCATATGCATTTGCATATGTATACATGAATGCATATGTATACAAGCTTAAGCATGCATATGCATACAAGAAAGCATATGCATACATGAATGCATATGCATATGTATACATGAATGCATATGTATACAAGCTTAAGCATGCATATATATACATTGGATGAGATGAGATCTGTGAAGAGATGGATAAGTATGTGTTTGAAGATGAAGAGGTGTTGCAAAATCCTTGATCTACACCAGCCAAATGAACTCCAGGAGTAGATGGTGGGCCCTTTTAGCTTGCCAATGGATGTATTAGACACCCTATGTACCTTGGAAGATCACTCTCAAAAAGATAGATCAAAACAGATAAGTTGGAGTTAGCTCAGAGGTGAAAACTTGCTATTCTTGGTTCATACACCTGTCCAGTGTTTTACATAATTCTCTGAGCACAGCAGCAATTATCTTAATTCCTCTTGGGGAAGGCTAGGTAGCTTAAAGAGCTAACTTTAGAGAGTAATCTCATCAAAAATAACAAACCACACACTGAGAATGACTTTTAACAAGTGATGACATCATCCCGATTTTCACGGGCTGCTACAGAAATAGACCAGTGAGTAGCAAAATTAACATAACTCAAGATGTAAGAATCCAATGATCTTGAAACTTTGCATGCTTATACTAGACAGTAAGCTGAATCTAACAAGCTTAAAATCACTGAATTTGGATGAGTAAACACTGAGACATGACTCTGACAAGATGACTGAAAAAGTCGGGTACCTGACAGAGAAGTGAAGATGAACATACCCTGTTGACTTCAAATGAACATAACTGAAGATTCCAACATCCAAATGACATGAAAATTTGTGAGCATATAGTAGCCTTATAGAGCTAACTTTACCAAGTTAAATCACTGAAAATGATGAACCAAGTGCAGAGAAACAATCTCTGCAAGCTGACTGAGAAAAACTGAAGTAATGGTAGTGAGTAGTACACATCACAAGAACATGGAAAGATGAACTCAAATAATCATGAAAATGAAAGTATATTGCTTGTACAATACAATGACTTACGGATACATATGTGTGCCTTGTAATCACACCTTGATATGGCATAAAGCTCAGCTCTTGGAGGTCTTCACATAGGTCTCTCTAACCACGACGAAAAACGCCATCTATTTATAGTTGAGTTTGGGGGGCTAACTTCCCTCAATCACTCTCCAATCAATCAATGATTGATTTGATTCTCTACCTACCACAAATCACGAATTCGTGGCTCCTCTTTCCATTCTTGATCATGTGGGCTCAACCACTTAAGATTCTCTTACTTTTACATTAAGTAAACTCTTCAAAAGTTACAAGAGGTAGTTCACAAGTGAACTTTACATAGTCTTCATTTTGAAGCTTCTTTAATGACTTTGTGAGACTCAAGCCAATACTTAGGCTTGTCATAGACTTGCTCCAACAGCTCCCCCTCAAGCCAAGTATGCTTGAGGTCTTCAATCTTCGAAGATTACCTGCAAACCAATCATAGCCTTGAATTTGCAAAGCTTTGTACCATCCAATGCTTTAGTTAGAATATCTGCACATTGTTGATGAGTGGACACATATGATATTTGAATCTCCTTGCTTAGGATCTTCTCTCGTACATAATGATAATGAACTTCAATATGTTTAGTCCTTGCATGAAAAATAGGATTAGCAGCCAAGTGAATAGAACTCATATTGTCACCAAAAATAGTTGGAGTTCCAAACTCCAATCCAAGATCTTTGAACAATGTCTTCATCCACATAGCTTCCTGTGTAGCTATGGCAAGACCTCTATATTCAGCTTCAGTACAAGAGAGAGCAACTGTGGGTTGCTTCTTGGATGACCATGAAATAAGCTTTGAACCTGCAAAGGTAAGATAACCTGAAGTGCTCCTTCTATCTTCCTTGGAGCCAGCCCAATCTGCATCAGAAAATAGCTTCAAACCTAAATCAGATACATAAGGATAATAAAGTCCTTCATTTATGGTTCCTTTGAGATACTTGAGAATCCTTTTGGCAGCATCCATATGTGGTTTCCTTGGTGTGTGCATAAATTGACTTAGCACACTCACACTGTAACATATATCTACTCTTGTCAATGTGGCACAGTTGAGACTACCCACTAGACTTTGATATGATGTGATGTCCTCTATGAGTTCACCTTCATGTGAGCTCAATTTGTGATTGACCTCCATTGGAGTACCTGCAATCTTACAATCTTGCATCTTGAATTTTGCCAACATGTCCTTAATGTACTTCCTTTGAGTGAGAAACAAACCATGATCTTTGTAGACAACGTCCAAACCTAGGAAGTAGGTAAGTGAACCCAAATCACTTATCTTGAACTCTTCTCTCATCTGATCTTTGATCTTCTTCATACCATCTGCATCATTTCCTGTCAATATAATATCATCTACATATACACATAGATAGATGACCTCGGAATTACTCTTTTTAATAAAGAGTGAAGGATCTGCCTTGCTTGGTTGAAACCCTTTGTCCTGCAAGAATGAAACAAGCCTGAAATTCCAAGCTCTTGGAGCTTGCTTGAGACCATACAATGCTTTGTTAAGTTTACACACATAATCAGGATAAACTTGATTCTCAAAACCAGGTGGTTGTGCCATATATACCTCTTCTGTTATCCAACCATTCAAGAATGCATTCTTTACATCTAGTTGAAGTATCTTCCAATTCTTGGAAGAGGCAATACTAAGCAAAACCCTAATAGTAGGCATCTTTGCCACAGGAGAGAAGGTCTCCTCATAATCAATTCCCTGAGTTTGTGCAAAGCCTTTTGCTACAAGCCTTGCCTTATACCTGTTAATGGAACCATCAAAATTCTTCTTGAGTTTATAGACCCATCTTGAGCCTATTACCTTCATGGATGAAGTCTTGGGCACCAAATCCCAAGTGTTGTTTTCCTCAAGTGCTTCAATCTCTTCCTTCATTGCATGCTTCCATTCTGTTTTTGCTTTGGCCTCTTCAAATGATGATGGCTCCTCTTGGTTTATGTCCTGTGCTATGTAGATAGAATGTTTAGTTACTAATGAGGTGTCAAACCCATACCTTTCTGGTTTTTTCTTTTCCCTCATAGATCTTCTTAGGCCATGATGTGATGATTCTGCCTCATGTCCAAGTTCCTGCAATTTTGCTTTACCTTTAGACTTCCATGCTTTGATCTTTTCCATGTGAGATTCTTCATCATCCTCTGAGGTCTCTTGTTCTTCAATCTTTGATTGTTCTCTACCAAGCTTTGGAAAATCTTCTTCAAGATCATATGGTAAATTGACCTTCCTGCATGAATCTTCATACCATGAATTGTACTCATCAAAAACTACATCTCTGCTTACCAAGAATCCTTTGTTGGTAGGGTTGTATAACCTGTAGCCCTTTTGATTGTTGTCATATCCAATAAATACACACCTTTCTGCTTTTGGATCCATCTTGCCTCTAACCTGTGAAGGAACATGAGCAAAAGCAATACATCCAAAAATTTTACAATGATCTAAACTTGGTCTTCTTCCATTCCAAGCCTCATATGGAGTCATCCCATCAAGGGATTTTGAAGGCAACCTGTTAATCAAGTAAGTGGCTGTAGATACAGCCTCAGCCCATAAGTAATTAGGTAAATGCTTTTCATTTAACATAGACCTTGCAGCTTCAACAATTGTCCTATTCCTCCTTTCTGCCACTCCATTTTGCTCAGGAGTGTACCTTGTAGTTACCTCTCTTTTGATTCCTCTTTCTTGAAGAAAAGAATCAAACTCATGGGAGAAGTATTCTCCCCCTCCATCTGACCTTAGCCTTTTTAGTGATTTACCTGTTTGATTCTCCACAAGAGCCAAATATCTTTTGAAACATGAAAAAACTTCATCTTTGTGTTTCATAAAGAATAGGATAGTCCATCTGCTGCAATCATCAATAAAGGAAACATAATACCTTGATCCTGATATTGAAGCTTCCTTGCTTGGTCCCCATACATCTGTATGAACCAACTCCAAGAGATCTCCATGCATATAACCTTTCTTCATGAATGGTAACCTGTGAGACTTTCCAAACTGACATGCACTACACTTATAAATCATATGTTGTTTTGACAAATTAGGAAGTCCAAGTACACTTTGGTCCCTGCAGATTTGCTTTAATGACCTTTCACCGATATGTGCTAACCTTTTGTGCCATACTTCCAATTCTGTGAGTGTCTGACTACCATAATTAAAGAGAGCAATGTTTCTAGTGTCCTGTAATTCAAATGTGAACAATCTACCTGTCTTTTCACCTTTTGCAATTCTTCTAAATCCTTGACTTGGATCTTCAACAAATGCTCCTGCTTTTGTGAACCTGACTTGCAACCCTTTCTCTACTATCTGCCCAACACTTATCAAATTCTTTGTAATGGTAGGGACATAGAGTACCTTACTGAGTAGGTTGATGTTTCCATCAGGTGCTTTGACATTGCCTATTTTCTCCACAGGATGTTTTGTATCATCTCCTGTTTGTACCTCATGCTTATTCCTTGGATCTTCTAAATCTGATAGGAGTGCCACATTTCCTGCCACATGATTTGAACAACCTGAATCTATGTAGAAAATATGCTCATCAGATTTACCTTGTGGCATAGCCATGTTCATGATCAATAATGAATCCTCTTTGTTTGAGTCTTCTGTGTAGTTATTGTAGTCTCTCCTTCCTTTGTAGCCTCCTTGATAGTTTGAATGATTGTAGTTGTTGTAGTTGCCATGGTAGTTGTTGAACCTTCCTCTTGAGTAGCCATAACTTCCTCTATTGTATCCTCTGCCTCTTTGATTCCTGGAATTCCTAAAGCAATTTTCAGTTGTATGATTAGTTAATCCACAAATAGAACATGAGTTGGAGTCTTGGGATCTCCCCCTGCCTTGTCTACCTCCTCTTCCTCTACCTCTGCCATGTCTTCCTCTACCTGCATAGTTAGCTTGATATGTACCTGCTTCATCATCCACTTTCTTTGCCTTTCCTTTGTTATCTTTAGACTTGCTTTTATCCGTGTATAAAGCTGAAGATTGATTACCTTTAGAGCTTTCTCCATTTTTGATAAGCTTTGCCTCTTGAGTAAGTAATTGTCCAATGAGTGTGTTGAAATCAGGTACATGCATGTCCATGTACAAATCCATAGCTGTGGTGAATGCTTCCCACTTGTCATCTGCCTTCAAGCCATTGATGACCTTCCTTACAATTTGCTCTTCATCTATTACCTCTCCAATGCTTCCCAACTGATCTACTATGTCCTTGAGCTTTGTGACAAAATCAGTCACATTTTGTTTGGGAGCCTTCTTGAGAGTTGTGAAATCCAGCCATAGTTGATGCTTCCTAGCTTTAGTACTTGAAGCAAAGAAAGCTTCAAGTGCATCCCACACTTCCTGAGATGTCTTACAACTTCTAATGTGAGGCAACAAAAAATCTGAGATAGAGTTGAGGAGATAAGACCTTGCAAGTGCATCCTTGGAGCACCATGTGCTCAATCTTTCTTGCTCTTCTTGTGTTGGTTGACTTTTGTTCCTGAAACTTGGCATAACTTCATCTCCAGCCACATAACCATATAAACTTCTACCTTGGAGATAAGCTTCCATTCTTAATGACCAAGCTAAGTAGTTACCTCTGTCCAATTTGTCAATTGATGAAGGAAATCCATCTGCCATGTTGTCCAACCTTGCTCTGATACCACTGTGAAGAGATGGATAAGTATGTGTTTGAAGATGAAGAGGTGTTGCAAAATCCTTGATCTACACCAGCCAAATGAACTCCACGAGTAGATGGTGGGCCCTTTTAGCTTGCCAATGGATGTATTAGACACCCTATGTACCTTGGAAGATCACTCTCAAAAAGATAGATCAAAACAGATAAGTTGGAGTTAGCTCAGAGGTGAAAACTTGCTATTCTTGGTTCATACACCTGTCCAGTGTTTTACATAATTCTCTGAGCACAGCAGCAATTAGCTTAATTCCTCTTGGGGAAGGCTAGGTAGCTTAAAGAGCTAACTTTAGAGAGTAATCCCATCAAAAATAACAAACCACACACTGAGAATGACTTTTAACAAGTGATGACATCATCCTGATTTTCACGGGCTGCTACAGAAATAGACCAGTGAGTAAACAAAATAACATAACTCAAGATGTAAGAATCCAATGATCTTGAAACTTTGTATGCTTATACTAGACAGTAAGATGAATCCAACAAGCTTGAAATCACTGAATTTGGATGAGTAAACACTGAGAAATGACTCTGACAAGATGACTGGAAAAGTCGGGTACCTGACAGAGAAGTGAAGATGAACATACCCTGTTGACTTCAAATGAACATAACTGAAGATTCCAACATCCAAATGACATGAAAATTTGTGAGCATATAGTAGCCTTATAGAGCTAACTTTACCAAGTTAAATCACTGAAAATGATGAACCAAGTGCAGAGAAACAATCTCTGCAAGCTGACTGAGAAAAACTGAAGTAATGGCAGTGAGTAGTACACATCACAAGAACATGGAAAGATGAACTCAAATAATCATGAAAATGAAAGTATATTGCTTGTACAATACAATGACTTACTGATACATATGTGTGCCTTGTAATCACACCTTGATATGGCATAAAGCTCAGCTCTTGGAGGTCTTCACATAGGTCTCTCTAACCACGACTAAAAATGCCATCTATTTATAGTTGAGTTTGGGGGGCTAACTTCCCTCAATCACTCTCCAATCAATCAATGATTGATTTGATTCTCTACCTACCACAAATCACGAATTCGTGGCTCCTCTTTCCATTCTTGATCATGTGGGCTCAACCACTTAAGATTCTCTTACTTTTACATTAAGTAAACTCTTCAAAAGTTACAAGAGGTAGTTCACAAGTGAACTTTACATAGTCTTCATTTTGAAGCTTCTTTAATGACTTTGTGAGACTCAAGCCAATACTTAGGCTTGTCATAGAATTGCTCCAACAAGATCTTCATATTGCATCAGATGGGATCTCCACGTATACCTTGGGGTGCACATGATCATGACGAATCGAAGATATATCATATCCGTAATGGAGCTCCAGTTATGGATGCGGTGGGAAAGTCAATGCGTCAGCGTATACGACAACTCTGCTCTATCAAATTTGGTCATTCAGTAATGTTAAAATGGACCGAACAGGATAGAGACTCTAAAAATCATATCACACAATGCATATATGAAGAGTACGGGCCAGCACCTAGCAATCCTATTGTGAGTTCCGAATGGATTCAACATACAAGACGCGAGGTGATGTCGCATCAACGATCGGAAGCTTGCGATTCTTTCAAAGGAGGATTACAGAAGCCTGTATGGCTAGATGCCGAAGAATGGGAATCGATTCAGGATGAGCATGAACATACTCATGATCCGTATCGTCAACAAAGAGATGCGGCGGCCACACATTTAGAGACGGTTGGAATGTCCCATTTAGGTAGCGGCGGATACGACAGTATGCACTACCAATTTGTAAGTATGATGTTAATTATTGAAGTTGTTTGTGTTAAGTATATTATGTATATTCATCTAACATTTTGCATATTTACTATAGGAGTTGGCAGTGGGTCGTCCTCCAACGCGAACTGAAGAATCATATGGATATCGACATGGACTGACTGCATTGTTACAAGACTTAGAGGGATATGGTGCAATCGTCTCATGAGAGAATATTCTTGATTAGGTAAAGTTATATCTTGGTTTCGTGTTTTTAGTCGTTGTTTATAAATATCATGTTAATTGGTCTTATTTTATACATATGTTTTGTTGCAGGATTGTAGGTGTAAATATTTTGATCAATGCGGCAATTTTGTATCACACTTGCATACGATAATGATGAACCTCTCTCTCTCTCTCTTACTCTCTCTCTCTCTATCTCTCTCTCTCTCTCTCTCTCTCTCTCTCTCTCTCCCTCTCTCTCTTTCCCTGCCCTGCAGCAACCCTCCCTCTCTCTCTCTTCCCCCTCTATCGCCCGCACCCGCCAGCCCCACAAACCCCGCTCCTCACCACCCCACACTCCCCTCAGCCCCCTGCGGCCTAGCTCTCCCTCCCCCCCTCTCTCTCTCTCTCTCTCTCTCTCTCTCTCTTACCCCTCTGCCCCTCGCCACCCCCTTCCCTCAAAGCCTCTCTTTCTCTTCACCCTCCACCCCCCGCACCCCTCTGCCCCCCACCACCCCCTTCCCTCAGCCCCTCTCTCTCTCTTCCCCCTCCACCCCCCGCATCCCACTGCCCCCTGCCACCCCCTCCCCTCAGCCCCTCTCTCTCTTCCCCCTCCACCCCCTGCATCCCACTACCACCTGCCCCATAGTTCCCTCAGCCCCCGCGGCCCAGCTCTCTCTCTCTCTCTCTCTCTCTCTCTCTCTCTCTCTCTCTCTCTCTCTCTCTCTCTCTCTCTCTCTCTCTCTCTCTCTCTCTCTCTCTCTCTCTCTCTCTCTCTCTCTCTCTCTCTCTCTCTCTCTCTCTCTCTCTCTCTCTCTCTCTCTCTCTCTCTCTCTCTCTCCCCCCCCTCTGCCCCCCGCCACCACCTTCCCTCAGCCCCTCTCTCTCTCTTCCCCCTCCACCCCCCGCATCCCACTACCCCCCGCCACCCCCCTCCCTCAGCCTCTCTCTCTCTCTTCCCACTCCATCCCCCGCATCCCACTGCCCCCCGCACCCCCCTCCCCTCAGCCTCTCTCTCTCTTCCCCCTCCATCCCCCGCATCCCACTGCCCCCCCCCCACACTCCCCTCAACCTCCACCCCCCGCATCCCACTGCCCCCCGCCACCCCCCTCCCTCAGCCTCTCTCTCTCTCTCTTTCCCCTCCATCCCCCGCATCCCACTGCCCCCCGCACCCCCCTCCCCTCAGCCTCTCTCTCTCTCTTCCCCCTCCATCCCCCGCATCCCACTGCCCCCCCCCCCCTACACTCCCCTCAGCCCCTCGTGGCCTAGCTCTCTCTCTCTCTCTCTCTCTCTCTCTCTCTCTCTCTCTCTCTCTCTCTCTCTCTCTCTCTCTCTCTCTCTCTCTCTCTCTCTCTCTCTCTCTCTCTCTCTCTCTCTCTCTCTCTCTCTCTCTCTCTCTCTCTCTCTCTCTCTCTCTCTCTCTCTCTCTCTCTCTCTCTCTCTCTCTCTCTCTCTCTCCCGTCTGCCCCCTGCCACCCCCTTCCCTCAGCCCCTCTCTCTCTCTTCCCCCTCCACCCCCGCATCCCACTGCCCCCCGCCACCCCCCTCCCCTCAGCCTCTCTCTCTCTTCCCCCTCCACCCCCCGCATCCCACTACCCCCTGCCCCACACTCCCCTCAGCCCGCTGCGGCCTAGCTCTCTCTCTCTCTCTCTCTCTCTCTCTCTCTCTCTCTCTCTCTCTCTCTCTCTCTCTCTCTCTCTCTCTCTCTCTCTCTCTCTCTTCCCCTCCTACCTCTCACACTTCACCATCCTCCTCCACAACCCCTCATCCCACCATTTCCCTCCCCCAGGACCTCCCTTTTTTTCCGCACCCCTGGGTCCAACCCCCTCACCCCACCCACCTCGCCAGCCCATCCACTCCCCACACTATCTCAACCTCCTCGCAGCCCAACCCTCCACTCAATCCCCCTACTGTGGTGCCTGGTGGTGATCTGGCTAAAGTGCAGAGAGCAATATGCATGATATCCAATTCCACAAGTGTTGTAGAGGTGATCTCTCCCATAGACTTCAAGTTTGGACTTATGTATGGCAAGAGAGCATTTGTCCATTGGTACGAAGGTGAAGGCATGAAGGAAGGAGAATTCTCAGAAGCACGTGATGACTTGGCTGCTCTTGAGAAGGATTATGAGGTGGTTGGAGCAGAAGCATGAAGGAGATGACTCTTCCAACTAAGGAATTCATTGGGCTCTTGGATTGGTGAGGTTAACATCAATCCTCCACCCACCATTTCTCACACTCAAGGGGTCATTCCAATATCACGGGCGGCATAAAATAAGGATCTGAGCTTGGAAGTAAAAGGGTAAAAGTGTAACTAGTAAAAGTGGAGGTGGAGAAATGATTGTTGCCGCCAACCTTTCATGACGACTGCCTATTTTTGAGGATCCAATTCAAATCAGGTGGAATAATTGAACTAACCCTTCAATCTTGGGCAATGAATCGCCGCATGATCAGTGGACATGAGGAATCTGCAAGGCCCTCTTGGCCTACTGGAGCCTATAAAAGCAATGGATTTGTGTCCAATTGAGATACACATATACATACGTACGTATAGGGGTCCTCTCTTGGCACTTTGTGACTACAAGCCTACTGTAGAAAGTCACTCTGTTGTCGGGATACAGAGCGTGGGCTTCCTAGTGAGGGCTAACAGCACTATAGTGTGAAGAGAGTGGCTTGGTCTTGTCATCCAGTGTGATTCATTGGTATTTCGTGCTCTTTCCCTTAGAGCAAGTCTTCATACTTTGTATTTGATCAGTGCTCGTCTGCATCTAGTTGTGTGCATTGTACGGATTGGATGAAACTCTTGTATTGATGTTGTTCAGTTCTGGAGTGATATGTTAGCCCAGAGCATCAAATTTTGAGCATCTCTTTTGCCTAGATTGTAATCATCTGTTCAAACTAAGGAGTGGTTGGTCTTCCATTATTGTTAATTGTCATTAATATTATCCCTAAGTATTCACAAGTCTGTGCAATTATTGATAATTTCTTGCTCACAGAAGTGTTAAAGGGTATATTTCCCTAAGGAGAACCTCCCTTGAGTAGGTGAAGTACTCGAGTGCTTGCTGTATGCCCCTGTTAAAATTAGATACCCCAGTACCTCCTCTACAACAGGTATGAGACAAGATATATTGATTACAAGAACTCCCTTTTGGGAGATGAACTAGATACAAGAAAGAACTCAACAAGATCTCATACTACGAGATTACAAGAGGACAAGACTAGATGTCCAGGATACAAGACTAGATAGGACTACAACAAGGAACAAGACAAGAACAGGAACTGAAACTTGGAGGGTACTTACTAGGCAGTCACGACTTCTTGAGCTCTCAAGACTGGTATCCACAAGAATGATTATGAATGTGGCCAATCCCTCCTTATATAGCTTTTCCAAGGGCGGTTAGGAGTTGATGATGTCATCAACTGGAAGTGGACGTCCGAGTGTGAGAATTGAGCAAACTGATAGTCGATGTTGGGGTTTTGACATGTTCCGAATGCAATGGAGGCATTGGTTTCTCCAAATTCTGAACCCATCACGAGATATGAAAAGCGACATGGAATCTAAGGTTCAAGATGGTTTCGTTTGTGTCCATGACATCACCTCCCCCTCAAGCAACGAGTTCCACGAGGAGCGGCCATGCTCTCTAGTTTGGGTTTCATTGGATTGTTCTTATGGAATTCACGAACCTTGAATTTTTCTATTTGAATATTTTCTATAAGTTGCCACCTACGATCACTGATGTCATATGCTTACAATAAATAAGGCATTCCAATCTTCCTCGAGAGATCCTTGAATCTAATACATGCAGGACGTGGAATTCTTCATGATCCTCAATCTTGATAGGTGGTGAAGGTTTGGGTGTCTCTTGAGCTTCCTTGGGTTCTTCATGCGGTAGATCCTTTGAGCTTCTAGTGGAATCTTGTGTTGTTTCCAAGATCTTTGATGGACAGCATTGAGTAAGCACACCTGCTTGATTGAACTCCTTATCCTTTACTTTTTTGATATCTTCATAACATGTATACTCCATATCATTTTTAATTACGTTTTGGCCTTCAAAAATTTTTTATTAAGATTCTTGAGGAACAATGTCTTGATTATTCAACACTTCTAGCTCTTGGACTTGGATTTCTTTGAATAATTGATTCTCACATTGATTTGCCTGATTGATAACATCCTCTAAGGTATTTTCTTGAGGCATGGATAGCAAGAGATATTTGACTTCAGAATTAAGGCCACTTTGAAATTGGTTAACCATGTAGTCTTCTTGATATGTAGTTCCATGAACCAACATCTTGATATTCAAGGAATGTCTTGAAACTGTTCGATCATCTTGTCGTAGAAATCTTTTCAGTGCTTGGACATGTTCGATCAAGTCCTTTATGGTAGATTGGATCTCCTTGCATAGGGAATCCATTGTGCCTAGTCTTGATGAAGGTAGTCTTGCCAAAATATCAGGGGAGCACTAGATTGTGCTCTCTCACCATAGTAGCCATGATTTTGGAAATGCACTTCTGATTACAAGAACACCCACGAAGGGAAAATAATACAAGAAGATGTAGCCAATACAAGACGTCCCACAATCTGAGACCAATAGCTATGGAAAACTGGACTAGAGATGATACAGGAGATCCCACAACTCGAGATCATAGGTACGAACCAAGATATCTGGATTACAAGAACTCCTTTTTGGGAGATGAACCAGATACAAGAAAGAACTCAACAAGATCTCGTACTAGGAGATTACAAGAGGACAAGACTAGATGTCCAGGATACAAGACTAGAGAGGACTAGAACAAGGAATAAGACAAGAACAGGAACTAAAACTTAGAGAGTACTTACTTGGCGGTGATGAATCCTTCAGCTCCGTAGACTAGTATCCACAAGACTAATTATGAATGTGGCCAACCCCTCCTTATATAATTTTCCCAAGGGCGGTTATGAGTTGATGATGTCATCAATTGGAAGTGAGACCTTTGGGTGTCAGAATTGAGGAAACTGACAGTCCATCTTGGGGTTTTTAGACGTTCTAGATGCAATGGAGGCATTGGTTTCTCCAAATTCAAAAACCATCATGAGATATGAAAAGTGACATGGAATCTATGGTTCAAGATGGTTTCCTTTGTGTCCATGACAATGTGTGTGAACACACTAGCACCACCAAGGCACTTTTTTCCTTCTTTAGGAGGTATTTTCCCTGGATTGTATATATGCCTATAACCCTAATGGGTTACTTATCTTTGTACATTCTAGTGGTAATACATGTAGTATTGTGTGTTGTGCTCCAATCTTCTTCTTCTTCCTTGTGCTGTTTGAATGCTTCTACAGGTGTCTAACTCCAAAAAAATCATAGTTCTTCTATCTCAAGGTCTATCTCTATGTAGCCTTGAAAAATAGGAGGTACCACTGTTGAGTATCAAGTTCATTCCGAAAGAATATTTTCCTTATTTCTTGTACTCTTATTTCTTGTTTCTAATTTTAATCATGGTGGCTACTATGAGCATTTGAGGTTGATTTTTTCATTCAAACATAACAAGTTTTTTGAGCTAGTCAATGCATAAACCTATCTATTTTGTATCGACTCATTCTCCTTGATGATCCAAAGCACATAGTCAATTTTATTGCATTAATCATATGCATATAAGTTCTATTTGAGTCTCCATAAGGTGAAGCACAAGTCCTGTGCTGGTAGGCTTGACGGAACTTCATCACTTTTGCAACTCACTTTTCTACCTACTACAAGCTTCTTCGAATTCTTTAAGTAGTATTAGAGCTAGATGAAGATGGGTGATGGCTTTTCCTCAATGATTGAGAAGTTTAATTGACATAACTATACAACTTGGCAAATCAAAATGGAGGCCTATTTGGAAGGTAGAAAACTTTACTATTCCAAGATCCAAAGGAGAACCTACAAAAGATGAGACTTCTTTGCATTCTTCTAATGCCACCAATCTCCTAATGGGTGGTTCAATTCCACTGGTTCTGGCTCCAATTTCTCTTTTGATAATAAATTCGAATGGTGTCAATGCCTCTTTGCCGTATACTAAGCAAAATGGACATTCGCCAGTGGTTCCCCTTCTTGTAGTTCCGAAAGCCCAAATTGTGTTGATCAATGCTTGTGGCCAAAGGCTTTGATGATCAAAAGATAATTTGTGTAGCAACCCAATCAAAATCTTATTAGAGCTTTCTGCTTGGCCATTTACCCTAGGATAGTAGGCACAATAATTTTTACGAAAAACCTTGTATCTATCAAATATAAATTGGAGCAATTGATGTATAGAACGTGTGCCCCTATCACTAGTGATTTCTAGTGGGCAACCAAATCTCGAGAACATACGTTTATACAAAAACTTAGCTACTATTAAGGCTGTGCAATCGACAGTTTCTTTAGCCTCTATCGATTTAGTTGCATAACATGTGGCCATCAAAATATACTTATTACCCCTAGGTTGACCAGTTGGGCTAATTGGTCCTATGAAATCAAGGCCCCATCGTTCGAATGCAAGCCATCCTATAGATATGACTAATGGTTTGAAATTCAATCTCGTTGGCATAGGAGGACATCTCTAGCAAATGTGGCATTCCTTAGCAAACTTGATCACATCCGGGTAGATACAAGGCCACCATAGTCATTTGTGGATGATTTTATGAGCCAAATCTTCCCCCTTTAGATGCCCTTCACTGTGTGCTTCCTCTAGGAAAAGGTTTACCTCCTTTGGATAAACACACTTCTCAAGGTATCATCCTCACAATATCTATATAAATTCCCATTGAGTACACTCGTGAGACAATGGAGAATTCCATCATACCATTCGGCCTGAGTTGCTACGAGGAAGAGATTACTATCCACCAATTCATCATTAAGACCTCTTGGGTCCTCACTCATTGCGGTCCTAGAAGCTTGATCTGCCATGTAGTGCTCTCTTCCTGGCTTAATATGAATATCAAAGTTGAATTCTTGAAACAGGAGTAGCCATCGCCAAACCCTTCCAGCCACTCTAGGCTTGTTTATCAAGTACTTCAAGGGCTGATGGTCTGATATGACTATAAAATGTACATCGAGAAGGTAATGCCGAAACTTTTGAAGAGCAACTACCATATCCAAACCTTCCCTTTCGGTCGTACTGTAGTTCCTTTCTGCCTTGGTAAGTAGTGGGGAGTGGTGGAGGTGGTGGGTGGTGTGGGAGGTGTGGGTGGAGTGGGGATTGGTGGGAGGTTGTGGGTGGTGAGGGAGGTGTGGGTGGAGTGGGGAGTGGTGGGAGGTGGGAGGGGGTGGGTGGTGTGGGTGGAGTGGGGAGTGGTGGGAGGTTGTGGGTGGTGTGGGAGTTGTGGGTGGAGTGGGGAGTGGTGGGAGGTGTGGGTGGAGTGGGAAGTGGTGGGAGGTGGTGGGTGGTGTGGGTGGTGTGGGTGGAGTGGGGAGTGGCGGGAGGTGGTGGATGGTGTGGGAGGTGAGGGTGGAGTGGGGAGTGGTGGGAGGTGGTGGGTGGTGTGGGATGTGTGGGTGGAGTGGGGAGTGGTGGGAGGTAGAGTGTGGTTCGGGAGGTGTGGGTGGAGTGGGGAGTGGTGGGAGGTGGTGGGTGGTGGGTGGAGTGGAGGGTGGGTGGACTTGGGGGTGGGTGGAGTAGAGGGAGGGTGGAGTGGAGGGTGGGAGGAGTTAGATGGAGGGTGGGGGGCAGGATAGGTGGAGTTAGCAAAGGTGTTGGTGGGCGGGGTGGGTGGAGTTAGGCGGAGGGTGGGGGCGGGGTGGGTCTGCACTAGTCCGGAGCTCGATTCCCCCAATCATTCTGCACTCAAGGAGGTGCTTCACGAGTGCCACCATCTAACACATCCATTTCCTCTATGATCGCGAGACAAAAATTCACTTGTGCCTGGGTGCAACTAAGAGACCACCTGACCACATCTCTATTGTGCACGTGGAGCCGTCGAAAGCGAGAGAGAGAAAGAGAGGGAAATCATCTGTAGTTGTTCACATCTAGGCGGGTGGGGGGGGGGGGGGTGGACTATGAGTGGGGTGCTGCGGGTGGGGGAGTGAGGGAGTGGAGGAGGCATGCGGGGAGAGTGGCTACGGGGGCTGCGGGTGGGGGAGAGAAGGAAGCATGTGGGGTGGGCTGCAGGAGGTGGTGGGAGGGGGCTGCGGGTGGGGGAGAGAGGGAAGCGTGGGGGATGGGCTGCGGGAGGTGGTGGGAGGGGCTGCAGGAGGTGGAGGAGGGGGCTGCGGGTGGCGGAGAGAGGGAATGGCGGGGGGAGAGAGAAAGTGGGCTGCCGGAGAGAGAGAGAGAGAGAGAGAGAGAGAGAGAGAGAGAGAGAGAGAGAGAGAGAGAGAGAGAGAGAGAGAGAGAGAGAGAGAGAGAGAGAGAGATTCGCCGCTCTACACTTATTTTGATAGATTGATCAAGCAAAACAGAAGAGTGGTGATAGCAACAAAATTGACGACATGGTTCTTTTGAAGAAGGTGGGCGCTGTCTAGTAAGCTCCTGAGCAGGAATCGAATTTGAAACGCAAATCTTATAATCGTGTGAGCAGAGAGGTGATATTTTGCACATGAACTTAGACCTTTATCACGGGTCGGTTCTATTATTCTGGAACAATACGTATGTATAGATCATGGCTTTTAAGAGGTTTATTGATGAGTGATATTTGTTGTAAAACGGACTAAGACGATCTTTAAACAAATGCGGTAATTTATTTCAAATTTCTAAAGCTTTTTGAGGATAATTTTTAATTGAGCTCATATATTTTCTTAAGCTTACTTTAGTTTTGACACACGGTTATTTAAACCATTAATTTTTGGTGAGGTTTTTTTCATTATATTGAAAGATCCAAATAAATGTCTTGCACTTATGTAAAACTCACGCATAGCTTCATGGTTTGAGATAGTTTGAAGAAGGGAGAAATCACGAGTTTTGATTCACCAATAGCTTTGAATCCTTGAATCGTGTTGTTTGTGATACTGAAAAGTTTCTTGAAATCTCAAAACTCAATTGTCCTACTAATCTACTTCTTTGAGTCTCGAACTCTTACCTGAGTCGTTTGGAGGCACCCCGTATATGTCGTCACTTGGAACACTCACGATTGACTTGATCCATCAACTGAGCCCTTCACACAAACAATAGGGAAACCAAGCATATAACCTTGCATAGTTTCTTTTGTTATCTTGAGCTTGCCCCTACAAGGAATATTTTCACATATGCCAACAACTCCTCTTATCCTCTCATGGGATTTGTTAATACCATGCTTTCTACTATTGATGGTCATTCTTTCAAACATGTACCGTTCATGATTTGTAACATGATGATGTTATGATTGCTTCTATAATTAAATGTTTGGGGCTGTATAAGCTCATATACTTTGCAAAATATATCAATGATTCAACTTGCGAAGTTAAAGATTCGAACGCTACCTCAGATGCAAAGCTTTACCATGCATGCTTTGGTCAAAAAAAAAATTCTAGTTTTGTATGCCTACTTAAATCTAAAATGTTATCCTCTCTCTGAAAACGTAAGGCACCTTATAACCATGTATGTGAAGGTTTTATTTTGGGAAAAATGTAGCAATCCTCTTTCTTAAAAGATGGTTCCATATTGGACACAGAAAAATTATAGCTTGTTCATAGTGATGTCTGTATTCCTATACAAACACCTTCTTCTACGACCTACCCGCTTTACGTCATGACTTTTACTGATGAGTTTTCTAAGCATGCATGGGTATATCCATTGAAAGAAAAGTCTAAAGTGTTGATGTGCTTCAACAATTCAAGTTTTGGCTAAAAATTTGTGAGCATGTAAATTGGGCATCCTCTCCTCTAATCAAGGAGGGGACTATATGTTTTCTCATTTTAATGCATTGGTAGAGTTTGAAATTCAAAAGTTGAAACTGGTTTCAACTTTAGCTATAAAGGTGACTCTAAAGTTGTGTGAAAGTGAGCCCTACTTGGAAGTGTTTTTTAGATGGATTGTACTTGAAATTGAGCTAACACTATAGATCTACCATTTCCCTCATATTGTACAATCATTCATTACCAATATCATTGTACATTATGTGCGCTAATACATACATGCTGATCATGTTCTCTTGTCTCTACTCTGTTAAGTGCTACTTAGAACACTGAATTTCTCATAGTTCTTTCTCAGCATGTGCTTAATCATTTTGAGTGATTTAAATTTCTATTGCCTCATTAGACATTCTAGTTATATGCTATAAATTTTCATTTTGATTGCGTCAGGCATTTTCAAGCAATCTTTGAATTATTGCTCTCTGATCTGCTATTTGTTCAAGAACTAAAAAATTGAATATTCTTGTTGGGGGATTCTTAGACAAGAAGGAGTTTGAGGGTTTGTAGGAGAAAAAGCAAGAGGCAAGAAGAGAAAATACACTTTGGAAGCTTCTGCCGATTGATTACAGTAAGACAATTACAATCTTGGAAACACAATACAAGCCAATACCTCTGTGCACAATCCCACAGAGTGCTCAAGTGAAAAATACCAAATATCCCAAAGTCTTCTTGCCGCCGGCCTTCTCTGCACCAGACCTCCACCTGCTTCAAGCTTATCCTTGTGCACACCTTGCACCAAGCTTCCACTAAGGGGGAGGAATGAATACCTTCTGACGGCACACGCACACTACAAAGGGACTTTGAGATACTTGGGGGACTAGCGTAGCACTGTCTACACAATCCCTTAGTCACTCTCCATGCACTTCTTCACTTCCACTTCTCTGCGTCGCACCCTGGTGACTCCTACACTTCTCTCTCTTGCTTCCTTAGACTATGCTCTCTTGCTTACTCTAGAAAATTGGTCCAAGAATAGACCTTGCCTTGATTTGAGTGTGTCGATCACGTACGCTCCTAATGCAATGGTATCTTGGTGCTCACTTTGATGTCCCAAGATTGTCTTCTCAAGTGGCAGCCAACGACTCACTGTTTTGTCCTATAGTGACTTTAGACTAAAATCAAAATTTTAATGGGGGGCCATACTTTCACCTGTGCGTACGCTGCTGCCGCTTCACATGCCTTCTCATTTCTTTTTAAGTCTTCACTTTTGCACATAAGGGGGGTTTCACCTGAACCTTCCAAAACACTTTAAAATGCACTTTGAACCTTAGGGAAATTAGAGAAAATACCACTGCCACCTACAACCCACTTTCTCCAATTTACCCTTTGTGGACAATTAATTGTGCACCACCTGTGCACTTTGACACCTGCACTTTAGCACTTTGACTCTACACCTGTTGACTTTGACCTTGACCTTGTTGACTTTGACCAATTGACTTTGACCTTTGACTTTGACTGCAATTGACTTTGACCAACTTGACTTTTATGGGCTCAACAGTTGCCCACCACCTAATGTGCTCTCCGTACCGGAGAGCTACAGCCAAACTCAGAACATAAAGGACACCTTGATAAGAGAGCTGCAAAAACTTTAAGAGGACATTTGAGCAGCAACCAAGACCATCAAGAGCATCAGAGAAAGTATCAGAGAGTACTCAGCAATGTGGGGCGGGGAAAGGTTGTGGAGGGGGGGCGGAGTGGGGAAGAGGGGAAGGGGGGAAAAGGATGGGGTGTGGGGGCGGGGTAGGGAAGAGGGGAAAAAGAGCAAAGAGGGAGACATAATTATATGGAGGGTGGCAATGAAAGAAAAACCCAACCAGAGAGAAACCAACCTGTACACAGTCATAGTAATAAAACAACCAATAGTCAACCAGAGAGTGCACAATGAACACACAATGAACACTGAACCAGAATCTCATATAAGAGGAGAAAGGAACAAGGAAACAACTGTCCATGGTAAGTACATGAAGTGCCAAGGACTGGCAAAGATCTGTCTAGCAGAAAGAAATGATGAGCTAATGAATGGCAAAATAACCAAAAGGAATAAGTAGATGCATCCTACACCGAGCCTCAACAACAAAATGAGGCTAGGGTAAAGCCAATGAAACTCTGGAAACTCAAGTATGTCGGCATACCTAGGACCTAGTGGATAGACACGGAACGCATGACTATGGCATCCGCGGGGAAGGAGGCCTCTCCCCAGGAGGAACATCATCCCGAGGTAGAGGTAAGTCGGGTGAGGCGGGAGGAATGATGGCTGCCTCCTCAGTCCATGCAGCAATCCTGCTCCTGTACCTGCGGAGGTGATCGTGCTCTCGGCGGACCAACCGACACGCAAGGCTATCACAAATACCTAATGATGCACGCTGGCGGATCTCCATGAGAGCGCGAGTCGCAGCATCAGCCTCATCTCGATACCGGTCCCAGTCCGGCTGCATGGCCCGCAACGCATCCCGCGACGTCTGCCACTGAGCCGCGGCAGTCGCACGAATGCGATCGATCGTCAGAGCATACTGGTGGTGAAGTGTAGCTGTCGCTGAGACGGAATCAAGGGAGAGACGGGCGGCGTCGGCGCCATCACTCGCGACGAGGCTCGCATCACGAAGGAGGCCCAAAAATGGTGGGTCGTCGGCGAGGCTATCAGGGATGGAAGGCTGCGGGATGCAAGGCTGCGCGGCGGGTGGTGGGGGTGGGGCCAGGGTAGGCTGGGGGTAAGTGGGAGAAGGAGGGGATGAGGGATGAGGATGGGAGGTGGAAGCGGACTCAATGGATATGGCGGGAGAGGGAGGGGGTTGGGAGGCAGCTGCCGAGGGGTGGAAATGAATGAGCGAGGCAGGGATAGGGGTAGGAAAGGAATCCATCAAACGCGTACAGACTCTACAAGCTGGAGGGGGAGTGGAGGCGACGATGGAAACAGATGCCTACGGAAGACTGCCAGGGGCAGAGGGCACGACAACGGGCGGTGGAGGAGGGGGATGGGAAGAATGGTCAATAGAAGGTGGAGGAAGGGAGGGGTCAAGATTACGGCTGGATGCTATGAGCTGTGTACCAGGTAGATGAAAGAGCCAAGCCAACACTGGGGCGGAATAAACAGAGAATGAACGGGTGCCGCGGTGGAGGGCATCATGGAATTGGCGAGAGCGTAGGAGTAATGACTGGAACATGAGAGTGCCATATGGAAATGGGCAGCCATGTAAAAAACAGAAGAGGGAGTCAGCTATATGAATATCATGCAACGGAAGGTCAGAGGAGGGACTATGAAATAAGAAAAAGAAAATGAACGAATGAAGGACAGCGAGCTGGTAGTGGGTGGCCATGGCATCAACGCCATATAATGAAATGCAGAAAGCTATGGTCTCTTCCCGAGATAACCCCGAGTAAATGGACTGCGGAGCATGAAACGAATGTATGCTAGAACCTATGCTGGCAGCTATGACCGCAGGGGTCAGCGAACTGGATGGGAAATGAGGGAATTCAAGCAGCGCTGTGCGAATATTGGACCCCTCCGCCTCGCATAAGAGGAGGGAGGCCAATCGCCAAAGACCAGCCTGACGGAGGCAACCCTCGGGAAGGAGATCAAAGAGCGGGATGGGAGGCAAGGTTAAATGCAGGCAGATGGATAGGGTCGAAGATGGGTCGCGATGGTCAACGATGGATGACGATGGTGGACGGGGAACCGGAGATGTGGAATGACTACCGGAACTACGTGCGGGGTGGCCACTCGAACTATCGGAGAGCGTTGGCACGGCTGTGGGAGGCGCTGCAACGGGAAGATGGGAAGCTCGGGGAAGAGGACCGGGGCTATGTAACGAGGAACCAAATATGGAGAGGCACGAAAGGGACACCGCGAACGGCTGACTACCCTGTAAATGGGTAGGGGTGGAAGGGGCAGTAGGGCGTGGTACTGGTGCGCGAGGGACGGGGTGGACTATGGAGGGTAGGGGGGCCCTAGGGGCGGGCTGGAGGGTGGCGACAGGGACGGTCGGGGTGGAGGCCAGAGGTGCTGACTGGGAGGGGGCCATAGGCAATAGGGGGCCTACCTCGGGATGGAAAGGACCGAAGGCCAAGGCGGAAGGAGCGAGCTCTGAATATGCCTCGATAGCCATGGATGAATCCTGCTGGGGAGCGGAAGACGCCATAGATACAGATCGAGAACATGGCACAACAATACTGCAACCACATAGATCAGGGTTCTAAGAATGGACTCTATAGCGAACATATATAAATCAGAAGAAAAACATCCAAACCGAGAGTGCATAACCCAAAATTTGGGTTCGGCATGTTCAATTATCCTAAAAACGACTGCTAAAATGGCAAAAACAGAGGTCGACAGCAGTAATTACAAATGGATAAAGAAGAGAAAATTCTAGAGGAAAAAGAAACCAAGAAAAAAAAAAGAAGTATATATAAAAGAATAATAAAAGAAAAGAATAACAAATAGATAACAAATAAAAAGGAAATTAGAAAATGAAAAAAATTAAGAAAATAAAAAATAAAAAAATAAATAAATAAATAAAAAATAAAATACCTCTAAACGTCGATCCGTGTGTGTGGTTCATGAAGGGAAGAGTGTGCTTTTATAGAGGGAGAGGGGGGGGTGGCGGGGGGGGGGGGGGGGGGGGGGGAGGGGCGGGGAGGAGGGGAGGAGGGGAGGGGGGAGCGGCTCTCAGAACGGGGGGCGGGGCGGGGGGGGCTGTCAGAACGGGGGGCGGGGCGGGGGGGGGGGGGCTTTCAGAACGGGGGGCAGGGGGGGGGAGGCTATCAGAATGGGTGGCGGGGGGGGGGGAGGGGGGCGGAGGCTGTCAGAACGGGGGGCGGGGGGGGGGGGGGGGCTGTCAAAACGGGGGGGGGGGGAGGGGAGGGCTGTCAGAACGGGGGGCGGAGGGGGGGGGCTGTCAGAACGGGGGGGCGGGGCAGGGGGGGGAGGGGGGGCTGTCTGAACAGGGGGGGCGGGGGGGGGGGGGGGGCAGGGGGGGTGGTGGTCGGTGGGGGGAGGGGTTTTTTTTTTGTCAAAAAGAAGAAAAGACCTTGGGGGGCCCTTTTTTTTTGTTTAATTTAATTATCCAAAAAACAAAGAAAAATACGTGAAAAATCCAAATAAATTGCAAAAAAAAATCCAAAAAATCTTCAAAAAATTCTAAAAAAAAATTCCTAGAGTGTTATGCCAGTTTCTTCACTCAAAACCACAGAGAGCTTCCTTTATTCCTCTGGCAAGAAAATGACATCGGAAAGGGATAAAAAATGCTAGAAAAATTCTAAAATTGCTAGAAAAATTTCCAAAAAATACCCAAAAGTTTTTTTTTGTTTGCAGAGGTTATGAAATGCCTTCTAGGTTTGCTTAAAACACCAGGGACAAGAATGAAATTTCTAAAGAAACTACTAAAACTGAGCAAAATGAGATGAGAAAGCTATGTACAACCTGGACAGATTTTGGAGTTCCAGGTGATCCATACTTCTTCAAGTGAGTTGATGATAGGCCTAGAGCCTGGATATGTGGACCAGTGGCAAGGCCTCTCCTTTCAGCGTCTCTAACTCCACAAAACCCCAATTTAGCATTGTTTTGACTCTGTAAGGTCCTTCCCAATGTGGAAGCCATTTTCCTCTTAGTTGTGTATGAAGATGATTTCTATGGAGAAGAACTAACATGCCTGCTTCAATGTTGTTGCTCCACAGATGTCGTTCATGTGTCTCCTTCCTCTTCATCTGAGTCTCTATCAATTGTTTTTTTGCTAGTAGACGAATCTCCTCCACTTTATCTAGTGCTCCAAGCCTCTAAGAGACATCACAATCCTTCTTGCCCTGCATGAATGCTATCTTAGGTGATCCATGTAAAAATTCAAAGGGCTCAATGGGCAATATGCCATAAACTAATTGGAATGGAGAATATCCTGTGGCCTCTTTGTAGGCTAACCTATATTCCCATAGGGTACCTTGATAAGCAATGCCCTAGGAAGTGGGCTGTAACATACACTCCTTTCTTAACATTGAGATTAAAACCTTATTTGTTGACTCAGCCTGTCCATTGGCTCTTGGATAGTAAGCACAAGAGGTCCTATGTAGAATTCTATACTTGTTGAAAATTTCTTGCAGGACCTTATTGACAAAATGGGTACCTTGATCTGTACAAATTTCAAGTGGGCATCCAAATCTGCAAATGATGCTACTATAAATGAAATCAGCAACAGTTTGGGCAGTGCAGTCGGGGGAGGCAATAGCTTCAGCCCACTTTGTCGCATAATCTGTAGCTATCAAGAGATATTTTTCTCTTTTTGGACTTGTGAGAGGGTAGATGGGTCCTACAAAATCTAGCCCCCACTTCTCAAATGATTGCTAGGAAGTGGAAACAATCAAGGGGTTATGCCTCTGCTTTGTTGGCTTAGGTCCACATCTCTGGCAAACGTCACATGCCTTTCCCCATTCATCTGCATCCTTAAATAGTGTAGGCCACCATAGACCAGCATCCAGTATCCTCTGACTCATAATATGCCCTGGAAGGTGCCCACCACCTGTTCCTTCATGTGCAGAGTGAAGGACTTTCCTCACTTCTTCTTCTTCCAAACACTTCCTGAACCTGTTATCCTTGCCCTGTCTATACAATTTATCTTCAATGAAGGTATATGGTCTACTTTTGATTAGCAGTCTCTTCTTTTGCACAGCACTAGCCTTTTCTGGATACAACCCAGTTTTAATGAAATTTTTGATATCATAATACCAACCTTGAGCTTGTACAGCAAACAGATGAGCATCTGGAAAATCATCATTGATTCCACTAGTTTGATTCATCATATTGATTCTAGATAGGTGATCCGCCATAACATTTTCTTTACCTGGTCTATGGACTACAGAAAAATCAAACTCTTCGAACAACAATAACCACCTCCATATTCTACCAGTGGCTTGTGGTTTGTTGAGTAAGTATTTTAGTGGTTGGTGATCTGTTATTATAATAAATTTTACTCCCAATAAGTAATGACGGAATTTTTGGACAGCAAAAACTATTGCTAGGGCTTCCCTTTCTGTAATACTGTAATTCCTTCAGCTTTGGTCAAGATTCTACTGGCATATTGAATTGGTCTGTCCACTTTGAATTCTTCACTAGGTTGGGTCAAAACTGCCCCCACTGCATAGGCACTGACATCTACATGTATATGAAAGATTTTTTACCCCTCAGGTGTGATCAAAATAGGAGCAGACACTAACCTTGACCGTAATGTTTGATATGCTTTTTCCTCCTCTTCTTCCCATTTAAAAGGTACATCCTTACCTGTAAGTCTAGCTAGTGGTCTGGCTATCTCTGCATACATTTTTATAAATCTTCTATGGTATCCAGTATGCCCCAAGAAACTCTGAATCTCTTAAGGGGATTTGGGTTTAGGCAAATTTAATATAGAAATGATTTTGTCAGGATCTGGGGCCATACCTTTGGCCGACACCACATGTCCTAAGAGAGTTCCTTCTATCACAAGGAAATGACATTTGTTTGGATTGAGCTTTAGCTTAGTCTTCCTGCATCTTTTGAAAACATTCTATAGCTGCCTCAAGTGATGGTCCAAACAATCTAGAGGAGTTTCTTTGTGAGATCCTGAAAGCGAAGAGAAGTCATCCATGAAGATTCTAAGTGATTCCAGCAATAGGGGGCCAAAAATGAGATTGACCGTTCTGTTAAAGGTGGCTGGAGCATTTCTGAGCCCAAATGGAATTTTTACATACACATATGTTCCCCAAGGTGTGATAAAAGTAGTCTTTTCACGATCCTCTAGGTGTATTGATATTTGATTATAGCCACTAAATCCATCCATAAAGCTATATAATGCATGCCCAAGCACTTCTTCAATGACCTGCTCTGCAAAAGGCATTGGGAAACCATCTGGAATGGTCACCTTGTTGAGTGCTCCAAAGTCAACACAAATTCTGATTTTATTAGTATTCTTCTTTGGTACTATAACCATAGGTGAGAGCCACTCTGAGTGTTCTATAGGAATGATGATTCCTGCATCCTCCATCTTCTAGATTTCCACATAGACAGCTTCAGCATATTTGGGATTAAGTCTATAACTCTTCCCTCTTATGGGTTTGGCTCCATCAACCAGAGGGATTCTGTGCTCTCCATAAGTTGTAGGCACTCCTTCTAAGTCTTTATAATGCCAGGCAAAAACATCTGTATAATGGGTCAAGAATGATTTTACCTTTTCAAGGAGCCCTGGGTGGTTCCACAGCCAAGTGGCCACCAAAACTGGCCGATTATTGTCTTGAGTGCCTAATTGTATTTCTTGGATAGGATTTCTCTCTACCATATTATCTTCGTGCTCATCTTCTTCCTTGTCTTGTTCTACTAGCTTTTCGTGCATTGCTTCATAAGCAGGTGTATTTTGGACTTCAATGTGTTCCTCCTTGTCCTGCATCCATCCTGCAGGGATTTCTTGAATTGGGAAAGAACATTCTTCACTAGAATTTTTTTACCTTGCCTTTAGCTTTAGTAACCTCTTTATCTCTAGTTGTCATATCCTCCTCCAAGTTGTATTTGAGGGGTGTCTTCCTGCCCCTTCTGTGGTCTGTGATGGGCTCTCCCAATCCATCAACCTGGACTTTTTCCTTATCTTCATCATAACCTTCAGTTGTGCAAGAATGATTAAGAAAAATTCCAAAACAAGAGGAAGAGTTGCCTGCTTGGAGCCAATTTAGAATATCCTCTTCTTCCTCGAATTCTATATGGGGTTGATCCTCCGATTCTCTTTCCATGCATATGCCAACTTTTTGCATCATGCTAGTGTTTCCTTGATTATCTGGGCCCTCTTCTAAATGAATCTGTGTCAGCTCTTGCCCTTTCTTTTGTACCCACATAGTGTCCTTGCCCCAATCATGAATGACACTTGCATGCCTCAACCATGGTCGTCCAATTAAGAGGGGAAATCCTCCTTCAACCTGGGGCAATCTTAAAACCACCAAATCCAGAATGAATAGATTACCTTGTACTTCAAGTGGAACTTTTGGGATTACTCCCAAGGGCCTTACTTTGCTCTGATCTGCCAAAGTAATAGTGAAATTTGCAGGCCTTGAAGGGTGAAGTCCAATCTTTTCCATTGTGTGTTCAGGAATCAAGTTAATGCCAGAACCACCATCCACAATAACTCCTTGAAATTCATGACCTTTGATAGAAACCGTCAGCCGAGGACTTTTATAATCTGTAAGGGGTGCTTCCCCTACAATTTTTCCTTTATGTAAAACAGTAGTCTTTGCCACCAAACTTATAGTGGAAGCTTCATCAATTATCTGCAATAGCTCTGATCTGAATTTCCCATCCATCTTTATTAATTCAAAAATACTAACCTCCTTTTTCATGGACTTCAGTAGTTTTGCAGCCTCTGATTCCTTGAGAGCTTGGGCTCCAGTTGACTTATCAAACTCCTCATGAGCCCTGTTGAAGGCATGCCCAATGGCATCACTGGTGCATATGAGATCTCCTTTTTGACTTGTATCTGCACCTATGGTGACTTTATCTTCAGATGGTTCTCTGTTTTGATTCCATTCCTTAATCTTTGACCCTTGTCCTATGTCTGCTTGAGCCTTCCCCTTGCTTCTTGTCTGCACAGTCAAAGATTCTATTTCTTCTAATTGCACCACCCTGGTAGATGGTGATGGCTCATTGACCAGATCACGCACTTCTTCTTTGTGCACCGAAATCATTTGAATATGAGGCCCGGATGAAGAGGCTTGATTCTTAGGACAACAATTTGTATAATGGTCTCTTGCATCAGGGCAGTTCCTGCAAGGAGGGGCATTTTCTGGTAGGGTGCACCTACTTTGATAGTGCCCACATTCTCCACATCTGAAACAGATGATTGGCCTCCTAGGCCCATTTCCAAAGTTATTCCTCTGTCTAGGATTATAGTTGTTACCTTGATTTGGTGCAGCAGCCATCACATTTGCTGGCATTGGGGGTCCTCCTTGTGTCCAGTATGTCGTTGCAGGCATTCCTCTTGATTGGCATTCATGGGCCTCATGGCCAACTTTCCTGCATAATTGACAAGTCACACTTAACAGAGGACACTCACTTACTATGTGACCTTGCTTGCTGCACATGGAACACCAAAGTCCACTCTTGATGCCACCTCCTTTGAGCTCCTGCAACTCCTGTCGCAGCTGAGCCAATTCCTCTGCCTCGACCTCCTCCTCCTTTTGGAGCTTTAGAGCTTCAATCTC
The DNA here is from genome assembly GCA_020310875.1 of Ceratopteris richardii. NCBI lineage: Eukaryota > Viridiplantae > Streptophyta > Polypodiopsida > Polypodiales > Pteridaceae > Ceratopteris > Ceratopteris richardii. The sequence continues at coordinate 28,443,552 of CM035411.1, read as the reverse complement.
CCTTCTCAACTGAGCAACAACATTCTCCTCCTCTTTGTAGGGCTTATTTCTTTTTAAGCCCTCTAACTCTTTCCTTAGCTGTATCACTGGATCCTCCATTTCTGTACCATATGTTGGTTGGGAAGAAGTTGCTCCATACTGGTACCTTATCTGCTCCAAGCGTGTGGCTATGCTGATGAACTCCTCTATGGAGGCTGTAGGTAGCACTAATTCCTTTATTTTGCATTGAGTGGCCATTGGTAGGGGCTTAGCCAACCCTTTCTTGACAAAAAAATCGTGTGGTGGATCTTGCAATTTAGCCATTAGTGCTTTGGCCCAAGTCACAAACTCTAGGAACTTTTCTCCTCGACCTAATCTTAAATTTAATCTCTGTAGTGTTGCCATGCTGAACCTGATTTTTAAAAGCATCTTTCATCACATCCCAAGTGGTAAAATGGTTTTCAGCAAACTGGCTGAACCACTTATTAGCTAATCCCTCTAATGTGGTAGGGAAGAGAATAAAAAAGGCATCCTCCCTACCCATTAGGCCTCTAGTCTTACATAGTGCCAAGAACCTTCTAATGTGTTCATCCGGATCCTCCTGAGCTAGGCCTTTGAAAGAAGGAAACTTTATATTTAATCTAGAGAGTAGATTTTCCAAGTCTACCTGACCCGCCATGCTCTTGACTGATGATGTTGAAGATAGTGGACTGGGGGACCTTCTAACAACCTTCCTTCTTGTCTGCTTGCACGTGACCCTCAATACTTGGGACCGGGTTGCGGTCATGAGCAGATCATAGCCCACTGAATATGAGACACTTGATAATAATATTTAACTTTTGTTTGATGAAGTAGCACTATGGTTTTGTCGACACTTGATCTCTTCTATGCTTTGCACTTGGTTTCTCCTAAGCTCAAATCTCCTTGGATGTCCCACCGTGCATGCCAAATTTTGTTGGGGGATTCTTAGACAAGAAGGAGTTTGAGGGTTTGTAGGAGAAAAAGGAAGAGGCAAGAAGAGAAAATACACTTTGGAAGCTTCTGCCGATTGATTACAGTAAGACAATTACAATGTTGGAAACACAATACAAGCCAATACCTCTATGCACAATCCCATAGAGTGCTCAAGTGCAAAATACCAAATATCCCAAAGTCTTCTTGCCGCCGGCCTTCTCTGCACCAGACCTCCACCTGCTTCAAGCTTATCCTTGTGCACACCTTGCACCAAGCTTCCACTAAGGGGGAGGAATGAATACCTTCTGACGGCACGCGCACACTGCAAAGGGACCTTGAGATACTTGGGGGACTAGCGTAACACTCTCTGCACAATCCCTTAGTCACTCTCCATGCACTTCTTCACTTCCACTTCTCTATGTCGCACCCTGGTGACTCCTACACTTCTCTCTCTTGCTTCCTTAGACTATGCTCTCTTGCTTACTCTAAAAAATTGGTCCAAGAATAGACCTTGCCTTGATTTGAGTGTGTCGATCACGTACGCTCCTAATGCAATGGTATCTTGGTGCTCACTTTGATATCCCAAGATTGTCTTCTCAAGTGGCAGCCAACGACTCAATGTTTTGTCCTGTAGTGACTTTAGACTAAAATCAAAATTTTAATGGGGGGCCATACTTTCACCTGTGCATACGCTGTTGCCGCTTCACATGCCTTCCCATTTCCTTTTAAGTCTTCACTTTTGCACATAAGGGGGGTTTCACCTGAACCTTCCAAAACACTTTAAAACGCACTTTGAACCTTAGGGAAATTAGAGAAAATACCTCTGCCACCTGCAACCCACTTTCTCCAATTTACACTTTGTGGACAATTAATTGTGCACCACCTGTGCACTTTGACACCTGCACTTTAGCACTTTGAGTCTGCACCTGTTGACTTTGACCTTGATCTTGTTGACTTTGACCAGTTGACTTTGACCTTTGACTTTGACTGTAGTTGACTTTGACCAACTTGACTTTTATGGTCTCAACAATTCCCAAAGCGATTTTTTCCAATTACTAGCAGTGAAAAGAATTTTCCATTTCTCTAATCAAGTATAGTGATCAAAATAGAAATTTTTTGATTCAAGGTCAATGTTAATGCTATCTATTTTTATCCAGTGATTTGAGAATCATCTTCAAAAGCACTTAGATGATTAGTTGTACTTCATGGAAATTTCAAGAGGTCTACTATGCACTCCTCAACTCAACTTTGGCTGATGTTAAGTGCAACAGCCTAAGAATTACGACCACCACGTGCTTGAAAGATGACTCTCCTCCCAACCTTCTACTTGTGTATATAGCTGCTTGAATCAACGAGGACCACAAATGTAACTAGAGTCCACAAGTGCATGTGCAATCTCCACCACTCCTTTCATACCTTCCACTAGAGTCCACTAGTGGTTATTGTACTCGCCTCTTGAGTTAAGTCCACTGGTCTCAAGTTAACTCACGTTAACTTGAGTTAGAAGGCCCTAGAGCATCTTGAGCAAAACTCTCTCCCCATGCTCCCCATGGGGATTGAACCCAAGACCTCCTCCTTCACAACCATGAGACTTAACTACTAGGCTAAGTGGATTACTTGAATATGAGGGCACATGACTTATGCTTGAGTCTACTCTTGAGATCTTTGGTCCTTCAGACTAGTGACCAAACGGTATCCAATTTCAGATCTCTCTGAAACCATCGGATCCCTAGATCATAGACTTACTTTATTACATTCTTCCCCCCTTGGGAAATATTTTTGTCCTCGAAAATAAAGCTATATATATATATATATATATATATATATATATATATATATATATATATATATATATATATATATATATATATATATATATATATATATATATATATATATATATATATATATATATATATATATATATATACTATAGGCAACCCCCGAGCTTCATGTTCTAAAACTGAAAGAACATGGTCATGTTCTAAAACTAGAAGAACATGTCTCATCTCTGTGGTGGCGTCCCTGCCCAAATGATTCGAAACACTGTCTCATGTTGCACTTTGATGAACTGGACAAAGTACAAACTAGTGAAAGAATAATAAGGGTGGATCTAAATACATGCGTGGCCAATTCACAATTTCTAGATGTGTGATCTAGGCACAAAGATGTGAACTAGGAGGATTCTAATTACTAGTCCATTTCCAGGCATGAACTTAGTAATGAAAGTGGGATTCTTTTCCCTTACAAGACTTTACCATCTCATCTCTCGAAGGTGTCCACCATCTCCTAGAAGATTGGTATCTGAGCAAAATCAAGGTAAAATGGGAGATGGATTTCCATCATTCTTGATACACTGGACAAGGGCAATTACCTAGCATGGTCCCCAAGGATAAAATCTTACCTTCAAGGAAGAATCTTGTATGGATACATCTCTACAAATGAAGAAATGCCAAGCTTTAGAAGAAAAAATCAACCTAGAGAAGAGGAGCAAGAGAGACTAGTTGCATGGTGTGCAAAGGATGCTCTAGCTAGCTCTTACGTACTCAATTCAATCTATCATTTTTTATTAGCTCATACTAGGAAGTGTAAGACTTCCCAAGGGCCGAGAAAGAACTAGCTTTGGATGGACTTTACAACCTTGAAGAAGCAACCAAAGCAAAGTGTAGCTGACTATGTGAGCAAGATGAAGGATGAAGCTGACCAACTTGGGAGAGTTTGAGAAGAAATAGAAGAGGAGCAGATAGTAAGGCAAATCATAAATAGCATCAAGGCTAATGAAAAATGGGAGTATTTCACCATAGCAATTGACCTATATATGGACATGTAGATACCTGACCTCAATATATTGATGGGGCAACTCTTCACACATGAGACATAACTCAATAAGAATGGAGATATTTCCAGAGGTAATCAATCTTCTACCCTTTACACAAATAAGAATAGGAATAAAGATAAAGAAAAAGTTAAGAAGAATGAAGAAGATGCAAATACCTCTCAAGTAAACTTCACAAGTAGAGGAAGAGGTACTAGAGGAAGCGGCAAAGGACGAAAGCAAGGCAAGCGGAGACCATATAATTCTTCACCTTTCAACATTTGTGGCTTGACCAATCATACCACATATGAGTACTTTACGAATACAAAGAATCAAAGAGGAAGAGGCATCCATAGAGGAGGCTATGGGCAATCAAGTGGCAAGCTCAATAATGGAGGAAACCACTACCATCACAACTACAACCAAGGCTTCAACAACAACTATCAAGGAGGCTTTAGAGGAAGGAGAGAGTACAACAATTATACAGATGACCAAGAGGATTCTCTATTGCTAATAAATATGATAGTCAAGAAAGGGAAATATGATGAATACCTATTCTATCTACTTCTCGTTGTTCCAATCATATAGCTGGCAATGTACCACGATTGTCTGACCTTGAAGAATATAAAGGGAAGCATGAAGTCCAAATAGGTGATGACACTAGGAACTCAATAAAGAAAATTGGAAATGTTAAAGCATCTGACGGTCATATGAACCTTCTAAGAAGAGTGTTGTATGTGCCAACAATAATAAAAAATCTAATCACTGTTGAAGAGATTGTTGAGAAGGGTTTACAAGTTAGATTCACAAAACATGGAGCATATGTGGAGGATCCTCAGCAAGGCTTCAAGAGGATTGAAAAAGGCGAGAAATCTGGTAGACCTTTTACCTTTGAAGTTGAAGATGCAAGAAACATTGCTCTCTTCAATTACAAGGCTAAAACTCTATCTGAATTGGAGATATGGCGTAAGAGACTAGGTCATATAGATGAAAGGACATTGAAGCAAATATGCAAGGATCACAGTGTGCTTGGCATCCTAAATGTTTCCAAGCAACACATGATTTAAAAATGTGGAGCATGCCAATTTGGCGAGTCACATAGGCAACCATTCAAGAAAAGAGGATATATATACGAAGATTTTTTGGAGCTTGTACACACAATTGTGTGGGATCCTACCAGAGAGCCATCAATTTCAGTGTCAAGGTATTATGTTTCATTTATAAAGTTGAATCATAAAGATAGAGTCTCCACCTTATTCAAGGATTGTTTGGGATTGGTTGACAATCAAACACGTAAAAGTTTGAAGAGTCTTAGATCTAATGGAGATGGTGAGTATTTCTCACATGAATTAGACTCGTCTTAGAGGATAGAGGCATAGAGAGAGAGAGATTACAACAAGGTACACTCCTGAATTGAGTGAAAAAGAATTAAGATGGCACAATCAAGGTATAAATCAAGGCTAGTAGCAAAGGGGTTTGCTCAAACGTGTGGAGTGGATTATGAGGGGACCTTCTCACTAGTGGCTAAGATGCCAACTATCAGTCTTAAAAAGTATTGTTGCTTCAAAAAATTGACACTTGTACCAATTAGATGTTAAAAATGCATTTCTTAATGGATGGATCTCTAAAGAATTCTACATGGATGAACCATGAGGATTTGAAGCTTGTTACATACTTGTAGAATCACAGATTTACACAAAGCAAAGGAGATATTTCTCTGTTCATTAAGAAGACTAATTTAGAGGTTATTTATCTATGTGTTTATGTGGATGATATCATCATTACAAGGAATGATGCCAATGTCATCAAGTAGATCAAAGATCAGATGAATGAAGAATTTAAAATCATTGAACTTCGATTGTTGAATTATTTTCTTGGTTTAGAGCTTGTATATTCAAATTTTGGTATTTTCACTACTCAGAGAAAGATCATCCATTACATGTTAACTAAGTTCAAGATGGAGAATATAAAAATTTCAAGTACACTTATGAAGTTGAATCACAAACTTAGTGCTCATGAAGGGGAGCTATTTAAAGACATCACAGGTTAGCAAAGTCTTGTTGGGAGTCTCAATTATGAAACTCTAACAAGAGTGGATATATGCTTTGGAGTAAGTACAGTGAGCCAATTCATGCATACACCAAGAAAACCTCACATGGAAGCTGCCAAAAGAACCTTAAAGTATATGATGGGCACCATAAATGAAGGACTATTTTATCTATTTATATCAAAGAAACAATCAACTTGTCGCATTGTCCTCAACTGAAGCTGAATATAAGGGCCTAGAAAATGCAGCACAAGAGACAATGTGCTTGAAGCCACTCTACTCAAACTAGGGGTTACATAGGCAAGAGTCACATAGGCAACCATTCAAGAAAAGAGGATATATGTACGAAGATTTTTTGGAGCTTGTACACACAATTGTGTGGGATCCTAGCAGAGAGCCATCAATTTCAGTGTCAAGGTATTATGTTTCATTTATAAAGACGAATCATAAAGATAGAGTCTCCACCTTATTCAAGGATTATTTGGGATTGGTTGAGAATCAAACAGGTAAATGTTAGAAGAGTCTTAGATCTAATGGAGATGGTGAGTATTTCTCACATGAATTAGACTCGTCTTAGACGATAGAGGCATAGAGAGAGAGAGATTACAACAAGGTACACTCTTAAATTGAGTGAAAAAGAATTGAGATGGCACAATCAAGGTATAAAGCAAGGCTAGTAGCAAATGGGTTTGCTCAAACGTGTGGAGTGGATTATGAGAGGACCTTCTCACTAGTGGCTAAGATGCCAACTATCACAGTCTTAAAAAGTATTGTTGCTTCAAAGAATTGACACTTGTACCAATTAGATGTTAAAAATGCATTTCTTAACGGATGGATCTCTAAAGAATTCTACATGGCTGAACCACGAGGATTTGAAGCTTGTTACATACTTGTAGGATCAGGGATTTACACAAAGCAAAGGAGATATTTCTCTGTTCATTAAGAAGAATAATTTAGAGGTTATTTATCTATGTGTTTATGTGGATGATATCATCATTACAAGGAATGATGCCAATGTCATCAAGTAGATCAAAGATCAAATGAATGAAGAATTTAAAATCATTGACCTTGGATTGTTGAATTATTCTCTTGGTTGAGAGCTGTATATTCAAACTCTAGTATTTTCATTACTCAGAGAAAGATCATCCATTACATGTTAACTAAGTTCAAGATGGAGAATATAAAAATTTCAAGTACACCTATGGAGTTGAATCACAAACTTAGTGCTCATGAAGGGGAGCTATTTAAAAACATCACAGGTTAGCAAAGTCTTGTTGGGAGTCTCAATTATGAAACTCTAACAGGAGTGGATATATGCTTTGGAGTAAGTATAGTGAGCCAATTCATGCATACACCAAGAAAACCTCACATGGAAGCTGCCAAAAGAACCTTAAAGTATATGATGGGCACCATAAGTGAAGGACTATTTTATCCATTTACAACTTACTTGGATATCAAGCTATACTCTACTGTAGTTTGGGTGGCTTAAAAGATGATAGGAGGAGCACCTCTAGCTACCTATCTCTTGCAAGTTCTAAGTTAATTTCATGGTCATCAAAGAAACAATCAACTTGTGGCATTGTGCTCAACTGAAGCTGAATATAAGGGCCTAGTAAATGCAACACAAGAGGCAATGTGGTTTAAGCCACTCTACTCAAACTAGGGGTTACATACATACACATCATTGATCTTCGTAGATAATACTAGCTCACTACATTTGGCTCCTAATCATGTGTATCATGCAAGGACTAAGCACATTGAAGTGCATTACCACTATGTGCAAGAGAAGCGACTTAGAAAGGATATACAATTGTCCTATTTTTCTACAAACCTACAATGTATAGATATGCTGACTAAATCTTTGCAATGGAACTAAATTGACCAAGTTCAAGATGATGATTGGATTGCACGAGATCAAGGAAACTTGAAGCCTAAGCATGTTAGGCTTGAGGGGAGCACTTGATGCAAATAGATCCAAGCCTTCATACTTGTACATTTAGCTATTCACTTCTATGTACACACATGAAGTTACATATGAATACATACTTGTAAAAGCTTCGTTTTACTCCCTGTAAAAGTGCATATGCACTTACATTCATGTGGAGTTTGGAGTTTCAATTAAGAGCTTTTTGATGGAGAATTGATGAGAAAGGAATTCTTAAACTTTAGGTACACTTTGTGGTAGAGTAGTAAGATTCAAAAGATGAAAATTCGCTCCAACTTTTGCTATAAAAGTGACTCAAAAGTGGCATGAAAGTGAGCCTGACTTGGGTATTAATCTCACACTATAGATCTACCATTGCCCTCATCTTCTCAAATCATTCATTGCCAATATCATTGTACTTTATATGCATTATACATACATTTTGATCATGTTCTCTTGTCCCAACTCCGTCAAGTGCTACATAGAACAGTGAATTTGCTAGAGATATTTCATAGCATGTAATTAATTGTCTTCAATGATTTAAATTGCTATAACTTCATTAGACTAGTATAGTTATATGGTAAAAAGTTTCATCTTGATTGCTTCAGCCATTTTCAAGCAATCAGTTGAATTACTATTGTCTAGTCTGCTATCTTTTCAGCTCCCTAAAAAGTCGGGATACACCCCAAACTTACTCAAGATCATTCTTCTTGCCTAGGTGATACTTTTGAGTGAAATAACTTGTGAAAGTTAACTGATTAGATATTCCCACAAGGATGTTTTCCAATTGTTAACGGTAAAGGAGAATTGTTCATTTGTTTGATCACATATAATGACCAAAATAAAAACTTTTTGGTTCTTCTAAAGAGATGAGTTTTCCATATGTGTCCACACAAGCTCACACTACAGATGTTTGTACTAAGGCTCGGCCTTGGGAGAATCTTGAAGCTTTTCCCAAACGTTTGGGCTTTTTTTCTTTAGTGGGCTAATCTCTTTCTACATAGCTTGGAACTTCTTTATACATGAGTGTCAACTCCTTGTTCACCATATCACTCCAGAGGGGAGTCAATGATATAATTTGTTCATGATGTGTGTGAATACACTTATGGCCATCGGTGCACTTCTTTCACTCTTTAGGAACTTTCATTGGCTCATATATATTCCTATAACCCTAATGGGTGAGTTATCCTTGTACATTCACTTGGTAATACATTCAGTATTGTGTGTTGTGATTCAAGCTTCTTCTTCTTCCTTGTGATCTTCATGTGCTTCCATAGACCTAAAACTCCAATAATTTGGTAATTTAAACTTTGAGAGAGTATCCAAAGCATGTGCATTATGTAAGCATTAATGGATAACATTCCCAATAATAGAAATGGCTTGAAAGAGACATCTAGATTCAATTCATACTTATGTAGTTGGTATTCCTATAACCAAATCACCTGGTGGCTCAGTTTACATCTTGATATTCGTCTTGATATAAAAGTAAGTTTTCCAAATGATTTGATAAATCCAATAAGGTACTTGAGAAGCAATTAGGTAGTTATAATAGATCTTCATGATTTGATTGAAGGGGAGAGTGTATTTGAAAGGAATTTGATCTATACCTTAGAAGTCAAGGAATCAAAAGAAAAGTATCTTGCATATACACAACAAAAAACAATGGTGTTGCAAAACCCAAGAATCGTGTCATTGAAGAAATTGCAAGAGCCATGTTAGATTAAAAGAACATGCTAGATACATTTTTGGAAGAAGCTTGTTTTATGAGTATACATGTCATAAATAGAGCTACAACATGTATGTTTCATGATTTGACTTCGTATAGAGAGAGTATGGAAGCATTGAACAAATGTGAGCTATTTATGAGTGTTTAGGTATATTTTTTATGCACACGTGGCTAGTCAATTGAGACATAAGTTTGATCCTAAATTAGAAAAGTGCATAGTTTTTGGATATTTGGAAGAGAAGAAGGGATATGATCAATGCTATCATCATGTGATAAAAGAATATATAATAATGAGAAGAGAAGTTATATATGATGAGAGTGATTCATGGTATATATCTAGAGACATGGCAGCTCTCATAAAGAATTATATGAATGATGCTATGCATGATTCTCATCATGATCCATAGAAAATTCTAGACATTTTGATCACAAGGAAAGCCAAGATTTGGGTTCATATGTGTTTCTTATGCCTAAAATATCATGGACTCAAAAAACAAGAAAGATTATGCAAGAAGAATGATTAACAAAAAGAGAAGATAAGAGAGTACATGTGTGATTTGGATGTTGATGATGAGATAGTTATGCCTTGCAACATATAATTATGATGAGATGCATGGAGTTTTTTGCATGTATTTATGCATTAACATTTTTCACATCACAGGTGAATTAGCATCGCAAGGATTATGAACCTAGAAACTTGTGTAAACAACATGGACAAATGGAATTTTGCTCCTATCATTCTGGTTAAAAGATCTCGATCTCCGCCATAAGGAAAATTTTCTCACTCCTTAGAATGTGCATACATATCAATCCCTTTGATCATCCATTTCTTCTCTTGTGTACCTCATCAGTGTGTGATGTCTAGAGACAGATTTTAAGCAGAGATTGATGATGGAGTCAGGGCATGCTAGAGTAGAGTGAGTCTTCAATCCATAAATTTGTACCCCCACTTTTCAAGCGCGTACTTCTCCTTATCCTCCACATAGGATCTTCGATCTGCTCTTCTGCTTACACGTGTTTCCTCTTACGCGTTAGAATCTTTCTTTTTTCTTTATGATCATACCATCTCCTTCTCCTCAGATGTGTTTATCTATGTCTTTGATGTTCGTGTTGACTCTTGTTCAGATGATTTGTGTATGAGCAATGATCATGAAATCGACTTCTGCAGCGAACCTCCCTTTTATCTTTTGAATTTCAGAGATATGTCACCCGTGTATTGTCTACTGCCATGCAAATGATGCTCACTTGTTCATATTTATTTGCCTTTCCTTTCACAACTGTGAAAGTTCTATTCTTTGAGCCTCTCCCAAAATAATGCACACGGATTCTTTTTTGATTCAAATATTAAAGATAACATGATCGCTATATACATGTCTTTTAAGTTGTCTCTCATTGTATCCTAAAATCATCCAAATATATCTATAATATTTCACATGCTCTTCAGATATATACATCAAACATCTTCTGATGAGCTTGACAAGACTCCCAATGGTTGATAGATCTTCTAAACATTTGATCATATTCAAAAGAGAAGAGAGCCTCTTTAAGACTTGTCTCATTCCTCAATTTTTCACCGATTCTAATTTGTCGAATAAATTCTCCATATATTTGATAGCAACACTATTTCTTTGATCTATTGATTGGGGAGAGAGAAATCTCTCCGACAACCAGGCTCACCAAACATGTGCTTCCTCTAGATGCACCAACAAAGACCTGATTTTGCTTCCAAAATAAATGATCTACTTCTTAACACATTGCATGTGCATGGGTTAAAAACAATAAGTGCCTATGCAAGATCGTGTAGTTAGCCCTATAAAATGCATACTTTAATATGCATGTATAGAGCATATGGTGCAAACAAGAAGAAAATGGCATCTGATGTTGCGGTTGGTGCACTCTCTTTCATACATTCAATGTCAGCATACATTCATCCTTTCAAAATCACTCATAGTGCATGGAAAACAAATATTGTGCCTTGATTCAAGGGCATGAAATGTGACCCTACCATGCATACTCTTCATGCATTAGGAGAAAAAATGGTGGATAGATAAGATAATTGGCTTTCGATGTAGAGGCTTTTCACTCATCATATAAACTCATTTGATTGCATCATGCAATTATAATTTTGTTGATTGTGTAACTGGACGTGCACCTATGGGCATGAATATGTGCACATACATTTTGAAGCATTCATACTATAGATGAAATTATAAAATCATGGTGCAAATAAGGGAACGGTTCTCATGATTTCTAATCAAAGCAACACACTTTCAACGCTTTCTAAAACATGCTTTGACTTTTGCACTTTTCTTTATCTACATCATCTTCTCGCTAGCACTTCCTGGACTTAGTAAACATAATAAAAGATGAAAAGTATCAACTCTCAAAAAAGACAATAGATATATACAATCCATAAAAAAACTTTTGTTAAACAAAAAACATTTTCCATAGAACATAAATATGCAACGCAAAGTAGTTTTCTGCCATATAAACCATTTAAACTCAAGATCTTGAATTGGCACTTGATTAATACAGATTATCAAAAACTCATAAAGATTATTAGTGGAATATAATCATCAAATTAATCATATCTATAAAAACTCATGAATTCAATTTCTCCTTCAATTAGTAGTTCTTTCAAAGTTCAAATTAATTTAGATTCATCTAGCAAAAGAAAACCCACATTAAGGAGCATAATTCAAAATTCAGTCATTCTCTTCAAAATTTTCTTTTAAAGATGTAGAAGTTTTTGATGATTTGCTCATATTTTGTTCAATTTGTGTGATAATATCTTCGATCATTTGTTTCTCCATTTCTTCATGTTTTTGTTCATAAATTTTCTTCTCATCCTCACTAGTTTTTTGTTTGATACTCTCATATTCACTTTGATTTTTCTCTCCATTTTCATATCATGTCTCAATTGAGCTTTCATATCATGTCTCCTTCTAGAAACTTTTGAGTGCATGTCACATGGTACTCATCATGTTTTTGTTTCAACTGTATTAATTTTTCATATTCTTTCTCATCTTTGTCCAAAGTTTCTCATAATATTTGGTCAACGTTTTGTTTATCCAAAGTTTTTTTATCATGTTTCTTTACTTAAAAACATTTAACTAGATTCTCAATTTGTATCCTAGTTTCTTGTTCAGAAGATTTCCTTTCATGATATCTCTTCGGTCTCCACTGTTTTCTAAATCTAATAAATGATCTTGGCGTAGATTTTGTTTGCTGAAAATATTCTTTAATTCCACCTCTTCCTAAGTTCAAGTGCAAAGGTAAATGGACATGTTAATCACAAATTTTTCTTTCTACTGTAGTGAATAATTTAAGATCACAAGCACTCTCATATGCAATACAATCCCAAAACATGTGGCCACATTGATCACACCAGAAACATCTTTTAGGTCAATGGACTTTTCTATGTGAAGCTCTAAGTGTTGATCTTCTATAGTCCATTGGATTGTTTTCATCAAGAATTTTAGTTGACATATGCTGAACTTGTACTTGATGTTCATGTTCACACTTGCATGTTTGAATTTCTTTTACTGGTTCAACAAAACCTTAAAGTTGGTTTTCAACCTTGAAACTTCATGATGAATCATCTCTTTTAATATTTTGCATAATCTTTTATTATGTTCAAAAAATTCATCTAAGTTTTGAGTTAGAGACAATACGTTTTCAATTTTGGTTTGGATAAATATGTTCATCTCGTTAAATTTCTCATCATATTCTAAAAATTTCTTTTCAATCAATGCTATCACACTAGAATCGATGTCTTGTGTGGAGTGTTTTGAAAAAGTTCGTCTAGCCCAAAAAATCTTTTTATGATTACTTTCAAATTGGTCATGTATATTATCTGGAAGAATCAGACCTAGAAAATTTTTATTGACATAACTTCACTTTCTTCCTGATCATTAGAGTCAGAACAAAGAAGATCTTTTGAGGTATGAGACACACCTAAATTTCCTTATATTTCAATATCAATATTAAGTGGAAATCTTTTTCTCTTAATCATTTTTATAAAATTTTCTTTAAATTCAAGTTTAGCTATAGAAAATAATTGTTCAAGTGACATAGTCACTTGACTTTTCAAAAGTATGTCGTAAAGTATTCTTTTACATCATTTTTCTGTTCTAATTCTGAGGTTAAAATGGCTTTACGAATTCGTTTAGGTTTCTTTGTTTTTTCCTCATTTTATTCTATTTGTTCACTATGTTTTGAATCTAAAGTTTTGTTTCATATTTTAGGTTGTTTCCCCTCCCTTATTTCTCTTTTTTTTGTTCATTTGAGTCTAAATTTGTGTTTTCCTTAAATTGAACATTTTTAGGTTCTTCCCTTAACTGTTTTCTAGTTACCCTTCGATTGGTTTCATCTATATCATGAGTTTTATCCTGATTTCTCTTCTCTTCCACATTTGCTATATATGAAAAGATAGAGAAATGATCGACAGGTGAGTCTCATGTTGATTTATGTATTATATCGTCTCTAGCTTTTATTAGTGCTTCAATTGAATAATTTTTAGTTTCATCAGAGGTTTCATCATCTAGATCACTCTCATCACATTCTAACCTAACCGCAGAAGAGCTTCTTTGTGCTTTAGATATATTTTCATATAGTTTTTGCATACCTCCTTTTTCCCAATTTACAGCTAATGGAAGGTCAATGTGATAATCACATAATTTTTTATCTATATGTATTACTAGTTTTCTTTCCTTTTCTTCTTTTATATTGAATGAGTCATAAAAGGTGCTACGGGCATTGGATTTATTTGAGGTGCATTAGTAAATAGAGGTCCTAAAATTTTCCTATCTTGAGTAGTTAATGAATAGACTTTATTTTGAAGTGTAGCTACTTCTTTAAACATATTTGTATGCATCTGCATTATATTATCTAATGTACTAAATAATATTTCAAATTGTAGTTTACTAGCAATTTTTGATGTAGAGGCTTGTTCAGTGGTACTATAATTAATTTTAGGAATAGGAGTAGTGGGACATATTGGTGGGAAACTTAGATTGTTATCATAAAGTAATATTTTCCTTTGTTTCATCTGGGCTACTGCCTTTAGTACTTGGTTTAATGCTCCCTAGTCATCCGTAAGGCCAGATTTTTTCTTGGGTTCCTCAAGCCTCCTTTCAACTTCAATTCTAATATCAGAAGGTAATACCTTTAGAAAATATTGAAGTATATCAAGTGTGACTACAGTCCTATCTTGTTCTGGTAACTATGAAAACCTTTTCATAAACTCACGGTGTAATTATGTAAGGGAAATCTGAGTCTTAGGATTGCTAAGCCATTTCATAAACCCTTCCCTACTATGGTGGCTATAATCTTCAAGATAGAACTCCTTATGCATTTGTTTCCTAAAGTCATCCCATTCAAGCTCACTATGAGGTTCTATTACACTTATAGCTGACCCTAGAGCAAGCCTTACCAAATAAGTTACCCACTTAGATACAGACAAGCCATGGAATTTTGCTATATCTTCAAATGTATCTGGATAATTCATTGCATTTATCCCAGTGAACTTCCCTTTTTCCTTAAGCATTACTTCTAGTACCTTTTTCCCTTGAGTTAAGACATTCCAAAGTAATCCAATCAGGGACTTAGAATATCTTAAAGAAAAAGCAAGAAACATATAAGTTATGGCTATGACACATCACTAGTCAACAAGCATTCTATTTATATTACTAAAGAGTCTATGTCAGACGAGCCATCTACATTTGAAGAAGCTAACAAGAAGGAAGAATTGAGATAAGCTATGCAGAAGGAAATTGAAGTACTTGAAGAGAATAGCACTTGGGATTTGGTTCCCAAGACATGGAAGGTAATAGGATTCCGGTGGATTAAAAACATGAAAAAGAATTGAGATGAAACAATCAAGAGGTATAAAGCAAGGCTAGTAGCAAAGAGGTTTGCTCAAACATGTGGAGTGGATTATGAGGAGCCCTTCTCACTAGTGTCTAAGATGACAACTATCAGAGTCTTAAAAAGTATTGTTGCTTCAAAGAATTGAAACTTGTACCAATTAGATGTTAAAAATGCATTTCTAAATGGCTGAACCACGAGGATATGAAGCTTGTTACATACTTGAAGGATCAGGGATTTACACAAAGCAAAGGAGATATTTTTCTGTTCATTAAGAAAACTAATTTAGAGGTTATTTATCTATGTGTTTATGTGGATGATATCATTATTACAAGGAATGATGCCAATGTCATCAAGTAGATCAAAGATCAGATGAATGAAGAATCTAAAATCATTGGCCTTGGATTGTTGAATTATTTTCTTGGTTTAGAGCTTGTATATTCAAATTCAGGTATTTTCATTACTCAGTGAAAGAACATCCATGACATGTTAACTAAGTTCAAGATGGAGAATATAAAAATTGCAAGTACACCTATGGAGTTGAATAAAAAACTTAGTGCTCATGAACAGGAGCTATTTAAAGACATCACAAGTTAGCAAAGTCTTTTTGGGAGTCTCAATTATGCAACTCTAACAAGAGTGGATATATGCTTTGGAGTAAGTACAGTGAGCCAATTCATGCATACACCAAGAAAACCTCACATGGAAGCTGCCAAAAGGATCTTAAAGTATATGAAGGGCACCATAAATGAAGGACTATTTTATCCATTTACATCTGACTTGGATATCAAGCTATACTCTGATGTAATTTGGGTGGTTCAAAAGATGATAGGAGGAGCACCTCTAGCTACTTATCTCTTGCAAGTTCTAAGTTAATTTCATGGTCATCAAAGAAACAATCAATTGTGGCATTGTACTCAACTGAAGCTGAATATAAGGGCCTAGTAAATGCAACACAAGAGGCAACGTGGTTGAAGCCACTCTACTCAAACTAGGGGTTATATACATACACATCAATGATCTTTGTAGATAATGGATCACTACATTTGGCTCCTAATCATTTGTATCATGCAAGGACAAAGCACATTGAAGTGTGTTACCACTATGTGAGAGAGAAGCTACTTAGGAAGGATATACAATTGTCCTATGTGTCTACAAACCTACAATGTGTAGATATGATGACTAAATCTTTGAATGGATTATATGTATTAGATGGATCTCTTGTATTGATTATGTTTAGTTTTGGATTGGCACGTTAGCCTAGAAAATCAACTTTTAGAGCATTTCTTTTGCTTATATTGTAATCATCCGTTCGAACTAAAGAGTGGTTTAGTCTTCCAATATTGTCATTCTCAATAATCTTCTCTCTAAGTATTTACAATATTTTGCAACTATTGTGATCTGCATGCTCACAAAAATGTTAAAGGGTATACTTCCCTAAGGAGAACCTCCCTTGAGTAGCTGAAGTACTGGAAGTGCATATTCCCTGCTCCTGCTAAAAGTAGGTACCCCAATACCTCCTCTACAATAAGCAAAGACATGTGTATGCCCTATCGAAAGTAGCAAAGTGTCTGAGAACAAGAGAGATGCGTATCTCCTACTATGCAATAAGATGACTTTCCACTCCTTCACTCTATTTGCCTAAATGGAAGCATGACTCCACTATAGATTCCAAAAGCATAGAGGTGGGGCCTTGGCATATCCTCACACACTGTTTCCCGATGTGATGAGAGGTTGTTTTGGAACCTCAAATCTTAGACGTGATCACCTACTGTGTAAAAAGAATCAAAAGAAGAGTGTGTTCACGGAGTTTAGCTGATGGAACTTTGGACTTGGTTGAACTGCATGATAAGATGTCGATCTTTCCCTATGATCTTGTACTGCTGCATTCCAGCTTTCTGATCATCCCAAAATTGAGAAATCTCCACTCTCTTGAATTACAATTTTCATGAGGATGCACAACAGCCTCTCTGTGTGCGTTCTTTGCAATGGATCCGAACAAGGACAAAGAGGGAGTTGCCAATAGATTGACCCTTGCATAGCTCCCTGTCAGAAGATATTTGGCCCCTAGCGTGTTCTCTCTCTCTCTCTCTCTTTCTCTCTCTCTCTCTATCTATTTCTCTCCCTCTATCTCTCTCTCTCTCTGACATTCCTCTTGAACTCCTTGAGCGTATCACCTCAAATCTATGTGCCCTTCTAACTAATCAAGATTTGTAATCAAATTGTATATTCAACTTTGCTATAGTTCTTCGAAGGCATCACTCAGACAGTGAATCAGAATGGCATGGCTTATCAGAGAAGGTATGCGTAGTTGGAGACGAGACAGAATGGCTGTGAGAAGTGTCGAAGCTGCAAACATCTTCATGCAGCTCACACATTCACATAAAATGTGAAGGACGCTTGAAACTCGTTACATCTGACTAAGCCACATTATTTGTGGCAATGATAGAAGGTTTTGAATAAGCAACATCATCAGCCTTTCCATAGACTGACTCAAAGGCTGAGGTACCTTTCTCCTCTGATATATGAAAGCTTTTCTTTAGAGATCCCAATGCTCGTTAGAGAAGATACAACCACATAAATGCATAAACACATTCACAAAAGCATACGTGCATAGTCACATGCTCAAACATATCAACATACTTATTCATACATAAATACAGTACCCTTAGATGCACCTACATGAAACCCATTTAGACAAATAAATGCTCACCTATGCACCCACATACATATGTTTACACATTTAGATGCACATAAACACATATATGTATAGACACATAGGGTAATCTTATGAAATAGTTCGCGTGTATCCATATACATATGCATATATGGCTCGCATATAAAATCATTCTTAGTGCTCATAGAGGTTATTAAGAAAGTTTATATATTTAGATAAAATAGAGGCTTGAAAGAAGGGTTCCTAAATTCATTGTTTGTTCAAAACACATCCTCATCTTCTTCTGCTTGTAGAAAGAGATTATGAAAAACACATGGAACCTTTTTTGAGAGGTTTAGAGATCACCAATTTTGTTAAGGATATTTTCATTTTTCTAAATGTAAGTGAGAGTGGAGAAATCCATCCGACATCCACCCCAATAAATTTTCACATCATCCTGACATGTCATGGACAAAGGAAACCATCTTGAACCTCAGATTGCATGTGACTTCTATATGTCATGATTGGTTTAGAATTTGGAAAAAACAATGCTTTATTTGTGCCAAGTACCAAGAAGAATCTATTATCAATTTTAGCTTTAGCCAAGATTGCTTTGGTTGTGAAATTTGTTGATAACAAATGTACAGTTCATGATCTATCACATGGTCATGCCATTATTTCTTCAAGCATTTTATGTTTGATGGAGAGTGTTAATCTCCAAAACAACAAGATACTCTTGAAGTAAGAGCACCTCTTTAACAAGAGTAACTCAACCTTCACCAATTTTAGAGGATCAATGATCAATTATGAAGATTTAAAAAACTTGTGAAGGAGATGACTACACAAAAAGTCTGCTACACATATCTCTCTCATTAACTTATCAATTTTGTAAAGTTTTTTATGAAACTTTTTCACAAGGTGTCACGTACAGTTTGCGCACCATGTCCAAGTTGAATCACTCCAAAAGATTCAGTAGATCTTGAGGAATGATCTCAACAAGTTACCTATGTCTAACACTGCTCTTCTGAAAAGTCGATTCAGATACCTTTAACTTCTAACACTTGGTTCTCGCAATCTAGAACACGTTTATGCAAATGCTTTTAGCCATAGATGGCTTACCTTCTAACTTATATTTTGACTCATTATTCATGTAAAACTTTAACCTGTGCACTGAGAAATGATCAAATCATTGATCATCGAGATTACGCCTGTTTCAGGAAACAGTGAACATTTCTTCACATATGAATGTTCCTACTCATAATTCTCACAGCCTATTTATACTTAGGCTCTCAAACTTTAACCATAGACTCATTAACTATAAACTTAGACATCTACAAAAGGATTCTTGAAATGATCAAGTACAGAAGGAGAATGCACAGAAACATCGGGCACACTTTTCTTTCATTCTTGATGAGAGAGATTCTATTCACTTCTAAGATGTCTAATGACTCATACAACTACCAATTTCTCTATTCACATGCTCTCTCATATTTACTCCGACTTTTTACTTATATATATATAGCCATATATGTACAAGCTTATGACCATACAAAAGATATATATGAGCTGTCTCTAAATTAATGTATATATGTGTACACATCTTCATCTTCTGAATATGCACTTCCTTCATGCTTCATGAATTATTCTTTTATTCAGTCCTTGACTTCAATTCTTCACCCAAAACTTCAATTGTTGATTGCCCTACACCAACACCTCCCCCTCAATCATCAATTGAGGTTTTCTCTGTCTTCTTTATACTTTCCATGTCTTTAAATCTTTGTAGCTTTGGTCCATCCAAGCTTTTGGTTAGCATATTAGCTATGTGATCTTTTTTTGAAGTATGTATGACTTCAATCTCTTTATACATCACCTTCTCTCCTAGGAAAAGGTACTAAATCTCAATGTGTTTAGTCTTGGCATGAAAAATAGGGTTAGCAGCTAAATACAATGAACTCATATTATCTCCATGAATAGTGGGTATACTATGAATGATATCAAAACTCTTCATAAGAGTCTTAAGCCATATCACTTCCTTTGCAGCTTCAACCATCCCTTTGTACTCTGCTTCTGTAGATGACAAAGCAACTGTGTGTTGCTTCTTTGAACACCAAGAAATTAATTTATCTCCCATAGAACAAAAGTATCCATATGTTGATCTCCTATCATCAGGATTACCTGCCCAATCTATATCACTATAAATCTTGATGTTTGTATCTGATGTAAAACCATAATACAAACCTTCTTTGAGTTTACCCTTAATGTACCTCAACACTCTTTGACCTGCAATCCAATGTTCTTTCGTAGGGTAATGCATAAAATGCGATAACACTGCAACTGCATATGAAAAGTCAGGTCTAGTTAATGTAGCATAGATGAGACTACCAACCAAACTCTGATAAAGTTTCATGTCCTGGAACTCTTCACCTCCATATCTGCTCAATTTGTGATTCACCTCCATTGGAGTAGGTGCTACCGTGCAATCATTCATCTTAAAGTTGATCAACAAGTTTCTCAAATACCTTTCTTGAGTTACATACACTCCATGTTGAGTGTATGAGATCTCTATGCCCAAGAAATATGACAAGTCTCCCAAGTCACTGATTTTGAACTCTTTCTTGATTTGCTTCTTTAGGCTTTGAATGCCTTTCTCATCTGTACCTGTAAGAATTATATCATCAACATATATGCACATATATATGAATCCATCATCACTTGCTTCAACAAGCAATCTACTATCTGCTTTAGATACTTGGAATGCAAGTTCTTTCAAGAACTTTACAAGTCTATAGTTCCATGCCCTTGGGGCTTGCTTCAAACCATACAAATCTCTCTTGAGCTTACATACATGATCTCGATACCTTCCATCTCTGAATCCTTGTGGTTGCTCCATGAAAACATCATCTAAAATATAACCATTTAAAAAATAATTCTTCAATCTAATTGACATAACTTCCAACCTTTACATGCAGCAATAGCTATGAGTGTCCTGATAGTTGTCATCTTTGCCACAGGACTATAGGTCTCATCATAATCTATACCATATGTTTGAGCAAAACCCTTCACAACAAGTCTAGCTTTATACCTAGACACACTTCCATCTGCAAACCTCTTTGTCTTGTAGACCCATTTGCATTCAATAATCTTCTGACTATTTGGTTTACGAACCAAATCCCAAGTCTCATTCTCCATCAATGCATCATACTCTTCCTGCATAGCTTTCTCCCAAATTTCCTTACCTTTTGCCTCTTCATATGTAGAAGGGTCTTCATATGCCTTTATCATATAAGCATAATCTTTGATAGCCAAAAAAAAAGTGTCATAGCTATACCTTGTAGGTTGCCATTTGTGTCTAGATGACCTTCTAAGTTCTCCACTCCTTGAGGTTTCTGGTTCATCACATTCTAGATCAAACCTTGGCACTTCTTCAACTTCAACCTGCACTTCATTGTCCTCCTCTTCATCAAATATCTGAACCTTTGAGTTACCTTTCTTTTCAGTGACAACGTGTTCATCACCTGCATAAATATTGATTGTACCTGCATACCAAGTACCTTGCTCATCAAATGTAACATCTTTAGATACAATAAACTGCTTTGTGGATGGACTCCACAACCTATATCCCATCTGCTTATCATCATATCCAATGAACACATATTTTTCAGCATTAGGCTCCAATTTATGCCTCAATTGTGATGGCACATATGCATATGCCAAACATCCAAATACTTTGCAATGGTCTAGAGTAGGTCTCTTACCCCACCATTCCTCATATGGTGTCAGACCCTGCAAAGCTTTACATGGTAACCTATTGACCAAATAAGTAGCTGTATTTAGATCCTCAGCCCACAAATAATTTGGGTAATTTCTCTCCTTCATCATTGACCTTGCAAACTCAACAAGGGTTCTATTTCTTCTCTATGCTACATCATTTTGTTGAGGAGAGTACCTGCAAGTAATTTCCCTTTTATACCTACATTCCACAAGTAATCAATGAAGTCATTAGAGAAATACTTTCCCCCTCCATCTGACCTTAGTCTCTTCAACTTATGACCTGTAATTCTCTCTCCATACACATGATAATGTCTAAATGTATTGAACACCTCTGACTTATCTTTGATCACATAGATAGTGATCCATCTGGTAGCATCATCAACATAACTCACATAGTACCTTGAACCATTGATACTGAAATCCTTCGATGGTCCCCACACATTTGTGTGTACCAACTCAAGCTTCTCTGAATACATAAAACCATGCTTGGAATAAGATTGCTTAAGAGCCTTACCTAATTGACATGCTTCACATTTGTATGTCATATGTGGACCTGCAACATTAGGCAATCCAAGCATTGAACTATTGTTAACCATATCCTTGATACCTCTTTCATTAAAATGTCCAAGCCTCTTATGCCAAAGATCTAACTCAGAGATCTTATGTCCACCATAAGTAAACAAAGCATGAACAACATTACCTTGAATCTTCAATGTGAACAATCTTCCTTCTTTCTTACCTGAAATAATTTGTTTATACCCATTGCTAGGGTCTTCCACAAACACTCCTTCATTAGTGAACCTAACTTCATAACCTTTTTCAACAATTTGTCCTACACTTATCAGATTTCTAGGAATTGTAGGAACATACAAAACCGTACTCAAGAGAGTACTTCCATCCTTGGCCTTCACTGATCCAATCGACTTCACATTGTGCTTTGTATTATCACCTGTTTGAACTACATGATTAGTTACCTTATTTTCCAAATCAGTCATCAAGGCTATGTTACCACTCAGATGATTATTACATCCTGAGTCAATGTAGAAGACTCTTTGATCTTCACTTTGCCTTTCACAAGTTGCATTCATTATCAATGTTGAATCTTCCTTCTGATCTGAAGCATAATTGTAGTAGGTATTGTTGTATTGTTGGCTTTGGACTCCTCTACCTGCATTTCTTCCAAAGTAACCTCTACTACCTCTACCTCTGAAATTACCTCTTTGATTTCTGCCACCTCTTCCTCTTGAATTAAAGTTCTGATTATATCCACCATTACTCTGAGTATTATGCCAACAATCATTAGCTAAGTGACTTGTCTTACCACAAATCCAGCAAGCTTTGACTCCTTCTTTATTACTTCTGCCTCTTCCTCTACCTTTGCCACCTCCTCTTCCTCTTAGGAAGTTAGCTTGGCTAGTTGTACCTTCATCCTCATTTGCTTGTTGCTTTCCTTTGATATTCTTCTTCTTATCCTTTGAGTACATTGCATGACATGTACTCTTGTCACCTTCACCTTTGACATCCTGCTCAAAGGCTAACATATGTCCTAGCAACTGATTTAAGTCGGGAGTAAATGATCAAGTGATAATTGAGTAGACAAAATGAATGGATTCCATTTGTCATCACCTCTCAAAACTGTGAGAATTTGCCTTACCAATTTATCCTCCTCAATTTCTTCATCAATTGCTCCTAATGCATATGCAATGTCCTTCATCCTTGTTACATAGTCTAAGATGGATTCAGAGGCCTTCTTCTTGAAAGTAGTAAATTCTACCCACAATGATGACTTCCTTGACTTTGTGGTGTTTTGGAAATGCTCCTCCAAAGCATTCCATATATCACTTGCACTTTCAAGACCTCTAATATGAGGTAGTAAGTAGTCATTGACTGCCATATAGATAATGCTCCTAGCTTGAGCATCTTTCTTCATTCGAATTCTTCAAATCTGATAATTCCTCCCTAGTTGGAACACTAGGATCTCTGAACTGAGGCTTTTCTTCTTCAGCTAGAATATAAGCTATCAAGTCTTTTCTTATAAGATGAGCTTCCATCCTCATTGACCATGCTGGATAGTTCTCTCTATCCAACTTCTCTATCTGAAGAGAATCTCCCATCCTTTCTTCACCTGTGTATCGAATTCTTTAAACTTTATGAGTAATAGATGTACCTTTGCTTCGAATGATACTCCTTTTGTCTTCCTTGATGTCGTATGGCCTCATTCTCAAGCTTTGATCTTAAGCTTTCACCTTTTGAACCTTCAGATGTTGAATTCTTTATGACTGCAGCAGTCGGGATCCTCCTTTCTTCAATTTTGATGCTTCCTGCTCTGATACCACTTAAGGAGAGTGTTAATATCCAAAAGGACAAGCTAATCTTGAATTTAGAGCACCTCTAAAACAAGAGTAACTCAAACCTTCACCAATTTTAGAGCATTAATGATCAATTATGAAGATTTTAAAAACTTGTGAAGGAGATGACTACACAGAAAGTTTGGTGCACATAAGTCTCTCATGAACTTATCAATTGTGTAAGGTTTTTATGAAACTTTGCATAAGTGTCGTCTATAGTTTGCGCACCTTCTCCAAGTTGAATCACTCCAAAAGATTCAGTAGATCGTGAGAAATGATCTCAACAAGTTACCTATGTCTAAAGCTGCTCTTCTGAAAAGTCGATTCAGACACCTATAACTTCTAACACTTGGTTCTCTCAATCTAGAAAGTTATACAAATGCTTTTAGCCATAGATGGCTTACCTTCTAACTTAAATTTTGACTCCTTACTCATGCAAAACTTTAACTTGTGCATTGAGAAATGATCAAATTATTGATCATTGAGATTGCGCCTGTTTCACAAAACAGTGAACACTTCTTCACATATGAATGTTCCTACTCATAATTCTCACAACCTGTTTACAATTAGGCTCTCAAACCTTAACCAGAGACTCATTAACTATGGACTTAGACATCTACAAAAGGATTCTTCAAATGATCAAGTACACAAGGAGAATGCACAAAAACATCGGGCACAATTTTCTTTCATTCCTGAAGGAATTTTACAACTGAGTGATGAGAGAGATTCTATTCACTTCTAAGATGTCTAATGACTCATACAACTTCCAATTTCTCTATTCACATGCTCTCTCATATTTGCCCCAACTTTTTACTTATATATATAGACATATATGTACAAGCTTATGACCATACAAAAGATATATATGAGCTATCTCTAAATTAATGTATATATGTGTACACATCTTCATCTTCTGAATATGCACTTCCTTCATGCTTCATGACTTATTCTTTTCTTCAGTCCTTGACTTCAATTCTTCACCCAAAACTTCAATTGTTGATTCTTGGGTTGTATAAGCTCAAAGACTATGAAAAATGTGTGAATGATTCTTCATGTGTAGTACATGATTCTCTAGATTTCTTAGATGCAAAGCTCAAGTGTTGGAGTTTGAGGTCTATGGAAGCATGCAAACAACACAAGGAAGAAGAAGAACCTTTGATCACAACACATAATACTGAATGTATTACCACTAGAATGTACAATGATAAGTAAGATGTTAGGGAAATAGGCATATATACAAGTCGAGAGAAAAAACCTCCTAAAGAGAGAAAAACATACCCTAGAAATCCTAGTGTGTTCACACACATCACTACCTAAATATATCATCAAATCCCCCTTGGGATTGATGCCGTGAATAAGGAGCTAACACTCATGTATAAGGAAATGCCAAGCTATGTGGAATCAATCCACAAAAGAAAGTAATCCCAAAGCTTTGCAGAAAGCTTCAAACTTCTTCCTACGTAGAGCCTTCTTGAAAAGGTTTGCAATGTTCTCCTGCATTGGCACTTATGCCAAGCTAATCTCTCCAACAAAGAACCTCTCCCTAAGATAATGATAATGCATCTCAATGTGCTTAGTGCTAGCATGGAATGCATGATTCCTCACAACTACCAATGTGCTCTGACTTTCAGTCAAGATAGTGGTGGTAGAAGAGTGACCAACACCCAAATTAGCCTAAGGCATAAAAGCCATACACACTTAACAATCACTTTTAAAGATTCCCTATACTCAACCTCACAATTATAATTAATTGGCCACAATAGGCTGCTTCTTGCTCAACCAAGATATACATGAGCGACCATGCATGAGGAATAATCTGCTAGTGGACACACCAGTATCATAGCAACCAACCTAGTTAGAATAAAAAAAAGCATGTAAATCTAGCGGTGGTGATCCCCGCTTGCGATAAAAAAATCCAACTAGCTTGGTACCACTTAAGTACCAATGCTCGACACTTGGGCAATGCTTAAACCTACTCATCTGTGAGACAGCAACGTGAATATCTAGCTGAGTAATGCATAAGTAAATCAAGCATCCCACATCTTGTTGATAGAGAAAAACATCAAATGCATCTCCAACATCATGAAGACTCAATCGTAAACGTGTCTCCATAGGACTGGGAATAGTTTTTCACTCGTCAAGGCCAAATCACTACAATAATGTGTCAATATATTTTGTTTGACACAAAGCTATTCAACCATCAACTTTCATAAACAAAATGCCCAAATAATGATGCCAATGCCTTGAATCAGACATCTCAAATGAGTCCTGCAAATCAACCTTGAAATCAAAAATATGCTTCTAATGAGGAGCAGCAAGCAGCATTTCATGAGCATACACAACAATGATCAGAAGCACATCATTTTCATGCTTAACATATAAGGTGCTCTTAGTTGGAATCTTCTCAAAACCATGTGTAATCAGATACTCATGTATCTTTTCATACCAAGCACATGGTACTTGCTTTAAACCATATAAAGCCTTCTTCAATCGTCACACTTGGTTTTCATGTGATTTTTGCACAAAGCCATGAGGCTGAAAAACATACACTTCCTCATGCAAGTCACCATCCATAAATCGAGTTTTAATGTCCAATTGATATACATTGGAGTCATCATGAGCTGCAAGTGCATAGATGCTATGAAGAATAGTCGTTCTTCATGTAGGTGCAAAGGTCTCATCAATTACAAGGACTTAGGAGGTATCCCTATCACCATGGTTTTGCGAACATTTGTTTTATGTAGGGTACAAGTTTCAAATTATGTAAATACCTTTGGGAAGTCTTCAAATACTTCAAGAAGGCTCATATTATTCATAAAATGTAGTAAAAATACCACGTGAGTTCTAGAACATGGTGAGTCAAATTAGTGAGTCACAAAGGAGCTTCAGTGGTGTCCTAGTGGAAGGTCGATGTGGCTAGTTCTCGAAGTCCATCAATACTTTGCTTATTTGAGCACTTGAGTCATGTAATATCTCCATCCAAGTGTCTACCACGAATTTAGATGTGTTAGGAAGGTTTTAGATTAGTTTTCCATGCTATAAAAAGAGGAGAAAAGTCGTGATCTTGGGGGATGTCCAATAGAGTCATGTGTATCTCTACACTATTGTAGTCTTGTATGCAGAGATTGCAGAGCTTGTATCTCCCTCGTTATATATTCAAATTACATGTTTGATAGCTCATTGGAAAGCTCTTACAGTCTACGGTCTTGCTGTAAAGTTTCATAATCATTGGATTTGGGAGCTGAGAGAAATACTCTCTGCAAGTAGTGTGTATTCTCTGTTTTTTTATCCCTGCTGAAGGTCTCCATTAAACCTCAAACTTGCAGAGGTCATATCTCCTTGTGTATGTCTCCAAATCATGTATTCTTTGGCTTGTTAGAAATCTCTTTAAGTCTAATTGTATTCTGGAGGGTTTCAAAGTCATTGGAGTTGTGAGTTAAGAGCAGTAGTCTCTGCAAGTGATGTGTGTCCTCAGGTTCATCTTTGTTTCAAGGTCTCCATTAAAGCTGCATATTGCAGAGGTCATAGCTCATTGTGTAATTACCCATTTGAGGTGTTCTATATCTTGCT
Source organism: Ceratopteris richardii (assembly GCA_020310875.1). NCBI lineage: Eukaryota > Viridiplantae > Streptophyta > Polypodiopsida > Polypodiales > Pteridaceae > Ceratopteris > Ceratopteris richardii. The sequence continues at coordinate 28,415,894 of CM035411.1, read as the reverse complement.
GGAAAGATCTTAGAGTCTAGTTTATGTGTGTGGAAGAGTTTTGGAAAATTCTAAGTGAGTAAAGAGCAATTTGCTCTTCAAGAAAATTGTTCTATGCATACAAGTTTGTGAAAAAGTCAACTAGGTCCTGTTGGGTTTCACCTACTTCTAACTGTACTTTGGAGATCAATAAAATCCAACATTGGTATCAGAGCAAGTACTTGGAGGCTTGGAGAAGGTTATCATACCTTGACGAAGAATTTGAAGCTATCAAAGAAGCAGTTCATCATCAAATCTACACAAAGGTAGAAGAAGATTGCAAGGAGGCATCTGAAGCAACATCCAAGCAAATAAAGGTGCACATACCTCATTTACAAGGTAAATATTATATTTCTTCTCATCACACACATTGGAAAGGAGGCTTAAAGGAGGAAGCTTAGAATTTGTATTATGTGAGACCAACATGCACAAATAGAGAAGCTTGATAAGACCAATTATCAAGCATGGAAGTTTAGAATCACAGCATACTTGCAAGGTAGAGGCTTGTATGGTTTGATTGACGGCACAGATATCAAACCCACATTACCAGAGGACCCAAATCAGCAACAATGGAGGGAGTTTAGACTTTGGAATGAGAGAGACAAAAGGGTTATATTCATTTTATCACAAAATATTCAAGATTCAATGGTAGGACACATACAAGATCTAGACACAAGTAGAGATGTTTGGCTTGCATTGGAAAGGTTGTATGCTACAGGTACAAGAGCAAGGAAGATTCAACTCAAAAATGAGTTGAATAACATAAAGAAAGATACAAGGACATCGGTCAATGATTACATATTGAAAGTTAAAGAGATTGCAGATCAACTATGATCAATTCAAGCTCATGTGGAGGACGACGACTTGGTTGCACATACTCTCAACGGACTCAAAGATGATGAGAGATGGAAACCCTTCATTACTTCAGTTTATGTCAGAGGAGAATTACCAGATTTTGATCAAATTATTACCCTCATGGTCACGGAGGAGATGAATCTAAATGGTTCTACTTCAAATCAAAAAGGATCTCAAGGACAAGCTCTTTATGTAGGATCATCAAGAGGTGGAAACAGAGGTGGAAGAGGTTCAAATAGAGGTCGAGGAAGAAGGAGTGATGATCAAAGGACTTCAAGTGGCTTCTTCAACACAAGAGGAAGAGGAAGATTAAGCGCTAGAGGTAGGAGAGGCTACTACAACTACAACCAAAGACAAAGGAGTGAAGATAATAAGAACAATTGCTATATATGTGGAAGGTATGGACACTATGCCAAAGATTGTTATCAAAAAGAAAATAATCGAGGTGGTAATCGAAGAGGAGGCTATTCAAGAAGAGGTAAACAACAAGGAAATTATGCAGTTGAAGGTAAAAGTGATGATTATGATTCTCTTCTTATGATGAATGTTGAAACTAAGATGAATTGCAATAGCGATGTATGGTATGTAGATAGTGGTTGTTCTAATCACATGTCTCATGATGCTTCATGGTTTTCTAATATGCATAATCCGTCATATAGAGGTCATGTTGAAACAGGAGATGATACAACACATACGATTATGCAGGTTGGAGATGTTGTTATGCAGGATAAAAGCAAGACAAATTGCTTGAAGGATGTACTTTATGTGCCAACTATCACTAAGAATTTGATGTCGGTTGGTCAAATGGTAGAAAAAGGTCTACAAGTGAGATTTAATCATGCAGGTTGCTTCATTGAGGATCCAAAGCAAAGGAGGTTAATTGCTAGAGGTCAAAAACAAGGTAGATTATTTACATTCAAGGTAAACCCAAATCATACAAACTATTTCTCTTATGGTATGCATCGAATAGCAGAGCTTGATCTATGGCACAGAAGGATTGGACACATGAATGTACACAGGTTAAAGGAGCTATCAAAGAAGAGGATTGTTGAAGGATTACCTGATCTTACTAAGCAACATATGGTGCATCTTTGTGAAGCATGTCAAATGGGTAAGCAGAGTGGACAACCTTTCAAGCATTCAAGCTATGTAAGTGATGGTTTGCTAGATCTCATACACACAGATGTGTGGGGACCTACTAAAGAGGCATCCTTGGTTGGTAATAAGTACTATGTATCATTCATTGAGGATCATAGTAGAATGACATTTGTGTATTTTATTAAACATAAGAGTGAGGTCTTTGATTGTTTCAAGAAGTTCAAATCATATGTCGAAAAGCAAACAGGAAGGTATATTAAGAAGCTAAGATCCGATGGAGGGGGAGAGTATTTCTCTCAAGCTTTTACTGATTTTTTGCATGATGAAGGTATCAAAAGAGAAGTTACATGCAGATATACTCCACAACAAAATGAAGTCGTAGAAAGAAGAAACAGAATCATAGCAGAAGCATCTAGAAGCATGCTTAATGATATGTGTTTGCCTAATTATTTTTGGGCTGAAGCTGTTAGCACAAGTGTTTACATTATGAATAGAGTTCCGACTGCTGGAGTTCATCATTTGACACCATATGAGGTATGGCATGGAAGGAAACCAAGTGTAAGTCATTTGAAAGTATTTGGTTGTGTATGTTATGTACATGTACCTAGTGAGGTGAGATCTAAACTTGATGAGAAATCAGAAAAATGTATATTTATTGGTTATGCAGATACTCAAAGAGGATATAGATGCTATAATCCTCATACCAATAAGGTTGTTGTGTCAAGAGATGTAAACTTTGATGAATCACTTTCATGGTATACAGATAAGAATTGTTTGCAGGTCATGGATGAAAATGAAGAAGGTGTGGTTGAAGGAGATGAATGCATAGTTCAGCCATCAGGAAGTTTAAATGATGAAAGGAGTGGTTTAGATGAAGATTAAGGCAAGAGTCACCTCCCAGTGTTAAAAGTAAAGGTAAACTCAAACTTGTTGAAGTTAATGATGAAGGAGAGGAAATTAGTGATGTATGTGAGTATGGAGAATCATCAAAGGTTCCTAATAAGAAAGGAAGAGCATCTACATTGGAGGTAAGAAGAACTTCAAGAGTAAGTAAGCAACCTCAAAGGTATACTTATGAATCTTTCATGAATACTCATTATGCTTTTATGACAAAAGTTGAGCAGGAAAATGAACCCACATGTTATGATGAGGCCAAAGGAGATGAAAAGTGGGAGAAAGCAATGAGAGAAGAGATGGAAGCACTACAGGATAACAAGACTTGGAATTTAGTTCCAAGTACACCAAAGCAAAAGGTAATTGGTTGCAAGTGGGTTTTTAAGATTAAAAGAAATAGTGATGGTAGTGTGTCTAGATATAAGGCTAGACTTGTAGCAAAAGGATATAATCAAACTCAAGGTGTGGACTATGAGGAAACATTTAGTCCAATAGCAAATATGGCAACGGTGAGAACTTTGTTGGCTTTAGCTGCAAGTAAAAGGTGGAATATATATCAACTCGATATAAAGAATGCCTTTCTTAATGGAGAGTTAAATGAAGAAGTGTATATGTCACAACCAGATGGTTATGTGGATGCAAAATGTCCTAATCATGTATGCAGGTTAAAGAAGGCATTGTATGGTCTTAAGCAGGCACCAAGGGCATGGAATGCAAGGTTGGTAAAGTATCTTATGCTGCAAGGATACACAACGAGTCATGCTGATCCTTCACTTTATGTAAAACATGTAGATGGCATGTGTGTCTATGTATGCATTTATGTGGATGACTTGTTGATTACAGGGAATGATGCAAAAGCAATTGATGAGATAAAATGTAATTTGGGAAAGGAATTTAAAATTTCAGATCTTGGTTTGCTCAGATACTTTCTTGGGATTGAAATTGTGTATAGCGATGAAGGTATGTGGTTGATACAAAGAAAGTATATATGTGATATGCTGAAAAGGTTTGGTATGCAGGAATGTAAATTTGTTTCTACTCTAATGGAATGTAATGTAAAGCTGAGTGCAAAGGAAGGTGATGAGTTGCATGATATGAATGTATATAGATCCATGGTAGGATCTTTGATTTATGCAACAAAAACTAGACCTGATATATGTTATGTAGTAGTGTCCATACCTTCCACATATATAGCAATTGTTCTTATTATCTTCACTCCTTTGTCTTTGGTTGTAGTTGTAGTAGCCTCTCGTACCTCTAGCGCTTGATCTTCCTCTTCCTCTTGTGTTGAAGAAGCTACTTAAAGTCCATTGATCATCGCTCCTTCTTCCTCCACCTCTATTTGAATCTCTTCCACCTCTGTTTCCACCTGTTGATGATCCTACATAAAGAGCTCTGTCCTTGAGATCCTTTTTTATTTGAAGTAGAACCATTTAGATTTATCTCCTCCGTGACCATGAGGGCAATAAGTTGATCAAAATCTGGTAATTCTCCTCTGACATAAACTGAAGAAATGAAGGGTTTCCATCTCTCATCATCTTTGAGTCCGTTGAGAGTATGTGCAACCAAGTCGTCGTCCTCCACATGAGCTTGAATTGATCCTAGTTGATCTGCAATCTCTTTAACTTTCAATATGTAATCATTGGCCGATGTCCTTGTATCTTTCTTTATGTTATTCAACTCATTTTTGAGTTGAATCTTCCTTGCTCTTGTACCTGTAGCATACAACCTTTCCAATGCAAGCCAAACATCTCTACTTGTGTCTAGATCTTGTATGTGTCCTACCATTGAATCTTGAATATTTTGTGATAAAATGAATATAACCCTTTTGTCTCTCTCATTCCAAAGTCTGAACTCCCTCAATTGTTGCTGATTTGGGTTCTCTGGTAATGTGGCTTTGATATCTGTGCCGTCAATCAAACCATACAAGCCTCTACCTTGCAAGTATGCTGTGATTCTAAACTTCCATGCTTGATAATTGGTCTTATCAAGCTTCTCTATTTGTGCATGTTGGTCTCCCATAATACAAATGCTAAGCTTCCTCCTTTAAGCCTCCTTTCCAATGTGTGTGATGAGAAGAAATATAATATTTACCTTGTAAATGAGGTATGTGCACCTTTCTTTGCTTGGATATTGCTTCAGATGCCTCCTTGCAATCTTCTTCTACCTTTGTGTAGTGTTGATGATGAACTGCTTCTTTGATAGCTTCAAATTCTTCGTCAAGGTATGATAACCTTCTCCAAGCCTCCAAGTACTTGCTCTGATACCAATGTTGGATTTTATTGATCTCCAAAGTACAGCTAGAAGTAGGTGAAACCCAACAGGACATAGTTGACTTTTTCACTAACTTGTATGCATAGACCAATTTTCTTGTAGAGAAAATTGCTCTTTACTCACTTAGAATTTTCCAAAGCTGTTTCACAAACATAAACTATACTCTAAGAGCTTTCCAACAAGATATAGAACACCTCAAATGGATAAATACACAATGAGCTACCTCTGCAATATGCAGCTTTAATGGAGAACTTGAAACAGAGATGAACCTGAGGCCACACATCACTTGCAGAGACTACTGCTCTTAACTCACAACTCCAATGACTTTGAAACTTTCCAGAATACACGTAGACTTAAAGAGATTTCTAACAAGCCAAAGAACACATGCTTTTGATACATACACAAAGAGATATGACCTCTGCAAGTTTGAGGTTTAATGGAGATCTTCAACAGGGATAAAAAACAGAGAACACACACTACTTGCAGAGCGTATTTCTCTCAGCTCACAAATCCAATGATTATGAAAATGTAGAGGACGAAAGTAGACAGTACAAGCTTTGCAATGAGCTATCAAAAACGTAATTTGGATATATAATGAGGGAGATACAAGCTCTTCAATCTCTGCATACAAAACTACAATAGTGTAGAGATACACATATGACTCTATTGGACATCCCACAAGATCATGACTTTTCTCCTCTCTTTATAGCATGCGAAACTAATCTAAAACCTTCCTAATACATCTTAATTCGTGGTAGACACTTGGATGGTGGTATTACATGACTCAAGTGCTCAATTAAGCAAAGTATTGATGGACTTTGAGAACTAGCCACATCGACCTTCCACTAGGACACCACTGAAGCTCCTCACAACTCCAATGACTTTTAAACTTTCAAGAATACAAGTAGACTTAAAGAGCTTTCTAACAAGCCAAAGAACACATCATTTTGATACATACACAAGGAGATATGACCTCTGCAAGTTTGAGGTTTAATGGAGATCTTCAACAGGGATAAAAAACAGAGAGCACACACTACTTGCAGAGCGTATTGCTCTCAACTCACAAATTCAATGATTATGAAACTTTACAAGCACAAAGTAGATAGTAAGAGCTTTCCAATGAGCTATCAAACATGTTATTTTGATATATAATGAGGGAGATACAAGCTCTGCAATCGCTGCATACAAAACTACAATACTGTAGAGATACACATATGACTCTATTGAACATCCCACAAGATCACGACTTTTCTCCTCTTTTTATAGCATGGGAAACTAATCTAAAACCTTTGTAATACATCTAAGTTCGTGGTAGAAACTTGGATGGTGGTATTACATGACTCAAGTGCTCAAATAAGCAAAGTATTGATGGTCTTTGAGAACTAGCTACATCGACCTTCCACTAGGACACCACTAAAGCTCCTTTGTGACTCACTAATTTGACTCACCATGTTCTAGAACTCACGTGGTAATTTTGCTACATTTTATGAATAGTATGAGCCTTCTTGAAGTATTTGAAGACTTCCCAAAGGTATTTACATAATTTGAAACTTGTACCCTACATAAAACAAATGTTCGCACCATTCTCCCCCTCAAGTTTCAAAGGGTATTTCCTTCATGCCAAGAATATAGTTGAATCTTTGAAGCTTTGGTCCATCCAAGGATTAAGTGAAGATATCTGCAACTTGATCCTTTGTTCCAACAAAAGAAACCTGCACTTCATTGTTAATGGCCTTCTCTCGAACATAATGATAGTGAACCTCTATATGCTTTGTTCTAGCATGAAAAATAGGATTTGAGGTCATATGAATGCTGCTCAAGTTATCCCCATATATCAGTGGTACATCAACCTGCACATTCAAGTCATGAAACAACTTTTTAAACCACATAACCTCAGTAGTAGCCAATGCTAAACCTCTATACTCAGCCTCTCTTGAAGATAAAGCAACTGTAGGCTGTTTCTTTGAACTCCATGTTAATGTCTTGTTTCCTGCTATTACCACATATCCACTTGTGGATCTTCTGTCATCTTTGCTTCCAGCCCAGTCTGCATCACTAAAGACTTTAAGAGTTCGATCAGCATCATGACTATAAAATAATCCTTCGTTCATGGTACCTTTCAAATACCTAAGCACTCTTTTTGCTGCATGCATATGAGGTACTCTAGGTTCATGCATTAACTGTGACAATACTCCCACTACATAACATATATCAGGTCTAGTTTTTGTTGCATAAATCAAAGATCCTACCATGGATCTATATACATTCATATCATGCAACTCATCACCTTCCTTTGCACTCAGCTTTACATTACATTCCATTGGAGTAGAAACAAATTTACATTCCTGCATACCAAACCTTTTCAGCATATCACATATATACTTTCTTTGTATCAACCACATACCTTCATCGCTATACACAATTTCAATCCCAAGAAAGTATCTGAGCAAACCAAGATCTGAAATTTTAAATTCCTTTCCCAAATTACATTTTATCTCATCAATTGCTTTTGCATCATTCCATGTAATCAACAAGTCATCCACATAAATGCATACATAGACACACGTGCCATCTACATGTTTTACATAAAGTGAAGGATCAACATGACTCGCTGTGTATCCTTGCAGCATAAGATACTTTACCAACCTTGCATTCCATGCCCTTGGTGCCTGCTTAAGACCATACAATGCCTTCTTTAACCTGCATACATGATTAGGACATTTTGCATCCACATAACCATCTGGTTGTGACATATACACTTCTTCATTTAACTCACCATTAAGAAAGGCATTCTTTATATCGAGTTGATATATATTCCACCTTTTACTTGTAGCTAAAGCCAACAAATTTTTCACCGTTGCCATATTTGCTACTGGACTAAATGTTTCCTCATAGTCCACACCTTGAGTTTGATTATATCCTTTTGCGACAAGTCTAGCCTTATATCGAGACACACTACCATCACTATTTCTTTTAATCTTAAAAACCCACTTGCAACCAATTACCTTTTGCTTTGGTGTACTTGGAACTAAATTCCAAGTCTTGTTATCTTGTAGTGCTTCCATTTCTTCTCTCATTGCTTTCTCCCACTTTTCATCTCCTTTGGCCTCATCATAACATGTGGGTTCATTTTCCTGCTCAACTTTTGTCATAAAAGCATAATGAGTATTCATGAAAGATTCATAAGTATACCTTTGAGGTTGCTTACTTACTCTTGAAGTTCTTCTTACCTCCAATGTAGATGCTCTTCCTTTCTTATTAGGAACCTTTGATGATTCTCCATACTCACATACATCACTAATTTCCTCTCCTTCATCATTAACTTCAACAAGTTTGAGTTTACCTTTACTTTTAACACTTGGAGGTGACTCTTGCCTTAATCTTCCATTGAAAGATGATCCTGTTTCTTCATCTAAACCACTCCTTTCATCATTTAAAGTTCCTGATGGCTGAACTATGCATTCATCTCCTTCAACCACATCTTCTTCATTTTCATCCATGACCTGCAAACAATTCTTATCTGCATACCATGAAAGTGATTCATCAAAGTTTACATCTCTTGACACAACAACCTTATTGGTATGAGGATTATAGCATCTATATCCTCTTTGAGTATCTGCATAACCAATAAATATACATTTTTCTAATTTCGCATCAAGTTTAGATCTCACCTCACTAGGTACATGTACATAACATACACAACCAAATACTTTCAAATGACTTACACTTGGTTTCCTTCCATGCCATACCTCATATGGTGTCAAATGATGAACTCCAGCAGTCGGAACTCTATTCATAATGTAAACACTTGTGCTAACAGCTTCAGCCCAAAAATAATTAGGCAAACACATATCATTAAGCATGCTTCTAGATGCTTCTGCTATGATTCTGTTTCTTCTTTCTGCGACTCCATTTTGTTGTGGAGTATACCTGCATGTAACTTCTCTTTTGATACCTTCATCATGCAAAAAATCAGTAAAAGCTTGAGAGAAATACTCTCCTCCTCCATTGGATCTTAGCTTCTTAATATACCTTCCTGTTTGCTTTTTGACATATGATTTGAACTTCTTGAAACAATCAAAAACCTCACTCTTATGTTTAATAAAATACACAAATGTCATTCTACTATGATCGTCAATGAATGATACATAGTACTTATTACCAACCAAGGATGCCTCTTTAGTAGGTCCCCACACATCTGTGTGTATGAGATCTAGCAAACCATCACTTACATAGCTTGAATGCTTGAAAGGTTGTCTACTCTGCTTACCCATTTGACATCCTTCACAAAGATGCACCATATGTTGCTTAGTAAGATCAGGTAATCCTTGAACAATCCTCATCTTTGATAGCTCCTTTAACCTGTGTACATTCATGTGTCCAATCCTTTTGTGCCATAGATCAAGCTCTGCTATTCGATGCATACCATAAGAGAAATAGTTTGTATGATTTGGGTTTACCTTGAATGTAAATAATCTACCTTGTTTTTGACCTCTAGCAATTAACCTCCTTTGCTTTGGATCCTCAATGAAGCAACCTGCATGATTAAATCTCACTTGTAGACCTTTTTCTACCATTTGACCAACCGACATCAAATTCTTAGTGATCGTTGGCACATAAAGTACATCCTTCAAGCAATTTGTCTTGCTCTAATCCTGCATAACAACATCTCCAACCTGCATAATCTTATGTGTTGTATCATCTCCTGTTTCAACATGACCTTTACATGACGGATTATGCATATTAGAAAACCATGAAGCATCATGAGACATGTGATTAGAACAACCACTATCTACATACCATACATCGCTATTGCAATTCATCTTAGTTTCTACATTCATCATAAGAAGAGAATCATAATCATCAGTTTTACCTTCAACTGCATAATTTCCTTGTTGTTTACCTCTTCTTGAATAGCCTCCTCTTCAATTACCACCTTGATTATTTTCATTTTGATAACAATTTTTGGCATAATGTCCATACCTTCCACATATATAGCAATTGTTCTTATTATCTTCACTCCTTTGTCTTTGGTTGTAGTTGTAGTAGCCTCTCGTACCTCTAGCGCTTGATCTTCCTCTTCCTCTTGTGTTGAAGAAGCTACTTGAAGTCCTTTGATCATCGCTCCTTCTTCCTCGACCTCTATTTGAACCTCTTCCACCTTTGTTTCCACCTCTTGATGATCCTACATAAAGAGCTTGTCCTTGAGATCCTTTTTCATTTGAAGTAGAACCATTTAGATTCATCTCCTCCGTGACCATGAGGGCAATAAGTTGATCAAAATCTGGTAATTCTCCTCTGACATAAACTGAAGAATTGAAGGGTTTGCATCTCTCATCATCTTTGAGTCCGTTGAGAGTATGTGCAACCAAGTCGTCGTCCTCCACATGAGCTTGAATTGATCCTAGTTGATCTGCAATCTCTTTAACTTTCAATATGTAATCATTGACCGATGTCCTTGTATCTTTCTTTATGTTATTCAACTCATTTTTGAGTTGAATCTTCCTTGCTCTTGTACCTAAAGCATACAACCTTTCCAATGCAAGCCAAACATCTCTACTTGTGTCTAGATCTTGTATGTGTCCTACCATTGAATCTTGAATATTTTGTGATAAAATGAATATAACCCTTTTGTCTCTCTCATTCCAAAGTCTAAACTCCCTCAATTGTTGCTGATTTGGGTCCTCTGGGAATGTGGGTTTGATATCTGTGCCGTCAATCAAACCATACAAGCCTCTACCTTGCAAGTATGTTGTGATTCTAAACTTCCATGCTTGATAATTGGTCTTATCAAGCTTCTCTATTTGTGCATGTTGGTCTCCCATAATACAAATGCTAAGCTTCCTCCTATAAGCCTCCTTTCCAATGTGTGTGATGAGAAGAAATATAATATTTACCTTGTAAATGAGGTATGTGCACCTTTCTTTGCTTGGATGTTGCTTCAGATGCCTCCTTGCAATCTTCTTCTACCTTTGTGTAGTGTTGATGATGAACTACTTCTTTGATAGCTTCAAATTCTTCGTCAAGGTATGATAACCTTCTCCAAGCCTCCAAGTACTTGCTCTGATACCAATGTTGGATTTTATTGATCTCCAAAGTACAGCTAGAAGTAGGTGAAACCCAACAGGACCTAGTTGACTTTTTCACTACATTGTATGCATAGACCAATTTTCTTGCAGAGAAAATTGCTCTTTACTCACTGAGAATTTTCCAAAACTCTTTCATGAACATAAACTAGACTCTAAGAGCTTTCCAACAAGATATAGAACACCTCAAATGGATAAATATGCAGCTTTAATGGAGACCTTGAAATAGAGATGAACCTGAGGACACACATCACTTGCAGAGACTACTGCTCTTAACTCAAAACTCCAATGACTTTGAAACTTTCTTGAATACACGGAGACTTAAAGAGCTTTCTAACAAACCAAAGAACACATGATTTAAATACATACACAAGGAGATATGACCTCTGCAAGTTTGAGGTTTAATGGAGATCTTCAGCAGGGATAAAAAACAGAGAACACACACTACTTGCAGAGGGTATTGCTCTCAGCTCACAAATCCAATGATTATGACAATTTACAGGTAGAAAGTACACAAAACAAGCTTTCCAATGAGCTATCAAACACGTAATTTGGATATATAATGAGGGAGATACAAGCTCTGCAATCTCTGCATACAAAACTACAATAGTGTAGAGATACACATATGACTCTATTGGACATCCCACAAGATCACGACTTTTCTCCTCTTTTTATAGCATGGGAAACTAATCTAAAACCTTCCTAATACATCTAAATTTGTGGTAGACACTTGGATGGTGGTATTACATGACTCAAGTGCTCAAATAAGCAAAGTATTGATGGACTTTGAGAACTAGCCACATCGACCTTCCACTAAGACACCACTGAAGCTCCTTTGTGACTCACTAATTTGACTCACCATGTTCTAGAACTCACGTGGTATTTTTGCTACATTTTATGAATAATATGAGCCTTCTTGAAGTATTTGAAGACTTCCCAAAGGTATTTATATAATTTGAAACTTGTACCCTACATAAAACAAATAATGGATTTTATTGATCTCCAAAGTACAGCTAGAAGTAGGTGAAACCCAACAGGACCTAGTTGACTTTTTCACTAACTTGTATGCATAGACCAATTTTCTTGCAGAGCAAATTGCTCTTTACTCACTTAGAATTTTCCAAAACTGTTTCATAAACACAAACTAGACTCTAAGAGCTTTCCAACAAGATATAGAACACCTCAAATGGATAAATACAAAATGCGCTATGACCTCTGCAATATGCAGCTTTAATGGAGACCTTGAAACAGAGATGAACCTGAGGACACACATCACTTGCAGAGACTACTGCTCTTAACTCACAACTCCAATGACTTTGAAACTTTCAAGAATACAAGGAGACTTAAAGGGCTTTCTAGCAAACCAAAGAACACATGATTTGGATACATACACAAAGAGATATGACCTCTGCAAGTTTGAGGTTTAATGGAGATCTTCAGCAGGGATAAAAAACAGAGAACACACACTACTTGCAGAGAGTATTGCTCTCAGCTCACAAATCCAATGATTATGCCAATTTTGGAGGAAGAAAGTAGACAGTAAGAGCGTTCCAATGAGCTATCAAACATGTAATTTGGATATATAATGAGGGAGATACAAGCTCTGCAATCCCTGCATACAAAACTGCAATAGTGTAGAGATACACATATGACTCTATTGGACATCCCACAAGATCACGACTTTTATCCTCTTTTAATAGGATAAGAAACTAATCTAAAACCTTCCTAATACATCTTAATTCGTGGTAGACACTTGGATGGTGGTATTATATGACTCAAGTGCTCAAATAAGCAAAGTATTGATGGACTTTGAGAACTAGCCACATCGACCTTCCACTAGGACACCACTGAAGCTCCTTTGTGACTCACTAATTTAACTCACCATGTTGTAGAACTCACCTGGTATTTTTGGTACATTTTATGAATAATATGAGCCTTCTTGAAGTATTTGAAGACTTCCCAAAGGTATTTACATAATTTGAAACTTGTACCCTACATAAAACAAATGTTGGATTTTATTGATCTCCAAAGTAGTGCTAGAAGTAGGTGAAACCCAACAGGACCTAGTTGACTTTTTCACTAACTTGTATGCATAGACCAATTTTCTTGCAGAGCAAATTGCTCTTTACTCACTTAGAATTTTCCAAAACTGTTTCACAAACATAAACTAGACTCTAAGAGCTTTCCAACAAGATATAGAACACCTCAAATGGATAAATACACAATGAGCTATGACCTCTGCAATATGTAGCTTTAATAGAGACCTTGAAATAGAGATGAACCTGAGGACACACATCACTTGCAGAGACTACTGCCCTTAACTCACAACTCCAATGACTTTGAAACGTTCCAGAATACAAGTAGACTTGAAGATCTTTCTAACAAGCCGAAGAACACATGATTTGGATACATACACAAGGAGATATGACCTCTGCAAGTTTGAGGTTTAATGGAGATCTTCAGTAGGGATAAAAAACAGAGAACACACACTACTTGCAGAGCATATTGCTCTCATCTCACAAATCCAATGATTATGCAAATTTACAGGAAGAAAGTCGATAGTAAGAGCTTTCCAATGAGCTATCAAACATGTAATCTGGATATATAATGAGGGAGATACAAGCTCTGCAATCTCTGCATACAAAACTACAATAGTGTAGAGATACACATATGACTCTATTGGACATCCCACAAGATCACGACTTTTCTCCTCTTTTTATAGCATGGGAAACTAATCTAAAATTTTCCTAATACATCTAAATTCTTGGTAGACACTTGGATGGAGATATTACATGACTCAAGTGCTCAAATAAGCAAAGTATTGATGGACTTTGAGAACTAGCCACATCGACCTTCCACTAGGACACCACTGAAGCTCTTTTGTGACTCACTAATTTGACTCACCATGTTCTAGAACTCACGTGGTATTTTTGCTACATTTTATGAATAATATGAGCCTTCTTGAAGTATTTGAAGACTTCCCAAAGGTATTTACATAATTTGAAACTTGTACCCTACATAAAACAAATGTTCGCAACATTCTCCCCCTCAAGTTTCAAAGGGTATTTCCTTCATGCCAAGAATATAGTTAAATCTTTGAAGCTTTAGTCCATCCAAGGATCTGGTGAAGATATCTGCAACTTGATCCTTTGTTCCAACAAAAGAAACCTGCACTTCATTGTTCATGGCCTTCTCTCAAACATAATGATAGTGAACCTCTATATGCTTTGTTCTAGCATGAAAAATAGGATTTGAGGTCATATGAATGCTGCTCAAGTTATCCCCATATATCAGTGGTACATCAACCTGCACATTCAAGTCATGAAACAACTTTTTAAACCACATAACCTCAGTAGTAGCCAATGCTAAACCTCTATACTCAGCCTCTCTTGAAGATAAAGCAACTGTAGGCTGTTTCTTTGAACTCCATGTTAATGTCTTGTTTCCTGCTATTACCACATATCCACTTGTGGATCTTCTATCATCTTTGCTTCCAGCCCAATCTGCATCACTAAAGACTTTAAGAGTTAGATCAGCATGATGACTATAAAATAATCCTTCGTTCATGGTACCTTTCAAATACCTAAGCACTCTTTTCGCTACATGCATATGAGGTACTCTAGGTTCATGCATAAACTGTGACAATACTCCCACTACATAACATAAATCGGGTCTAGTTTTTGTTGCATAAATCAAAGATCCTACCATGGATCTATATACATTCATATCATGCAACTCATCACCTTCCTTTGCACTCAGCTTTACATTACATTCCATTGGAGTAGAAACAAATTTACATTCCTGCATACCAAACCTTTTCAGCATATCACATATATACTTTCTTTGTATCAACCACATACCTTCATCGCTATACACAATTTCAATCCCAAGAAAGTATCTGAGCAAACCAAGATCTGAAAATTTAAATTCCTTTCCCAAATTACATTTTATCTCATCAATTGCTTTTGCATCATTCCCTGTAATCAACAAGTCATCCACATAAATGCATACATAGACACACATGCCATCTACATGTTTTACATAAAGTGAAGGATCAGCATGACTTGCTGTGTATCCTTGCAGCATAAGATACTTTACCAACCTTGCATTCCATGCCCTTGGTGCCTGCTTAACACCATACAATGCCTTCTTTAACCTGCATACATGATTAGGACATTTTGCATCCACATAACGATCTGGTTGTGACATATACACTTCTTCATTTAACTCACCATTAAGAAAGGCATTCTTTATATCGAGTTGATATATATTCCACGTTTTGGTTGTAGCTAAAGCCAACAAAGTTCTCAGCGTTGCCATATTTGCTACTAGACTAAATGTTTCCTCATAGTCCACACCTTGAGTTTGATTATATCCTTTTGCGACAAGTCTAGCCTTATTTCTAGACACACTACCATCACTATTTCTTTTAATCTTAAAAACCCACTTGCAACCAATTACCTTTTGCTTTGGTGTACTTGGAACTAAATTCCAAGTCTTGTTATCCTGTAGTGCTTCCATTTCTTCTCTCATTGCTTTCTTCCACTTTTCATCTCCTTTGGCCTCATCATAACATGTGGGTTCATTTTCCTGCTCAACTTTTGTCATAAAAGCATAATGAGTATTCATGAAAGATTCATAAGTATACCTTTGAGGTTGCTTACTTACTCTTGAAGTTCTTCTTACCTCCAATGTAGATGCTCTTCCTTTCTTATTAGGAACCTTTGATGATTCTCCATACTCACATACATCATTAATTTCCTCTCCTTCATCATTAACTTCAACAAGTTTGAGTTTACCTTTACTTTTAACACTTGGAGGTGACTCTTGCCTTAATCTTCCATTGAAAGGTGATCCTCTTTCTTTATCTAAACCACTCCTTTCATCATTTAAAGTTCCTGATCGTTGAACTATGCATTCATCTCCTTCAACCACACCTTCCTTTTCATCCATGACCTGCAAACAATTCTTATCTGCATACCATGAAAGTGATTCATCAAAGTTTACATCTCTTGACACAACAACCTTATTGGTATGAGGATTATAGCATCTATATCCTCTTTGAGTATCTGCATAACCAATAAATATACATTTTTCTGATTTCGCATCAAGTTTAGATCTCACCTCACTAGGTACATGTACATAACATACACAACCAAATACTTTCAAATGACTTACACTTGGTTTCCTTCCATGCCATACCTCATATGGTGTCAAATGATGAACTCCAGCAGTCGAAACTCTATTCATAATGTAAACACTTGTGCTAACAGCTTCAGCCCAAAAATAATTAGGAAAACACATATCATTAAGCATGCTTCTAGACGCCTCTGCTATGATTCTGTTTCTTCTTTCTGTGACTCCATTTTGTTGTGGAGTATACCTGCATGTAACTTCTCTTTTGATACCTTCATCATGCAAAAAATCAGTAAGAGCTTGAGAGAAATACTCTCCTCCTCCATCGGATCTTAGCTTCTTAATATACCTTCCTGTTTGCTTTTCGACATATGATTTGAACTTCTTGAAACAATCAAAGACCTCACTCTTATGTTTAATAAAATACACAAATGTCATTCTACTATGATCGTCAATGAATGATACATAGTACTTATTACTAACCAAGGATGCCTCTTTAGTAGGTCCGCACACATCTGTGTGTATGAGATCTAGCAAACCATCACTTACATAGCTTGTATGCTTGAAAGGTTGTCTACTCTGCTTACCCATTTGACATGCTTCACAAAGATGCACCATATGTTGCTTAGTAAGATCAGGTAATCCTTCAACAATCCTCTTCTTTGATAGCTCCTTTAACCTGTGTACATTCATGTGTCCAAACCTTTTGTGCCATAGATCAAGCTCTGCTATTCGATGCATACCATAAGAGAAATAGTTTGTATGATTTGGGTTTACCTTGAATGTAAATAATCTACCTTGTTTTTGACCTTTAGCAATTAACCTCCTTTGCTTTGGATCCTCAATGAAGCAACCTGCATGATTAAATCTCACTTGTAGACCTTTTTCTACCATTTGACCAACCGACATCAAATTCTTAGTGATAGTTGGCACATAAAGTACATCCTTCAAGCAATTTGTCTTGCTTTTATCCTGCATAACAACATCTCCAACCTGCATAATCTTATGTGTTGTATCATCTCCTATTTCAACATGACCTTTATATGACGGATTATGCATATTAGAAAACCATGAAGCATCATGAGACATGTGATTAGAACAAGCACTATCTACATACCATACATCGCTATTGCAATTCATCTTAGTTTCAACATTCATCATTAGAAGCGAATCATAATCATCACTTTTACCTTCAACTGCATAATTTCCTTGTTGTTTACCTCTTCTTGAATAGCCTCCTCTTTGATTACCACCTTGATTATTTTCATTTTGATAACAATCTTTGGCATAGTGTCCATACCTTCCACATATATAGCAATTGTTCTTATTACCTTCACTCCTTTGTCTTTGGTTGTAGTTGTAGTAGCCTCTCGTACCTCTAGTGCTTGATCTTCCTCTTCCTCTTGTGTTGAAGAAGCCACTTGAAGTCCTTTGATCATCGCTCCTTCTTCCTCAACCTGTATTTGAACCTCTTCCACCTCTGTTTCCACCTCTTGATGATCCTACATAAAGAGCTTGTCCTTGAGATCCTTTTTGATTTGAAGTAGAACCATTTAGATTCATCTCCTCCGTGACCATGAGGGCAATAAGTTGATCAAAATCTGGCAATTCTCCTCTGACATAAACTAAAGTAATGAAGGGTTTCCATCTCTCATCATCTTTGAGTCCGTTGAGAGTATGTGCAACCAAGTCGTCGTCCTCCACATGAGCTTGAATTGATCCTAGTTGATCTGCAATCTCTTTAACTTTCAATATGTAATCATTGACCGATGTCCTTGTATCTTTCTTTATGTTATTCAACTCAATTTTTAGTTGAATCTTCCTTGCTCTTGTAACTGTAGCATACAACCTTTCCAATGCAAGCCAAACATCTCTACTTGTGTCTAGATCTTGTATGTGTCCTACCATTGAATCTTGAATATTTTGTGATAAAATGAATATAACCCTTTTGTCTCTCTCATTCCAAAGTCTAAACTCCCTCAATTGTTGCTGATTTGGGTCCTCTGGTAATGTGTGTTTGATATCTGTGCCGTCAATCAAACCATACAAGCCTCTACCTTGCAAGTATGCTGTGATTCTAAACTTCCATGCTTGATAATTGGTCTTATCAAGCTTCTCTATTTGTGCATGTTGGTCTCCCATAATACAAATGCTAAGCTTCCTCCTTTAAGCCTGCTTTCCAATGTGTGTGATGAGAAGAAATATAATATTTACCTTGTAAATGAGGTATGTGCACCTTTCTTTGCTTGGATGTTGCTTCAGATGCCTCCTTGCAATCTTCTTCTACCTTTGTGTAGTGTTGATGATGAACTGCTTCTTTGATAGCTTCAAATTCTTCGTCAAGGTATGATAACCTTCTCCAAGCCTCCAAGTACTTGCTCTGATACCAATGTTGGATTTTATTGATCTCCAAAGTACAGCTAGAAGTAGGTGAAACCCAACAGGACCTAGTTGACTTTTTCACTAACTTGTATGCATAGACCAATTTTCTTGCAGAGCAAATTGCTCTTTACTCACTTAGAATTTTCCAAAACTGTTTCACAAACATCAACTAGACTCTAAGAGCTTTCCAACAAGATATAGAACACCTCAAATGGATAAATACACAATGAGCTATGACCTCTACAATATGCAGCTTTAATGGAGACCTTGAAACAGAGATGAACCTGAGGACACACATCACTTGCAGAGACTACTGCTCTTAACTCACAACTCCAATGACTTTTATGAATAATATGAGCCTTCTTGAAGTATTTGAAGACTTCCCAAAGGTATTTTCATAATTTGAAACTTGTACCCTACATAAAACAAATGTTCGCAACACAAAGGCCTCATCAAAATCAATGCCTCTTTCTTGCACATAACCCTTTGCAATAAGCCTAGCCTTATACCTCTCAATTGTTCCATGAAGCTTACACTTCAGGTTGTATACCTACTTAGTGCCAATGGCCTTCTTGCGAGGAGGCAAGTCACATTAAAACCAGGTATCATTCTTCATTATATCATCATATTCAAATTGCATAGCAGCCATCCAAGTTTTAGAATTTTGTGCTTCATCAAACAAAATAGGCTCATTCTCATGAGAGAGACTAGAGGCAGGCATAACATAGCAATCGGATGCAAAAGAGACACGATGAGAGCCTGAATGAGTATGACATGACAAAGGTGCATCTTATTTGCTATCACGCAAAGTCTACGCTAGCCATTTTGCTCATAATTTTTTCCTTCCTCAATATTAGTTCTCTCATCAACAAGTGCGCCATGCAAATCTGCATAAGAAATGGAATGATCTACCTCATCACATGAAACTTTTAAAGGCTATGAAGTTGCTTCATTGAGACAAGCATTAGACTCTCCACCTGTAAAAAGAGGCAGCAAAGTGTCATACATGTCTTTTGAGCTAACAAATGTGTCCTTAGTACATGAAAGTAATTCCTAAAGAACATCTTCCACAAAAAGACCATCATGACTAACCAAAATGCATTTAGTCTATGGATAATATAGACGATAGCCTTTGCTTTCAGAACTATACCCAACAAAAATACATTTCACTACTTTATCATCCAATTTCCTATGTTGTTGTTTAGGCACAAATGCATATGCCATACAACCAAAAACACGTTGGTGAGCAATACATGGCTTGCAACCATGCCAAGCCTCATATGGAGTGATGGAATGCAATGCTTTAGTGGGACACCTCTTAAGTACATATGTTGCACACACGACAACCGCAAGCTAGAAACTATGTGGTAAAGCCTGACTCTTGACCATACCCCTTCCCATCTCCATGAGTGATATATTCTTTCATTCACAACTCCATTCTATTGAGGTGTATCTGGCACTCTATAGTGGCGTTTTATCCCACATTCAACCAAAAATGCATTAAAATTATAAGACATAGATTCCCACCTTGATCACAATGGAGCGTGCCTATTTTACATGCTAACAAATTTTTAGCCAAAACCAAAAACAGTTTGAAGCACATGAACACTTCAGACTTTTCCTTCAATGGATATAACCATGCATGCCTAGAAAAATCATCATGAAAGTCACAAAGCAAAGATAGTTCCCAAAATAAGGAGTTTGCATAGTGTTGGAAGAGTGTGCAGGACCCTTTATCTTGCTAATGACACCAAATAAGTGCCTATGTACTTTGGACATGATGGTTCAAACAAATAGATCAAAATAGATAACTTTGCAACTAGTTAGTGCCCAAAAACTTGCTATTTTTGTCTTCACACATGTTGGATCTTTCGCTCAATGCTCAGAGTACAGTGGAAATTAGGAGAATTACTTTTGTGTGAATAAAGTTAGCTTTGAGATATAATGATTCCAAATGGAATCACTTAAAATGATGCACTATGTACTGAGAAATCAATTTAACAATCAATAGCTTACCCCCGATTTTTTAGGGAATGTGAAAACAATGTTCACTAAGCCCTTCAAGATGGTTTTGTCCCAATTGCTGGTTGAAAATTCTTTGAAACTTCGATATCTTGTTGAAGACTTTAAGGTGGTTCCAACAAGATGTAGAGCATGAACACTCAAAATCAACTCATTGAGATATGGTTATCACAAGTACACTAATCTGAGTAGACATAGCAGAGAAGGAGTTGGACATGATCAATGATGTAATGTATTATATAACAATGTTGTACATGATCATTGCCATAGATATGATGCTCAATGATAGTAAGAGGAGTAGGCTATGGTGTACTCAACTTCTTCAAATGATCAGTGATATGCTCTAGAATGAAGGCTCTACTGGCCATGAGATTACATTGCTCTTTTATAAGAGTCATCTTTGAAATTTGAATTTGAATTCAAATGAGCCTCCACCTAAAATTGTCACCTCTAATCTAGAAGATATTCTTTCATTGAGAACTCGTAACATAATGTTCTCCTAACTCCATGAGTTTATTGGCTTTACATGGTTCTGAATGATCTAACCATTTACACATGGTAAACCATTCAAAGTTACAAGCAATGATTCCTATGCTTCATCAAGTTTTTGTACATTCTTCCTTCCATGCCTAGCCAAGTGTGAAGGCTTGGCATTTTTTCCAATAGCTCTTTCTCAAGCCAAACATCGTGGCTTGGTCTTCTTCATGATTCCTCTTGAATGTCCTGCAATCCAATCATAGCTTTAAACTAACAAAGTTTAGTACCATGAAGTGCTTTGGCTAACAAGTCTGGACATTGCAAAGTTGTGGATACATATGCAAGTTGAATCTCCTTGCTCAATTGCGTCTCTATTTTATAGTGATAGTGTACTTCTATATGCTTGATTCTTGCATGATAGATAGGGTTGGTTGCAAGATGCAAGGAGCTTCTATTGTGACCAAAAATCATAGGTGAGTTAGAGTGTAGTCGCAAATCCAAATAGAGCAATCTAATCCATATGGCTTCTTGTGAAGCATTGGCTAATCCCCTGTATTCAGCCTATGTTGAAGATAAAGCAACTATAGGTTGCTCCTTGGAAAACCATGAAATGGGATTATGACCTGCAAAAGAAACATAAACCAAAGGTATCCTCCTGGCATGTTTACAACTGGCCCAATTTGCATCTGAGTATAGCTTGATGTCTAAATCTGATGTGTATGGAAAGTATAATCCTTGATTTTGAGTATCCTTCAGATACTTCAAAATCCTTTTGGCAGCTTGCAAGTGAGGTGCTCTAGGTTTAGGCATGAATTCACTTAAAAAAATTACTCCATAAGCTATGTCAGTTCTTGTCAAGGTTTCATAGTTGAGACTTCCAACTATGCTTTGATATCCCTCAATGTCTTCAATCAAATCACCTTCATGAGCACTCAAATTAGAATTTACCTCCATAGGGGTGCTATCTATCTTTGCATTCTCCAAGTGGAGATTCTTCAACATGTCCTGCACATACTTTCTTTGAGTGATGTAAATTCAAAAGTTTATATATACCAATTCAGGTCCTAGAAAATACTTTAGAAGCCCTAGGTCACTGATTTTGAACTCCGACATCATTTGGTTCTTGATATGTCTAATGCCATTGACATCACTACCTGTAAGTATGATGTCATCAACATACACACATAAGCATATCAATTTTGAGTTGCTTCTTTTGACAAATAGAGAAGAATCTGCCTTGTTCATGATGAATCCTTGATCTTGAAGATAGGTCGTGAACCTCTGATTCCATGCCGTAGGTGCCCCCTTCAAACTATAAAGGGCTTTCTTCAATTTGCACACATAATTCACCTTGCTTGGGTCCTCATAGCCAAGAGGATGAGCCATGAAAATCTCCTCAAAAATCCAGCCATTAAGGAAAGCATTTTTTACATCCATTTGATACATATTCGAATTCCTTGATGCAGCCATACTTACCAATACTTTGATGGTTGGAATTTTGGCCATAGGTGAGAATGTTTGCTCATAATCAACTCCTTGGGTTTGTGGAAAACCCATAGCCACAAGTCTAGATTTATACCTGTTTATGGATCCATCTGAGTTTCTCTTGATTTTGTTAATCCATCTAGAACCAATTACCTTCATTGATGCAATCTTGGGTACTAGCTTCCAAGTATCATTCTCCTTGAGTGATTCTATTTCTTCATCCATAGCTTCGTTCCATTCTGCCTTGTTCTTTGCTTCTTCATATGTGGAAGGCTCTTCAAGTGATAAATCCTCAGCAAGATAAATGGAATGCTTAGTAACTAAGGAAGTGTCATACCCATATTTGATCGGCTTCTTGCTCTCCCTTTGTGATCTCCTTAGAGCTTGGTTGGATGATTTAGGTAAGTCTTCCAACCTCTTCATCTTTGCCTTGCCCTTTGATTTCCATGCTTTGATATCTTCCAGATTGATGGTGTCCTCAACATTTGATTGGTGAGGCTTTGAAATTCGTCTTCCATTTCATATGGCAGTTTGACCTTCCTACATGAGGGGTTCACACGCGGGGAAAAGAGAGAGAGAAAAAGGGAAAAGAGGGAGGAGGAAAGAGAGAGAGAGAGAGAGAGAGAGAGAGAGAGAGAGAGAGAGAGAGAGAGAGAGAGAGAGAGAGAGAGAGAGAGAGAGAGAGAGAGACAGAGAGAGAGAGAGAGAGAGAGAGAGAGAGAGAGAGAGAGAGAGAGAGAGAGAGAGAGAAAGGGAGAAAAAGAGAGAGAAAAAGAGAGAGAAAAAGAGAGAGAGGAAGAGGGAGAGGAAGAGAGAAAAAGAGGGAGAGAGGGACCGAGAGAGAGAGGGAAAGAGAGAGAAAGGGAAAAGAAAAAAAAGGGGATAGAGAGAGATAGGTATCAAAACAACCGAGGTAGCAAAGTAAAGATGATAGCAATCGACTGCTCAGAACTCAAATATATCCATGTCAGAGCACTTGAACACTTCCTGAAGCTTCATCCCAAGGCATCTGAGAGTTTCCGACCTCTACATGTACCTACAAAATAAAACAAAAATTAGAGATAAAATCAAATATTTTAATGGTTCAACTGAATGCATATTTATGCATATACATGTATGCTTGATTATTTGATGCCTCCTAGGGTCCTACCTGTGTTTTGTGGATATCATTTAAATATTTAGATACACTTGTATATGGATATAAGTGTATCTTAATGTATTTGTATCGTATGTGTGAGTGCTTATAAATGGTGTGTGTCAATAATAAAGCATCTATTGAAGTTATATTTTAATGGTGCTATTGAAGCAATGAAAGAATTAAAATAGAACGAAGAAACATAAAATACGTGTGTAGATTACTAGATAAGTTTAAGTTTAACTCTATGTGAATGTGTTTTATCTAAAGCTTAAGGTGTGCATGAACGTATATGATAAAGGTGATGTGTGTAAGTGACGATTATGTGAACTAAAGTTAGAAAATTGCATGCAAGTGAGTATGTCAGTTACGTGCTTACTATGCATGTGTGTTGTTAAGATTATATATATCTATATTGCGTGTGTTGTTAAGATTATATATATCTATATTGCGTGTGTTAAGGGAGGCCAACTTATCATTTTATACTTGGCAAATCACGAGGCAAGCTAATCAACAAAGATTAACATAGCATGATCTTAGGATTTGACTGTTCTGGCCAAGTACAGGGATCTGCGAAGTTCTGAGGGGCTGATCGGAGGAAGGACAAGTGGGAGTGGTAGAGTTTTTTTGGAATCTGCATGCGCGCAAAGGAGGAGGAGGCAATGGTGCTCCTTTCTGATATTTCGGATGTACTATTGATGATGTGATACTGATGCTATGATCAGTTAAAATTTTCGATGAGTTCTGATGTAAATTGAAGTTCCACGAAGCAAACACAGATCGCAATCGATTACCGATGTCTTGACGCTGCTCTTTGATTGCTGCAATAATCTCTTCGGCTTCTGGATGCCTTCATTGAGGGAAAATCGACTCAAGAAGAGCATTGGCGTTCGCATGATTATCTGAGGTCACAGATTGTTTGTTTTTTCTCCTCATATTTATCCTTGATTTTTGACATGACTTGAATTGCGGGAGTGTTGATAATAGCATTCCTTTTATGATTCACCGTTTATGCATAAGGAAACAGAAGTGATGTTTCCATTTATTATATACATGTGTTGTGAAATTCTTCTGTTAATCGTTCGTCATTAAATCTTCCTTTGTCACTACTGATAGAATATAACAGATCCTCTTGACACGAACCTTAACTGCGCTGAACTTTTTTGTAGTTCTTTTCTTACACACGACTTGCATTATTCCAAATGTTTTTTATCTTTCGTACTTTCCTTACACACGCTTGAGTTTATTCAGCATGTTCTATACAAAGGTATCGCAATCGGATGAACCTACGTGTGCAGACCTGAATGCGATCAGGCCACAGTAGTGGAAGATAGAGAGAGATTGACGCTTCATGGCGTATTGATCTTAAATCACCAACAATTTCTAAGGTCTTCAATTATGATGCTTAAGATTATCCAATAGCTTTGCCATGATTCTCACGCTTCCATGATTATCGTGTAGCTCTGACGTTTTCATGTCACGAAATCTCCATCAAAAGATGATTATTACGTTGAATGATTTTCCGACTAAACTATACGTTGAGGAAATTATTTCCTGATGATCTCTGTGGAGATTATGCTTGGAAGCTATAGCAAGTGATTTTTTTTTGTTTTTAAATCATTTTCAGAAAACGTATCCATTTTGAAGTGTTGAAACATAAATATTTGATGTCGTGGTGCTGAATTTGTAGTTATCAGTCTTGCGGTAATATCCAGGTGCAATACTCTCTAGAGAGCAAGGCGACTATAGAAGAGGTGCATAATTCGCAAAGGGTCTAATTGGAAGATTCATATTTGAAGAAAAAGAGTTAACATATTCACTCTGATCTGAAAGCTTTAAATCAAATGTGTTTTGATTATTTTAGATTTATGTTCGATACAAATGATCTTCAAATCGTGTTAAACTGAGAATAAGATGATTATTTTAGCTACGCTAATATAATATGAAAACAAAGCAATTTAATTGATATAGAGAGAATGCTTTGGTGATGCTGTAATCTGAGAATATTACAATGCTCTCTGTTCGCTTGTTGCTTATGCACTACAATAGATCGATGGTATACCGAGGTTTTTACGGAGGAAAATGAACGCGGCTTTATTTGCCGCGACACCGGTGTAAAGGTCGGTTTCCGCGTCGGTACCAAAGAGTCGGTATAGGCATCGGTCTAGAGGTCCGTAAAACCATCGGTATATGCGTCGGTATATGCGTCGGTATATGCGTCGGTAACCGGTTTCTGCTGCATCGCCTCCTGGGTGTACCAACGGTTATTCCGATGACACTACTGGGAGTACTGTCGCTTATACCGACGACCATACCTGCAAAATTCTTTTTGGGCAGAATGTTTTGTCTTTTGCTACAACAACATTACCATGATGTTGCTGAACAAAAGACAATACCCTCTGCCCAAAAAAAACCGAGTACATGTGATGTGTACTCTAATGACAACTGAAATATGATTTCATGAAACAGAGTATTATTGTACACAAAAGAGATCGATAATCAGAATGAACAATGAACCATGTACAAAAGAAGTTATATATTTCAATAATGAAGCATGTACAAGAGTGTGGCAAACCACTGTCATATATGACGCTTTTACAAAATGTGTCAAAGCAATGTATTGCCATATGGAAATCAAATACAAAATATTGGTCTTCCACTGCCATACACATGCAAAGAACATTCCATATCAACAGTCCTGCAACAAAGAACAATAATGGAATGAGATAAATTCACATGAAAATTACAAACAAGTAAAAACCAAGTTTATAAATTAATTACCTCATCGCAAACGCTCCCATGAAACTACCGCACCGTGTCCCTCTAAGTCCTGCAATAGTGCAGTCAACCCATGACTATATCCATAAGACTCCTCCGATCGTGTTGGAGGATGACCCATTGCCAGCTCCTGAAACAAATATAAAAAGATTAGAGAAATATATATGAGAAATTTAACATAAATAAATTCTATAAATGAAATGGTACTTACAAACTCATGACGCATCCTGCCATATCTAATGCTGCCCAAATGTGACAGTCCAATTGTGTCTAGACGTGTGGCTGCAGCATTTCGCTGCTTGCGATATCGATCTAGAGTCTGCTGCTGCTCATCACGAATCATGTCCCACTCCTCAGCATCTAACCACACAGGCTTTGGTAAGCCTTCTCTGAATGCATCACAAGCCTCGGATCGTCGATGCGACATGACCTCACATGCGGTATGCAGAATCCACTCTGAACTGACAATCGATTGTCCATCAGCTGGTCGGAACTCCTGGTAAATTATCTGTGTGATATAATTCTTCCGATCTTTATCCTGTTCACTCCCTTTCCGCATGATGGAGTGTCCAAACTGGATGGAGCAAAGTTATCGTATGCGTGCACGCATTGCTTTGCTAGCCGCATCCATCACCGGAGCTCCTATACACCTTGGAGTCATCATGGTCATGAGCACCCCAAGGTGTATGTGGTATACTGCGTGGTGTACTGCGTGGTGTACTGTGTGGCGTACCTACAACTGAGGTACTCGTCCTAGGAGTAGAAGCAGGCGATACAACGTCCGTCGCACTGCCTCTACAACAACCGCCTCCTCTGCCTCTAGACCTACCTGTAGATCCACTCCTAGAACCTCTTGCTCGAGAGCGTGACCTCGATCTACGAGACGGGCCGGACCCTGTATCGCGCTGAGGTGTCAAACGCACATGTCTACTAGTAGATCCAGTACGAGATGGCTGCAAAGATGGTCGTGGTGGAGTCACAAAGCTAGGAGACATACCTCCTACAGGAGTAGCACCACCCTCAGGAGTGACACCGACGGGAGTGACACCGGCGAGAGTGAGGCCAGCGGGAGTGAGGCCGGTAGGAGTAAGGCCGCCAGGAGTGAGGCCGGGAGGAGTGCTACCACGAGCTATCCAATACTGTGATGCAGCGGCCATATACGCAGGAGGAACCTGAGAGATGAACTCCAAAAACTGCTCCTCTGTCATGGACTGTGGAGTGACTGGAGGACTGTCTCCCATCGTGCTCTGTAATAAAAGAACTCAAATAATTAGCATGCGATAAGAAAAATAATATAGGGAATAAACAAAAAAAAACCAAAAATTAGTACGTACAAGTCTTTTATTCAAAAGTCCTCTATTCTAGCATCCTCTTGAACATCTGATGCACCAAGAATATCTATCTCTAAATTGATGGCTTCTAAATCGCTTGCTATGCTGGTTTCCTCGTGATCATCGTCTATTGCTTCGTCTTCTCGAACAATGACCTCTTCTTCAATGACCTCTTCTTCAATGACCTCTTCTTCAATGACCTCTTCTTCTGGAACAACGATCTCTTCCTCCTCAACTATCGAATGAATCTCTGAGTCCACTAGAGATGGACTTTCTTCTACATCTGCATTTTAAAAAAATTATCTACTACATGGAGCGACTTGTAAAACAAATAGCCACTCTAGGTCTTTTGAAACTGGTATAAAAACAACTTGCTCACAATGTTCAGCAAGTACAAATGTATCCCTTTCATCTGTTCATAATCTTGTGGAGTCGACTTGAAGCAAACCGCTCTTATCTCCTCTCACTGTTGCGTTTCTTCTAGAGGTGACTACTTTGAACCATTTCACGTCAAAAACAAAGTAATCAAACTTTCTGAAAGATAGTTTCAAGATGTCTTGAATCACACCACAATAATCTAACTCGCCTTCTAGAGCATTATCATCTCTTGCACTCGCTCTACTTTTTTGCAAAAAATTCACCATCACTCCACTATCAAAAGTAGACCGGTTTTGATCGATTTGTGCGATTCGAAAGTGTCCTCCATGAGACCATAGTGCACCATATTCGATATACTCCCAATCACATCCTTTTGCGAGTTCTTCTTCTTCTTCAGAGATATCTTCACCTGCTGCCTTTGCTTGTGAAACCGCTGCATCTAGCCATCTGCTCATTCGAAAAGGTGAGAGAGGTCGAAGATTTTTTAGAAGAGGTAAAAATCGAGTGGAACGATTTCTTCGAAACTGAGCTCTTTCCTTTGCGTTAGTTTCCTTGGCAAGTTCATACCTTTCTAGCCACTTTTGCATAGGCTCAAAGTTAACTATGCAAATCTTCATTGCCTTCTCTCTGAAAGCTGCATCCATTTTTCTTTGCAATCCTTTACCTTGTGGTTCATCGCCTACGAGATGAACATCTTCATCATCGCTCCATAAGCAAGGCATTTTGGGATCCGATATATGTAGAAACTCAGTAATGAATACAAGAGATTCTTGTACAAGCCATCCCTCTGCCATGCTACCCTCTAGACGTGCCTTCTGTCGAACAAACCCTTTTAATGTCTTCATAAAGCGCTCTAAGAAGAACATCCATCGACTATGGACAGTTCCTGCTATTGCAACTTCATTTACCACATGAACCAGTAAATGAAGTTGAATAGTGAGAATACTTGTGGGAAAGTATTTCTCTACCAGACAAACAACCTCGATAGCATTGAGTTTCGCACTCTCTATGCTATCTCTATTTATCTCTTTAGAAGATATCCACTGTACTAAAGAACTAATTTTATAAATGGTTTTTTGTACATCCTCTGAAAGACGATCTTTTAGGGCTACATGGAGCATAAACTGTAAAAACTTGTGCCAATCATGAGACTTGAGCCCTGCAAGATCATCGTTTCGTGCGAAAGCAGTCTTTAGACATCTCATGCATCCAGTAGGTGTACGAAACTCTGAAATTGTTTTCTTCACTTGTTGCTCTTCCATCTTGCAAAGCACCCAAGGAGCTCTTGGTAACGATACTGTTACGTTGGGCTTAGTAATTGCCCACAACTCTCGCATACGACCTCGCTCTTCTAGGTCGTCCCTTTGTGCTTTTCTTTCTTTCTTTCTGATCAAAGTTTTCCAAAGCATCTCTCCCACATTCTTGAAAATATGCATCGGGTCTACCAAATGATTGATCACCAATTCACTCCAATAAGGGAGTTCATGAAGGACAACCGTTTCATGCCAGCAATTGGATTTTCTGAATCCCACAGTTGTTTCCAATCGCTAGCTTTCATTTGGTGTTGCGCTTGTCGACCAATTTGTCCTTCACGTAAAACATGCCCATCAGGCAAATATCTATGATGTCCTTCATAGAAAATTTTACTTAGTGCTTTGGAATAGCGTGCTTTGAGTCGTGGTCCGCATAAAGGACAAGCATGGTAACCCGAAATCGATAAACCTGAACATTCACCATAACCAGGCCAATCATGCATTGTCCACATAAGTATACCTTGCACTCACACGTCTCGTCTTCTTACAGGTATAGACATGTCACGCACAGTGATCCCATCCCATAAAATGCGCAGTTCTTCTACAAGTGGTGCAAGATATACATCCATGTTTTTTACCTTATACTTACCTGGTACAATAAGAGCTAATAATAAATGACCTTTCTTTGTGGCCAACCATGGTGGGATATTATAATTGACCAAACATATAGGCCATGTGCTCCATGAAGAACTACGTAATCCAAATGGATTCACTCCATCCATAGCTAGGCCTAGACGTATGGATCGAGGCTCACTAGCAAACTCTGGCCACTTACTATCTATGTGCTTCCAAGCATCAGAGTCAGCTGGCACTCGCATTACATTATCTGTAGACCTGCTCTTTGTGTGCCATGACATTAACTCAGCTATAGATTTGCATCTAAACATGTTCTTAATTCGTGGAATGATAGGAAAGTGGCAAAGAACCTTTGTGGGGATTGCTTCGCCTATAACGTCTTCTCTAAATCTATTTGCTCCACACTTTGGACATACGTGGAGATGCTCATACTCATTCCGAAAGAGAATGCAATCATTCGGACAAGCATGAATTTTTGTATAATCCATTCCAATGGACTATAAAAGTTTTTTCGCATCTCCACGTGTTGGAGGCATGTCATAGCCCTCTGGCAAAATTTGATCTTTAAGAAGCCTGCAATAAGCAATTAAAATGATATTAGTAAATGAAGTTATTGTGATACAACAATGAAAGCTAATTTGTTCTCCACTTACCTGAACAATTCAGTGACACTACTATCTCACCATCCATAAATGGATTGCAGATTGAGCATCGCGAGTGAAGCACATAGTACAGATATCTTTGCTCCATTGTAAAGTGGTAAACGAGCTAATCTTCGCATGTTTTCATATTCTTTATCAACTTCTGATCGTGGAATTTCTGTTGTGTCCATGAAACTCTCGTTGATACCTTCTTCACCATCATGATCTTCGTCCATCTCATAAAATGCTTCAAGCATCTCTTCCATATGTTCATTCTGTGTAATATTATTAGTGCTTGCTTCTACGTCTAAGTGCTTTTTTGCTCTCTTTTGTCCACGAGATGTTACGGGTGCAATGTCGTCTGCTCACCTGGGGGACCATGCGAATGATAGCATAGTTTTTCCAGTCGACTCGTATCAAAGGATCCATACTCTCTAACATGTGCAGTACAAATCCGTCGTTTCTGATAAATTTGATACTTGCACTGTGTGCAAGGACATGCCATTCTCTCTTCAGGATCCAAAGAAGCCATCTGCTACAATATGGACATTTTAGAACATTTTAGAACATTTCTTTTTTTATTAAACCTAAAAATCTAACTCTTAAAGAGCTAAATACTTAAATACCTAAATACTTAAATACCTAAAAAAAATTAAAGAAAATCCTAGTTTTAAAAACCTAATCTATATAGCTATCCTATTTTATCTATATATTCGGATTTTTTCTTGATTGATCCTATTTTATATATATGTTTATTTATTTATTCAGATTTTTTTCCTCTTAATTAAGTTATATGTATGCCTAAACCCTAAAACCCTAATTTTAAAGATCTGGACCTAAATTATGTATATTTCTATACACATGTGTATATACATGTATATATGTATTATATGTGTATGTGTATGTGTGTATATATGTTATGTACGTGTTAAAACCCTAAAACCCTAATCCAAATGACCTAGAACTAAAACATGTATATATATGTATGCATGTGTATATATATGTGTATACGTATATATATGTGAATATAGATAGGTATATAAGTATGTGTGTTTGTGTATTTATATATTTATTTATATATTCAGATTTTTTCTTTACTTTATTATATTTAATTATATATATTTAATTAAATAATTTTAGACACTAGTTCTTTTTATATTTATTTATGTATATAATTATCTTATTTTATATATATATTTATTTATATACTCAGATTTTTTTTCTTATGTAATCCTATTTTTATATATTTAATTTTATATACTTAATTATAAATATTTAATTAAATTATTTAAAACACTAGTTCTTTTTATATTTATTTATGTATATTATTTTATATATATATTTATTTATATATTCAGATTTTTTTTCTTATGTAATCCTATTTTTATATATTTAATTTTATATACTTAATTATAAATATTTAATTAAATTATTTAAAACACTAGTTCTTTTTATATTTATTTATGTATATAATTATCTTGTTTAATATAAATATTTATTTATATATTCAGATTTTTTTTCCTTACATAATCCTATTTTTATATATTCAATTATAAATATTTAATTAAATTATTTAAAACACTAGTTCTTTTTATATTTATTTATGTATATAATTATCTTATTTTATATATATATTTATTTATATATTCAGATATTTTTTCGTTACGTAATCCTATTTTTATATATTTAATTTTATATATTTAATTATATATATTTAATTAAAACCCTAATCTTAAAATTCTAGATCTGAAATACTAAACCCTAAAACCCTAATATTAAATATGTAGACCTAAATTATGTATATTTCTGTATACATGCGTATATACATGTATATATGTATTACATCTGCATGTGTATGTGTGCATATATCTTATGTAGGTGTTATAAACCTAAAACCATAATCTTAAAGATTTAAATCTAAAATATGTATATTTTTGTATGCATGTGTATCTACATGTATGTATGTATTATATGTATATGTGTGTTTGTGTATATATGTAATCTACGTATTAAAATCCTAAAACCCTAATCAGAAAGACTTAGAATTAAATCTGAAATACTAAACCCTAAAACCCTAATCTTAAATATGTAGACCTAAAATATGTATATTTCTGTATACATGTGTATATACATGTATATATGTATTACATGTGCATGTGTATGTGTGCATATATCTTATGTAGGTGTTATAACCCTAAAACCCTAATTAAATCTAAAATATGTATATTTTTGTATGCATGTGTATCTACATGTATGTATGTATTATATGTATATGTGTGCTTGTGTATATATGTTATCTACGTATTAAAATCCTAAAACCCTAATCAGAAAGACTTAGACTTAAATCTGAAATACTAAACCCTAAAACCCTAATCTTAAATATCTAGACCTAAAATATGTATATTTCTGTATACATGTGTATATACATCTATATATGTATTACATGTGTATGTGTATGTGGGCATATATGTTATGTAGGTGTTATAACCCTAAAACCCTAATCTTAAAGATTTAAATCTAAAATATGTATATTTTTGTATGCATGTGTATCTACATGTATGTATGTATTATATGTATATGTGTGTTTGTGTATATATGTTATCTACGTATTAAAATCCTAAAACCCTAATCAGAAAGGCTTATACTTAAATCTGAAATACTAAACCCTAAAACCCTAATCTTAAATATCTAGACCTAAAATATGTATATTTCTGTAAACATGTGTATATACATGTATGTATGTATTATATGTGTATGTGTATGTGTGCATATATGTTATGTAGGTGTTATAACCCTAAAACCCTAATCTTAAAGATTTAAATCTAAAATATGTATATTTTTGTATGCATGTGTATCTACATGTATGTATGTATTATATGTATATGTGTGTTTTTGTATATATATTATCTACATATTAAAATCCTAAAACCCTAATCAGAAAGACTTAGACTTAAATATGAAATACTAAACCCTAAAACCTTAATCTTAAATATCTAAACCTAAAACCCTAAAACCCTAATCTTAAATATTTAACGCTAAAACCCTAATCCTATTTAAAACACTAAAACTCTAATCTTAAATATATAAGCCTAAAACCCTAGTCATATTTTTATATATTTGATGTAAAACAAAAACTTCAAAATAAAAATAGGATTATACGTGTGTATGTATGCATGTGTGTATATATGTGTGTGTATGTATGCATGTGTACATGTGTGTGTGTATGTATACATGTGTGTGTATGTGTATGTGTGTCTATGTAGGCGTGCATGTGTGTGCATGTGTATGTACGTGTATGTATGTATGCATGCATGTATGTGTATGTGTGTGTATGTGTATGCATGCATATACATGTGTGTGTATGTATACATGCATGTGTGTATATGTGTGTATGTATGCATGTGTGTATATATGTGTGTATGCATGCATGCTGGTATATGTGTGTGTATGTATGCATGCATGTGTGTATATGTGTGTATATATGCGTGTGTGTATGTATGTGTGTATATGTGTGTGTGTGTATGTGTATGTATGCATATGTGTATATATGTGTGTGTATGTATGTGTGTATGCATGTGTGTGTATGTATGCATGTGTGTAAATTTATGTGTGTGTGTGTATGCATGCATATGTGTATATGTGTGTGTGTATGTAAGCATGTGTGTAAATTTATGTGTGTGTGTGTATGCATGCATATGTGTATATGTGTGTGTGTGTATATTTATCCTTTCTCTTCTCTCTCTCTTTCTTTCTCTCTCTCTCTCTCTCTCTCTCTCTCTCTCTCTCTCTCTCTCTTTCTCTCTCTCTCTCTCTCTCTCTCTCTCTCTCTCTCTCTCCTTCTCTCTCTATCAATAGCGAATAAAAGAATCACTTACAAGTATGTCTCTCTTTGAATCGTTGTCGTCAAAGCGTAATGTAGGTCGTCTCTCGTCCAATTCCAAACAATCAACGCCAATGAACTTCTGCAAAATCAACGAAAAGAGAAATTAGAAACCCTAAAGCATAGAGAAACACAAATGCTAACAGTACGCGCAGCACTTACCAAGATGTGAGAGCTAAGCCGAGAGGGAGTGTGTGTGTAGAGAGAGAGATCCGTGTGTGTGTGTGTGGACAAGACAATGCAGGTTCACGTGCACAAGTTCGACAGTAGACCGACAATACTCAAACATATGCAGAAAAGTGAAGTTTTTCTCTCGGGTTCGTGGTATGTTTAATAATTCACCGCCGGTATAGGCGCCAGTATGGACGTCGGTATACGCGTCGGTAGTTGCCAATAAGTTACCAACGCTTATACCCACGCTCATATCGACGCATATACCGATGCCTATACCAACGCTTATACCGGTGTCTGCGGGCCACACCGACGATCCATTTAAAATGGTCATACCGACGGTCACTTGACCGTCGGTATCTCTTAGTGAGATTTTCCGAGGGCTATACCGACGCCGACTATGACCGTCGGTATATGCAACGTCGGTATGCCCCTCATATGTTGTAGTGATGACCATAGCCTTTAACTCATCAGACGATTATTTGCATTCTTATAATGTGATTATGAAATCTGATGTTCATGTCTCTGAGTTATGCACTTGTGAAACCTCTATATCATGTCAGAACAATTAAGTTGTGAGAGCTTATGTATGAACCAAGTCAAATTATTACGTGTATGCTTCTAAAGTAAGATGGGTTTTTTGTTTTTGCAATAAATCAAAGGTTTCTTCTAAAAAACTTGACTTCTATAATCTTGTTTCGTGTTACAGAAGGCGTAGGTTATTATATTCAATCATCATAAAGTTCTTTGTTCAAAGGCCTTGGTGCATGCTAGTATAAATTGAAAAGAAATAATATTTGTTTTTATTTTAATGAACAAAACAGACATACACATTTCTTTGAAGAACCCGCAGTGCGTGAAGAACTACATTTCAAAGTTCATATTGTTGAAAGTTGAATGAAAACTTAGATCTTGTATATCTTTGCTATTAACAATCAGTTTTTTGAGCTCGAATATTACTTCAAGAATAGAAACACACTTCTTTACTTATGAATGTTTTGTGCATCATTTATGAGTGTTAATGAAACTAGGGAATATGATTGAATAAATGTGATGAATTGTTTTGCAATTGCTTGACTACTAATCACTTTGCATGTCCACTATCACCTGACACTGCCCCAAGCACCCCGCGTGCGCTGTTAGCGAGACGGTTGACTTGATCCATGAGCCGTTGCGAATCGCTCCCACATTTGAACCTGACGTGAACAATGGTGGCAATCTCAGGTAATGTATGTTTGAATTTCTATTTATAAATGAGCATGTTCTGATGGGAGTTTTTTATTTTTCTCCGTTATAAAAAAAAATGATATGATGGGAGTTTTTTATTTCTCTCCCTTATCAAAAAAAATATGATATGATGGGAGGTTTTTATTTTTCTCCCTTATAAAAAAAAAATGATATGATGGGAGTTTTTTATTTTTCTCCCTTATCAAAAAAGATATGATATGATGGGAGTTTTTTAGTTTTCTCCCTTATCAAAAAAGATATGATATAATGGGAGTTTTTTATTTTTCTCGCTTATCAAAAAAGATATGATATGATGGGAGTTTTGTATTTTTTCTCCCTCATCAAAAAACAAATATGTGTTGGTGCACGGCAATCAACAATTGAAGTTTTAATGAAGATTTGGAAGTCAAAGATTGAAGGAATGTTCAAATTATGAAGCATGGAGGAAGTGCATATTCATAGGATGAAGATGTGTACACATGTGTACATTAACTCAGAGAAGTTCACTTATACTTTTGTATAGTCATGATATTGTAAATATTTGCCTATATATACAAGTAAAAAGTCCGGGAAAATATAAGAGAGCATGAGAACAGAGAAATCAATAGTGGTATGAGTCATTAGACATCTTAGATGTGAGTAAGATTCTCTCTCATCACTCAGTTGTAAATTTCTTCAGGAATGAAAGAAAATTGCGCCCGATGTTTCTATGCATTCTCCTTCTGTGCTTCATCATTTCAAGAATCCTTTTGTAGATGTCTAAGTCCATAGTTAATGAGTCTATGGTTAAAGTTTGAGATCCTAATTATAAACGGGCTATGAGAATTATGTGTAGGAACATTCATATATGAAGAAGTGTTCACTAGTTCTTGAAACATGCGCAAAATTTGATGTTAATGTTTTGGTCAATCTGCTTTCACACTATAAAGTTTTGAGCAAGAAAGCACTCAATATTTACGTTGGAAGGTAAGCTATTTGTGGCTAAAAGCATTTTCATAAATGGGATCTAAATTGAGAGCACCAAGTGTTAAAAGTTATAGGTGTCTAAATCGACTTTTCAGAAGAGGAGTTTTAGACATAGGTAACTTATTGAAATCATTTCTCAAGATATACTGAATCTTTTGGAGTGTTTCAACTTGGAGAAGGTGCGCAAACTGTAGGCAACAGTGTGGGTAAAGTTTCATCAAAAAATATATACAATTTATAAGTTAATGAGAGGGATATGTGCAACAGATTTTTTGTGTGGTCATCTCCTTCACAGATTTTTCAAAATCTTTATAATTGATCATTGATCCTCTAAATTTGGTGAAGGTTTGAGTTACTCTTGTTATAGATGTGCTCTAAATACAAGAGTAGCTTGTTTTTTTGGATATTAACACTCTCCATCAGTGCTATCAGAGCATGAAGTATTAGAATTGAAGGAAGGAGGATCCGGACTGCTGCAGCTGCAAAGAATTCAACATCTAAAGGTTCAGAAGGTGAAAGCTTTAGGGTAAAGCTTGAGAAGGAGGTCATACAACATCAAGGAAGACAAAAGGAACATTATTTGAAGTAAAGGTACATCTATTACTCATAAAGGTTGAAGAATTCAATATACAGGTGAAGAAAGGATGGGAGATTCTCTTCAAATAGAGAAGTTGGATAAAGAGAACTATCCAGCATGGTCAATGAGGATAGAAGCTCATCTTATGAGAAAATACTTGATAGATTATATTATAAGTGAAGAAGGAAAGCCTCAATTAAGAGATCCTAGTGTTCCAACTAGGGAGAAATTATCAGATTTGAAGAATTGGATGAAGAGAGATGTTCAAGCTAGGAGCATTATCTATATGTCAGTTAATGACTACTTGCTAACTCACATTAGAGGTCTTGAAAGTGCAAGTGATATATGGTATGCTTTGGAAGAGCATTTCCAAAACACCACAAAGTCAAGCAAGGCATCTTTGTGGGCAGAATTTACCACTTTCAAGAAGAAGGCCTCTCAATCCATTTGAGACTATGTAACAAGAATGAAGGACATTGCAGATGCATTATGAGCAGTTGATGAAGACATTGAGGAGGATAAATTTGTAAGGCAAATCCTCACAAGGTTGAGAGGTGATGACAAATGGAAGCCATTCATTTTGTCTACTGAATTATCACTTGATCATTTTACGCCTGACTTAAATCAGTTGCTAGGACATATGTTAACCTTTGAGCAGGATGTCAAAGGTGAAGGTGACAACAGTACAGGTCATGCAATGTATTCAAAGGATAAGAAGAAGAATATCAAGGGAAAGCAAAAAGCAAATGAGGATGAAGGTACAACTAGCCAAGCTAACTTCCTACGAGGAAGAGGAGGTGGCAAAGATAGAGGAAGAGGCAGGAGTAACAAAGATGGAGTCAAAGCTTGCTAGATTTGTGGTAAGACATATCATTTAGCTAATGATTGCTGGCATAATACTCAGAGTAATGGTGGATATAATCATAACTTTAATTCAAGAGGAAGAGGTGGTAGAATCAAAGAGGTAATTTCAGAGGTAGAGGTAGTAGAGATTATTGGGAATGATGGATGGATGATCCAAGAGATTGAGTAGGTACTACTAAAACCTGCTTCGTACTAGCTC
Organism: Ceratopteris richardii; assembly: GCA_020310875.1. Classification (NCBI taxonomy): domain Eukaryota; kingdom Viridiplantae; phylum Streptophyta; class Polypodiopsida; order Polypodiales; family Pteridaceae; genus Ceratopteris; species Ceratopteris richardii. The sequence goes on along the minus strand of CM035411.1, from coordinate 28,377,131 downwards.
TCTTTAGCTTCAGACTTGATTAGTAGACTCCCTTAGCTTTCCAATGACACCAAGAAATGGCCTATGTCCTTTGGAAATGAAGTGTGTAATGATTGAATCAAAACAGATAACTTTGGAAGTCACAAAGTCAAGAAAACTTTCTATTTTGGTCTTGATACCTGCTCAATGTTTTGCTCAGTGTGACCCGCACAATAGCAATTAATAAAATTCCTTCTAGGGGTATTCAATTAGCTTAGTAAGCTAACATTTGCAAGTGAATTGATGTAAAATAATGAACTATGCTAAGAGAAATTAATTTAGCAAGATTTGGTATACCCCCGACTTTTTAGGACTGTAGCAGAGATAGACTAGTGAGCACCTCGATGACGATTTCTCTGAATTGGCTGAATGAAATCACTTCACACTTTGTCACCATGTAGATGACTTTTATCTGAATTCAACAAGCTTTGAATCACTGAATTTGGTGGAGTATTGACTGTGACACGCCCTTCACAAGTTGAAAGACCTTTGAGTAGACTAGCAGAGAACACAAAGATGAATGATGTAAATGTATCTATTGATTAACAATTGTGTACAATCCCATTGGCATGGATAGCATTGCCAAATGATGTAGAGAGATTTAGGCTATGGTATAGTCCTTACACACACTCAAACTCAGTAGAGTAAGCCTCGGGAAATGAAGAGATGTGCCCGCGACTTTTCCAAGTACATTTTATAGAATATGTGCAAAAATTTGAATTCAAATTCAAATTTTGGCTTCCTATGATCAAGGTCCTAAAATCTTGGAGATATTCTCTCAATCAAATAATCTACGTTTTCCACGACTCACTTTGGTAGGTGATTACAAAAGATTCCAAGTCATTTTGACTTTTACAAATGAGGTAAAGTGGTAAGTTATCACTAGCATATGTTCCTATGGTTCTTTATGTATGTAGAGTCTTCATGATAACTTCCAAGCCAAATGTGTAGGCTTGTGATTTACACCAACAGCTCCCCCTCAAGCCAAACATTTTGGCTTAAGTTTTCATCTTCAGTCTTCAAGTACATCCTGCAATCCAATCATAGATTTGAACCTGCAAAGTTTGGTCCCATCCAAAGCTTTAGTCAGCAAATCTGCACATTGCATGTTGGTTGAGACATAGGTTAGCTGAATGTCCTTGCTTAGCAACTTCTCTCTCACATAATGATAATGAACTTCTATGTGTTTGGTCCTGGCATGATAGATAGGATTAGCTACAAGGTGAAGAGAACTTGTATTATCTCCAAAGATAATTGGAGGCCTAGTATATAAGCCCAATTCTGAATACAAAAGCTTAATCCAAATTGCTTCTTGAGTGGCATTAGCTAGCATTCTATACTCTGCTTCTGTAGAAGACAATGCAACAGTTGGTTGCTTCTTTGCAGACCATGAAATTGGTTTGTCACCTGCAAAAGAAATGTATCCAAAAGTTCTTCTCCTATCATCCTTGCATCCTGCCCAATCTGCATCTGAATAAACTTTTATATCAATATCTGAAGTGTAAGGAAAGTACAAACCATGGTTCTGTGTACCCTTGAGATACTTCAAGATTCTTTTGGCAGCCTCTAAGTGAGGTATCCTTAGCTTGTGCATGAATTGACTTAGCACACTAACTCCATATGCAATATCAATTCTTGTAAGATTAGCATAGTTCAAGCTACCTACCATACTTTGATAACCTGTAATGTCTTGGACTTCATCACCTTCATGGGAACTTAGCTTTAGGTTCACCTCCATTGGAGTACTAGCTCCTTTAGCATCCTGCAAGTGAAATTTCTTCAACATGTCCTGCACATACCTCTTATGAGTAATGTATATTCCTGAATTAGTGTAAACTAATTCAAGTCCCAAAAAGTACTTCAATAGCCCAAGATCATTGATCTTGAACTCCTTCATCATTTGGCTTTTGATGCTTCTAATTCCATTAACATCATTACGTGTAATGATGATGTCATCAATATAGACACAGAGATAGATTATCTTTGAATTACTTCTCTTAATGAACAGAGAAGTGTCAGCCTTACTCATGACAAAACCTTGGTCTTGGAGGTATGTAGTTAGCCTGTAATTCCATGCCCTAGGTGCCTGCTTCAATCCATATAAAGCCTTCTTTAATTTGCAAACATAAGTTACCTTCTTAGGGTCTTCATAGCCAGGAGGTTGTGACATATAAACCTCTTCTGAAATCCATCCATTCAAGAAAGCATTCTTGACATCCAATTGGTACATGTTCCAATTCTTTGATGCAGCCACACTAACCAACACTCTGATTGTTGGCATCTTGGCCACAGGAGAAAATGTTTCTTCATAGTCAATGCCTTGGGTCTGTGCAAAACCCTTGGCTACTAATCTGGCCTTGTACCTGTTAATTGTGCCATCAGAGTTTCTTTTCAATTTATAGATCCATCTGGATCCTATTACCTTCATGGATTCCTTCTTGGGTACTAACTCCCATGTATCACTCTCCTTGAATGCTTCAATCTCCTCATCCATAGCTTCCTTCCATTCTGATTTTGTGATTGCTTCTTCATATGATCCTGGTTCTTCATTTAGCAAATCCTTTGCAAGATAAATTGAATGTTTAGTAACAAGAGATGTATCATACCCATATCTGATAGGTTTTTTGCTCTCTCTTTGAGACCTTCTGATTGATTGAGTTGAAGATTCTGGTATGTCCTCAAGCTTCTTCATCTTCATTTTGCCTTTGTACTTCCATACCTTGAACTCTTCAAGGTTGATTGTATCTTCATCATCTGAACTTGACTCTCCATCCTGAGTAGGTTCCTCCTTTGTAAGTTTTGGAAATTCTTCTTCCAAATCATAGGGTAGTTTGACCTTCTGGCATTCATTCTTATACCAAGAAACATTCTCATCAAAGATCACATCTCTGCTTACCATAAATCCCTTATTGGTAGGGTTATAAAACCTGTAACCTTTTTTATTTAAATCATATTCAATGAAAATACATTTTTCAGCCTTTGGATCTAGCTTTCCTCTTACCTGTGAAGGAATGTGTACATATGCTACACATCCAAAAATTTTGCAGTGATCCAATGATGGTCTCTTACCATGCCATGCTTCATATGGTGTCATACCATCAAGTGACTTTGATGGTAACCTATTTATGAGATAGGTGGCAGTAGAGACACTCTCTGCCCATAGGTAGTTAGGTAATTTCTTATCATTAAGCATAGATCTAGCTGTTTCAACAATTAACCTATTTCTTCTTTCAGCTATCCTATTCTGTTTAGGAGAGTACCTTGTGGTTATTTCCCTTTGGATGCCTCTGTCCTGCAAGAAGTCCTCAAATTCATTGGAGAATTACTCACCTCCTCCATCTGACCTTAGCCTCTTCAGATTCCTTCCTGTCTGATTTTCAACTAATGCAAGATATTTCTTAAAACAATTAAATACCTCATCCTTGTGCTTCATAAAGTATAATACAGTCCATCTGCTATAGTCATCAATAAAAGACACATAGTACCTTGAACCTAAGACTGAGGGGTCTTTTCTAGGTCCCCATACATCTATGTGTACAAGCTCTAGATAGTCTTCATGTATATATCCTTTCTTGGAGAAGGGTAACCTGTGAGACTTACCAAATTGACAAGCACCACACTTGTAAATCATATGTTGCTTGGATACATTAGGTTTCCCAAGCACACATTGGTCCCTGCACATTTGCTTCAAGGTCCTTTCTCCTATGTGCCCTAATCTCTTGTGCCAAATCTCAAGCTCTGAAAGTGTTTGATCTTTATAACTGTATAATGCAATGTTCTTTGTATCTTCCAACTCAAAAGTGAAAAGTCTACCTGATTTTTCTCCTTTAGTTATCCTTTTGAATCCATGTCTTGGGTCCTCCACAAATGCTCCATACTGATTGAATCTGACCTGCAACCCTTTCTCTACAATCTGACCAACACTCATTAAGTTCTTTGTAATTGTAGGTACATAAAGTACTCTACTCAACAAATTCTGATTACCATCACAAGTTTTCACATTTCCAACTTTAACTACAGAATGCTTTGTATCATCACATGTTTGGACTTGGTGTTTGCCTTTTGGTTTCTCAAGATCAGAGAGTAGTGCCACATTACCAGCCACATGATTTGAACACCCTAAATCAATATAAAATAAGTTATCATCATTTGTACCTTACTTTGAAGTCATGTTCATGATCAAGAGAGAGTCATCCTGCTCCTCTGTGTAGTTGTTGTAGTCCTTTCTGTTTTTGAATCCTCCTTGGTAGTTGCCATTGTAATTGTTGTTGTAGTTATTGTTATGATTGTTGTTGTGGCCTTGGTGATGGTTGAACCTTCCTCTAGACTGAGAGTATCCACCTCTTTGGTAGCCTCTTCCTCTCTCATTTTGTAATTCCTTTAACACTCATTTGTGGTGTGGTTTGACAAACCACAAATGTTACATGGTGATGAGTTATAGGGTCTCCCCCCTACCTTGCTTACCTCCTCTGCCCCTACCTCTGGAAGATCTACTTCTCCCTGCATAGTTGGCTTGGGAGGTAGAGCATTCATCTTCCACCTTCTTACTCTTTCCTTTATCCTTAGATTTCTTATCAGTGTATAGGGCAGAAGAGTTGTTACCTTTGGTAGTATCTCCACTCTTGGTAAGCTTTGCTTCATGTGTGAATAGTTGACCCATGAGAGCTGTGAGATTTGGAGTGTGCATGTCCATGTAGAGATCCATTGCAGTGGTGATGCTTTCCCACTTGTCATCAGCCTTGATTCCATTAATTACCTGCCTTACAATTTATTCTTCTTCAATTTTGTCTCCTATGCTTGCTAACTGATCTACAACATCTTTGATCTTGGTCACAAATTCTGAAACATCTTGCTTAGTTTGCTTCCTTAGTGTTGTGAATTCAATCCACAACTGATTTTTCCTAGCCCTTGTATTAGAGGAAAAATATGATGACAAGGTTTCCCAAGTCTCTTGGGAAGTCTTACAATTTCTGATATGAGGTAAACGAAACTCAGATATAGAGTTGAGTAAATAGGACCTTGCCAATGCATCCCTTGCACACCATGTGTTGAGTTTTTCTTGCTCCTCCTTGGTTGGCAAACCTCTTGCTTTGAATGAGGGCAATTCCTCATCTTCTGACATGTATCCATAGAGACTCCTTCCTTGTAAGTAGGTCTTCATCCTTAGAGACCAAGCTTGATAGTTGTTCGTGTCCAATTTATCAATGAATGAAGGAAAACCATCTCCCATTTTACCTTATTTGCTCTGATACCACTGTTGGGAAAGATGGATGGATGATCCAAGAGATTGAGTAGGTACTGCTAAAACCTACTTTGTACCAGCCCTCTTTAGCTTCAGACTTGATTAGTAGACTCCCTTAGCTTTCCAATGACACCAAGAAATGGCCTATGTCCTTTGGAAATGAAGTTTGTAATGATTGAATCAAAACAGATAACTTTGGAAGTCACAAAGTCAAGAAAACTTTCTATTTTGGTCTTGACACCTCCTCATTGTTTTGCTGAGTGTGACCAGCACAATAGCAATTGATAAACTTCCTTCTAGGGGTATTCAATAAGATTAGTAAGCTAACATTTGCAAGTGGATTGATGTAAAATAATGAACTATGCTAAGAGAAATTAATTTAGCAAGATTTGGTATACCCTCGACTTTTTAGGATTGTAGCAGAGATAGACTAGTGAGCACCTCGACGACGATTTCTCTGCATTGGCTGAATGAAATCACTTCAAACTTTTTCAGCATGTAGATGAGTTTGCGCTGAATCCAAAAAGCTTTGAATCACTGAATTTGGTGGAGTATTGACTGAGATATGCCCTTGACAAGTTGACACACTTTTGAGTAGACTAGTAGAGAACACAAAGATGAATGATGTAAATGTATCTATTGATTAACAATTTTGTACAATCCCATTGGCATGGATAGTGTTGCCAAATGGTGTAGAGAGGTGTAGGCTATGGTATAGTCCTTACACACACTCAAACTCAGTAGACTAAGCCTCAAGAAATGAAGAGATGTGCCCGCGACTTTTCCAAGTACATTTTATAGAATATGTGCAAAACTTTGAATTCAAATTCAAATTTTGGCTTCCTATGATCAAGGTCCTAAAAGCTTGGAGATATTCTCTCAATCAAATATGCTACTTTTTCCACGACTCACTTTGGTAGGTGATTACAAAAGATTCCAAGTCATTTTGACTTTTACAAAGGAGGTAAAGTGGTAAGTAATCACTAGCATATGTTCCTATGGTTCTTTATGTATGTAGAGTCTTCATGACAACTTCCAAGCCAAATGTGTAGGCTTGTGATTTACACCAACAAAGATTACTTTGGAAGATATGCAGGTAGAGGATTCCAAAGTCAACAATACAACAATACGTACTACAATTATGCTTCAGATTAGAAGGAAGATTCAACATTGATAATGAATGCAACTTGTTAAAGGCAAAGTGAAGACCAAAGAGTCTTTTACATTGACTCAGGGTGTAGCAATCACCTCAGTGGCAACATAGCTTTGATGACTAATTTGGAAAATAAGGTAACTAATCATGTGGTTCAAACAGGTGACAATACAAAGCACAATGTAAAGTCAATTGGATCAGTGAAGGCCAAGGATGGTAGCACCCTCTTGAGTAAGGTCTTGTATGTTCCTACAATTCCTTCTAATAAGTGTAGGACAAATTGTTGAAAAAGGTTATGAAGTTATATTCACTAATGAAGGAGTGTTTGTGGAAGACCCTAGCAATGGGTATAAACAGATTGTTTTAGGGAAGAAAGAAGTGAAGATCCAAGGTAATGTTGGTCATGTCTTGTTCACTTATGGAGGACATAAAATCTCTGAGTTAGATCTTTGGCACAAAAGACTTGGACATTTTAATGAAAGAGGTATCAAAGATATGATTTACAATTGTTTAGTACTTGGATTACCTAATGTTGCAGGTCAACATATGACATACAGATGTGAGGCATGTCAATTAGGTAAGGCTCATAAGCAATCTTATTCCAACCATGGCTTTATGTATTCAGAAAAGGTTGAATTGGTACACACAGATGTGTGGGGACCATCAAAAGATTTCAGTATCAATGGTTCAAGGTATTATGTGATTTATGTTGATGATGCTACCAGATGGATCACTATCTATGTGATCAAAGATAAGTCAGAGGTATTCAATACATTCAAACATTATCATGTGTATGCAAAGAGAATTACATGTCATAAGTTGAAGAGACTAAAATCAGATGGAGGGGGAGAGTATTTCTCTAATGATTTTAGTGATTACTTGTGGAATGCAGGTATAAAAAGAGAAATCACTTGCAGGTACTCTCCTCAAAAAATGGTGTAGCAAAGAGAAGAAATAGAACTCTTGTTGAGTTTTCAAGATCCATGATGAAGGAGAAAAATTGTCCAAATTACTTGTGGGCTGAGGCTGTAAATACAACTACTTATTTGGTTAATACGTTAGCATGTAAAGCTTTGCACGGTATGACACCATATGAGGCATGGTGGGGTAAGAGACCTACTCTAGATCATTGCAAAGTATTTGGGTGTTTGGCATATGCATATGTGCCAACATAATTAAGGCACAAATTGGAACCTAAAGTTGAAAAGTATGTATTTATTGGTTATGATGATAAGCAGATGGGATATAGGTTGTGGAGTCCATCCACAAAACAATTCATTGTATCAAAGGATGTTACATTTGATGAGCAAGGTACTTGGTATGCAGGTACAATCAATATTAATGCAAGTGATGAAGAAGTTGTGAGTAAAAAGAAAGGTAAATCAAAGGTTCAGATATTTGATGAAGAGGAGAATAATGAAGTGTAGGTTGAAGTTGAAGAAATGCCAAGATTTGATCCTAAGGGTGATGAGCCAAAAACCTCAAGGAGTGGAGAACTAAGAAGGTCATCAAGACACGAGTGGCAACCTACAAGGTATAGCTATGATACTTCTTTTTTGGCTACCAAAGATTATGCTTATATGATAAAGGCAGATGAAGATCCTTCTACATATGAAGAGGCAAAAGGTAAGGAAAATTGGGAGATATCTCTGCAGGAAGAATATGATGCATTGATGGAGAATCAGACATGGGAGTTGGTTCCTAAGCCAAATAGCCAGAAGATCATTGGATGCAAATGGGTCTACAAGACAAAGAGATTTGCAGATGGAAGAGTGTCTAGGTATAAAGCTAGACTTGTTGTGAAGGGTTTTGCTCAAACGTATGGTATATATTATGATGAGACCTATAGTCCTGTGGCAAAGATGACAACCATAAGGACACTCATAGCTATTGCTGCGTGTAAAGGTTGGAAATTATGTCAATTAGATGTGAAGAATGCTTTTTTGAATGATTATATTTCAGATGATGTTTTCATGGAGCAACCCCAAGGATTCAAAGATGAAAGGTATCCAGAGTATGTATGTAAGCTCAAGAGAGCTTTGTATGGTTTGAAGCACGACCCAAGGGCATGGAATTATAGACTCGTGAAGTTCTTGAAAGAACTTGGATTTCAAGTATCAAAGGCAGATAGTAGCTTGCTTGTTAAAGCAAGTGATGATGGATTCATTTATATGTGCATATATGTTGATGATATAATTCTTATAGGTACAGATGAGAAAGGCATGCAAAGCCTAAAGAAGCAAATGGAGAAAGAATTTAAGATCAGTGATTTGGGAGACTTGTCATATTTCTTGGGCATGGAGATTTCATACACTCAACATGGAGTGTATGTGACTCAAGAAACGTATTTGAGAAACTTGTTGATCAAGTTTAAGATGAGTGATTGCATGATAGCACCTACTCCAATGGAGGTGAATCACAAGTTAAGCAGATATGGAGGAGAAGAGTTCAAGGACATGAAGTTATATCAAAGTTTGGTTGGTAGTTTGATTTATGCTACTTTAACTAGGCCTGACTTGTCATATGTAGTTGGAGTTTTGTCTCAATTCATGCATTGCCCTAGGAAAGAACATTGGATTGCAGGACAAAGAGTGTTGAGGTATATTAAGGGTGCACTCAAAGAGGGTTTGTATTATGGTTTTACATCGGATACAAACATCAAGATATATAGTGATGCAGATTGCGCAGGTAATCGTGATGATAGGAGATCAACTTATGGATACTTATGTTATGTGGGAGATAAGTTAATTTCTTGGTGTTCAAAGAAGCAACACATAGTTGCTTTGTCATTTACAGAAGCAGAGTACAAAGGTATGGTTGAAGCTGCAAAGGAAGTGATATGGCTTAAGACTCTGATGAAGAGTTTTGACATCATTCAGAGTACACCCACTATTCATGGAGATAACATGAGTTCATTATATCTAGCTGCTAAACTTGTTTTTCATGCCTGGACTAAACATATTGAGATTTAGTATCACTTTCTAAGAGAAAAGGTGATGGATAAAGAGATTGAAGTCATACATTCTTCAAAAAAGATTAGATAGATGATATGCTAACCAAAAGCTTGGATGGACCAAAGCTACAGAGATTCAAAGACATGGAAGGTATAAAGAAGATATAGAAAACCTCAATTCATGATTGAGGGGGAGTTGTTGGTGCAAGGAAATCAACAATTGAAGTTTTAATGAAGATTTGGAAGTCAAAGATTTAAGGAAATTTCAAATTATGAAGCATGGAGGAAGTGCATATTCACAGGATGAAGATGTGTACACATATGTACATTAATTGAGAGATAGTTCACATATACTTTTGTATAGTCATGATGTTGTAAGAAGTCGGGGAAAATATGAGAGAGCATGAGAATAGAGAAATACATAGTGATATGAGTCATTAGACATCTTAGATGTGAGTAAGAGTCTCTCTCATCACTCAATTGTAAATTTCTTCAGGAATGAAAGAAAATTGCACCCGATGTTTCTCTGCATTCTCCTTCTGTGCTTGATCATTTCCAGAATCCTTTTGTAGATGTCTAAGTCCATAGTTAATGAGTCTATGGTTAAAGTTTGAGAGCCTAATTGTAAACAGGCTATGAGAATTATGTGTAGGAACAGGCGCAAAATTTGATGTTAATGTTTTGGTCAGTTCTCCTTCCACAGTGTAAAGTTTTGAGCAAGCAAGCACTCAATCTTTAAGTTGGAAGGTAAGCTAGCTGTGGCTAAAATCATTTTCATAAACGGGTTCTAGATTGAGAGAACCAAGTGTTAAAAGTTATAGGTGTCTAAATCAACTTTTCAGAAGAGCAGTTTTAGAAATATGTAACTTGTTGAAGTAATTTCGCAAGATATACTGAATCTTTTGGAGTGATTCAACTTGGAGAAGGTGCGCAAACTGTAGGCGACACCTTGTGCAAAGTTTTAACAAAACATTTATACAATTTATAAGTTAATGAGAGAGATATGTGCAACAAATTTTCTGTGTGGTCATCTCCTTCACAGATTTTTCAAAATCTTTATAATTGATCATTGATCCTCTAAAATTATTGAAGGTTTGAGTTACTCTTGTTATAGAGGTGCTCTAACTACAAGAGTAGCTTGTTCTTTTGGAGATTAACACTCTCCATCAATATGATATTGATTTTTATCTATAAATTTTTTTATGAGTTTTTTGTCTACTAAATTTATGATGCAAAATATGAGACATTGATGCTTGATGAATGTTTGATGAAAATTCTCCTTAATAATTTCCGATGATTAAAAAGGATATGAATATTTGATGAAAAATATTTGCATTTAAAAGGAATATGTGTTAATTCCTTGTGCTTTTTTTTATCAAGATATGAAATTCTTATTCTCAATGAAATTATTTGACGTTTTTTTATGATTTTTCTTTATTAAGAAAATATAATAATTTTCCATGATAAATATACTATGATTTTTTAATACCAAAATTATGATGATAATTATAAAACATATATGATAATGAATATGATTAATAATATTATTTTCTTTTACCAGTATTATGATGGCAAAATATGATGATGATGTGATGACAAGTTTGATGAAAAATGGTGAGTGATAAAAGCTACTTAACTTGTAGTCTGTAGTTTATGATTATCAATCAGAATTTTATTGAAGATGTTTTATAGAGTCTAGAGATTCAAGACAGAAGATGAAGCTTAAGATTCAAGCAATCGAAGAAATGTATAGATGACAGGTGATGTAAAAGATGAATTAAAAAAATCCGATGAAAAAGTTTTAATTAAATATTTGTTTGATTTTTTGTGTATATGCACTACATTACTAAATGAGTTAAAAGGATATGTTCAAAATTAAAAAAAAAAACAAGTAGAATTTAAGATGGTAAATATCTGATATTTATGATTGATGCATGAGAAACTTGTATTTATATGAGTTGAATCAGATATTTAAATAGAAATTTTTGAATTGGAAGCTTGTGGAAGAAATGGTAGCCTTATTATGAATACATGTATATGATGAAAATTTTATCCATTACTAAGTGGGATTTTTTGTATCTTGCTGTTTATTCCTTATCAGATCTGACCTCTAAATGAATTAAAACAATAAAACTTCATACCCAATTAGCATATATGTATGTGTTTGTAGTTGGTGCACCATGTTAGGATAGTAGGCGGGTGGAACAACCTTGGTCGGGTGATCAAAGCCACCATCTGACGCTAGTTTCATCATAGGCCTAATCTTTATATTGTTATGTGCCTGCATGGGTCGCTAGGTGGGTGGAGTTACTTTGGTCAAACGATCAGAGCCACGAGCTGACGTCGATTTCATGTAGGGTTGACATAGTTTTTTCGTGTGCTATGTCGGGTTGGCAGACAAGTGGAATAAACTTGGCCGGATGGACAAGTCCAGGAGTCACACCCAATTTTGGTATAGGCTGATTTGTTAAAAATAAATAAAGAGTTGAGTTGGGATGAAGTAATAAATGAAGAAAAAATGATAAAAAAAAGAAAAGAAGGGAGAGTCAGACCATAGGAAATAAAAGTAGGAGTCAAATAATTCAATTAATTGATGAAAAAGTTCTTGTATGTACTACTATGCAGGATAAGTTACTAAATCCAAGTAGGTTACATGAACATTAGGGCTATGACACTTATGGTTTATTCCTATAAATGCTTCTTTAAATGTGGATTCAAAGATATAACATGATATTTATTTGTTTTCTGAAGTTTTGTACTAATCTTTTTAATTGCACAAAGATGTATGAATAGATGATAAAATAAAACTTTAAAAATTTAAAGTTTATTTGTAAAGAATTTGATATGTTGCACTTGAATCTGAAGGTTTAGTGCATCCGGAGGAAGCAGAGGTTTGGTGGGGGTGCATGAACGATTAAGCTGTGAGAGCTTATGTATGAACCAAGTCAAATTAATACGTGTATGCTTCTGAACTAAGACGGGTTTTCTGTTTTTGCAATAAATCAAAGGTTTCTTCTTAAAAACTTGACTTTTGTGATCTTGTTTCGTGTTACAAAAGGCTTAGTTTATTATATTCAATCATCATAAAGTTCTTTGTTCAAAGGCCTTGGTGCATGCTAGTATACATTGAAAAGAAATAATATTCGTTTTCGTTTTAATGAACAAAACAGACATACACATTTCTTTGAAGAACCCGCATTACGTGAAGAAGTAGATTTCAAAGTTCATATTGTTGAAAGTCGAATGAAAACTTAGATCTGCTATATTTTTGCTATTAATAATTAGTTTTTCGAGCTCCAATATTACTTCAAGAATAGAAACACACTTCTTTACTTACGAATGTTTTGTGCATCATTTATGAGTGTTAATGAAATTAGGGAATATGGTTGAATAAATGTGATGAATTGTTTTGCAATTGCTTCTCTACTAATCACTTTGAATGTCCACTATCACCTGAGACTGCACCAATGTGCACCGTTAGCGAGACGGTTGACTTGATCCACCAGCCATTGCAAATCGCTCCCACAACATAGTATTGGGTGCAATCTCCCCCCATGCACTCTGTTTCGATAGTCCATAGAGTGCATGTATTTATAGCAATTTTTGAATACGTCAAAAAGAGTGGTTACATGAGAGCGGCTTTGAAAATCATGCATGGAACTAAAAGTTAGTGACTTTTGTAGAAAGCCTTTCATTTAATATCAAAAACTGCGGTCTACAATGACCCTTATTCTAACCACTATTTTTCTAACTATTTCTAACAATAGAACCTTCTACGTAGATTTATTTACAAACTAGTTTATAAATAGGATTTATTGATATCCACCTTAAAGTCGGAGTATTGATGTCTACCCTTCATGCTTACACGCCCTCACGAACCTTGAGCTTCTATATCAGAAACACCAAAACACAATAATACATTAATAAATTAACACTCCAACAATGCATTGTTCAACATATTCCATAATGTATAACATGCCCCTTAGTTGAAAAAGCAACCTCAGTTGATAAAATAAAATAAACATGGATGACCAGTCACTTGTTTCATCACTAAATGAAAATCAGCATGTTCCATGTTCAGAAAAACATGCATGGAAATGTTCATGGAGGAATTAAATTAATGTGTTTGTGTATGCTATGCAGAAATTAAGTGGTCATAATGAGGTGCTAATTGTGTTTGATGTATCCATTAACATTCTTCAATAGAGTGATTTTTATACTTAACTAAATATCGATGGAATTGAGTACCTCTACATGTAGTAGTGACATCATGATCAATTATTTTCTCAGGAACTAAGATTTCAAATTGTTCTTCAATCAAAGGAGGGTCATCAAGAAGTGGAGTGAGTGGTAAAGTGCCTTTAAATGGTTTAAGTAAACTAATATGAAAAGGATTATGTATATTCCAATGACATGGTATATCTAATCTAATTGAATCATCATTAATTTTTTCTATAATGTGAAATGGTCCATAATAGCATGGTGCAACTTTAATTTTAGGATGCTGCAAAATATTTTTGAGATGTCTTTTAATGATATGTAACCATACAAGATCATTTTAGTTGAATTCCTTGGCTAAGCCTTTTGTATTGATATTACATGTGTATCACTCTTGACTTTTCCTAATGTGCTCGTGAACATCATGAAGTATAGAAATGTGATCTTGAGCAACAGAATCAGCTATCAGAATATTGGTTTGGGTGAGTGACATGGGAGTGAGAAGCTTTTTACCATAAAAATTTTCAAAAGGTGCACGACCATTAGTGGTGTGTGTGGTGTTATTGTAAGCAAATTGAAGCAATGGCAACTTTTCATCCCAATTAGTTGGACTATCTAGTGAATAACAAGGTAATAAACCAAGAACAGTACTATTTGTAGCCTCACTTTATCCATTACTTTCGGGATGAAATGCAGAGCTAAACTCTATTCTAGAACCAAAATGTTGAGATACGGCAACCCAAAAATGATTATAAAATCTAACATAACGATGAGATAACATAACTTTAGGAAATCCAAGATGTGGGAAAATGCATTTAATAAATCATTTTGCAGGCTGAGGTGTAGACAAAGTTTTTCTACATGGAATGAAATATGCATATTTACTAAACCTATCAACTATTTTCCAAATCATATCATTATGTGATGAAATGATTGGAAGACCTGTGATAAAATCCATAGAAATCTGTTCCCATGGTTTTTTTGGAATCGGAAGTGGCATTAATAATCCATACGGTTTACCATGATGACATTTTACACGCTGACATACAATGCATTGAGAAACATAATGTGAAATATCTTTTTCCATGTGCGGCCAAAAGAATTATTCTTTGGAGGTAGAAATGGTGCTTTGTATGCCTCTATGACCCATGAAAGATGGTTCATGCAAAGTATGCATATCCCCTCGTTGATTATTTGATTAGTGTAGCATGTAGTTTATGTGAGACTGACTAATAAATGAGTACAGTCTCACTATTAATATTTCTCAAGGATAGTATTTTTTGAGGGGTTATACTAGTTATAGCCTAAACTGATGAGACAATGCATTCAATCTGTATCAAAGCTTCTATCTTATTTAACTACCCCAATTTTAAGCCTACCTTGTATATGTTGTTAATTTGAGGAGGAGTTCAATGAAAGTCTGTTTGTGTCTATAATGTTTTTTATGTGTTGCTTAGGTAACCCATACCACGAGTGCTCTTTACGATTGAACGCCACACTTATATTTGTCGCAACATGATATTTTCCGCTCCTAAATTATCGATAAAGGAAGTAATTAAGCTGAAATTTTATTAATTTAAATGCATATTCATACTTCCGTAGATACTCACCAACATTGATATTTACCTAAAAGAAAAATTAGCTTATTTGTAGCAAGGATAAACTCTATCGAACTAGCAACACATTTTTTACTAGTGACTATTGAATCATCTCTAATCTTGATAAGGTGAAGAATGAAATAGATGCTTCCAAAATGATTTGGGATTGAACGATCCATGTATAGGAAATGCTTCTTTAAAGACATATAATATGGAGGATTTCATTATCAAGATAACTAAGAAAAATACTGTTTATTCCAATAATATGTCGAGCTCTATTCATAAGTACTCAGATAGTATGCAGAGATTCGTGGAAAAAACGTGAATGCGTGGCGTGCATAAGCACGTATTGATTGAATTAAATTATATATTCATGATGTCGTTTTGCACGATATACACGACATGGTTTCACAATAGAACCTAAGATATTTATTTTTGAGGTACGATGATTTCACTTACTTGGCGTCCCTCACTTACTTGGTGTCCCTCTAATGACTGAATAGATATGTGCAGGCGGAAGAGAAAGCAGAGATCGTTATTTCTTGTTTTTAATAAAGGAAGTTCGGTCTTAGTCTACTCTCTCAGATTTGTATTAGTTAAAAAAAAAGTACAAGTAAAAGGACTAGTGCCCACGGGATCCCCTAAATCCACAAAGCTGTGGAAGCTTTTACAGAGTTTAAATGGCATTACAGAGAGGTATTTGATCTCTTTGTACTTAAGTTAATTAATTAGTTAATTACTTGAACACTTTTTTTGGAAAGATCAACGAACATCCAAACGGGAGGGATTACTAGTATGTGGAAAAACGGGAAGAAAGAGAAAACAATAATAACAAAAAGAGATTCTTTTCTCATCTTTGACAGAAGAAGAAAGAAATTGTATATATGCTATGTTTTCGTTGTCCTCATTGAAAGAATAATCCCTATCTCATCAACAACCACGTATGTTTTACACACTCGTTCTGAAAGTATAGTTTTCTCTTACTACCCATTCCAACGTTCTAACAGTATACTTTTCTCTTACTATCCATTCCAACGTTCTATGCCCGGAAGAGAACGTTACAGGCCACAGTAACTTGGCAGAGAGCTTATAGGCATCCTTCATAGCCAAAAGGCTCTCTCTTCTGAAGAGAGCAAGAGCTTTGCCGAGCTCAATGAGAAAATTCCTCTTTACTCCTTGCAATTTCTTATCATTGTTGGTTAACCCATATATGCCAAAGTGTGCGACTTCTCTGAATTTGCCACAAGGAAATATCCATATGCTTAGTTGATCCTAGCAAGATTTCATGAGCTGCCAAAAAATGAGTGTCTCTTAGCTTCATGACATGATTCACGTAATGCCAAAACTTCTTGGCATGATGACACTTAATAAATAAGTGAAGTAAGTTTTCCTCTCTTCCACAAAAAGAAAAATTCTCTCCATTAACTAAACTTGTGCTAGCTCTGTCAGGAGTCCACAGAACATTACATATAATTAGACACTAAAAAAAGGAATGTTGTCAATTTTTTGCAAAGACCCAAATGAACCGGAATTATCTCCACTGATGCTAGTCCATTGTACTTTCCACCTCTTATTGAGCTTAGGAGCAATGTGCACTAGAAAACCTTTTTTTTTCCTGAGTTTGTTCAACATGTCTTGAGCAAATTCTTTAAGCTGAATGCTCTCAACAAGGCACTCACACCTTTTCGACAACAAATTATCTTTACACTTGTAGAGAACCTAACCAAAAGCAGGAGAGATGGTGGGAGTTTTTCCCAAAATTTCATCAGAACTAAGCATACCCTCCTACATAAAAGAGTTCCCAATTTTCAGTCCTAATTTGAAACATCTATGTTCTTTAATAGAAGGAAAACACTTATTAAAGTGAGCAATCCAACCCAAACATGGAGATTCTAGGAGATAAGAATTGATATTATAGAGGAGGTTTTTATTGGGGATATAAACGGATTTAACTATCATTCAATTGTGTCAAAATCTATAGACTAGGACACTTCCAATAGGTTTGAACTACTAAGGGGAACAATGACATCCCAAACATGATTATTCTACCAAGAATTATAAATCTTAACAAAGAAAATATAAAACTTTATTTTAGTGAGCACTAACCAGATATCATCAGAGGAGAGACTCCTCACTCTCCATTTTATGGAAAGTTTTTAAGCCATTTTTAAGGGGCAGAAGATAGGAAATCCTCCTTCATTCTTTTGAAGGCAATAGATGACTCCACGAAACCATTCCAATTTTGTTAAACTATTCATTTCCTCCCTAGAGGAACCACCTACCCAAAGTTGTGACTTGAGACAACTATTTCGTTGATGGCATCCAACGCGCAACAGAGTAGATAATACTAGGTGACATATAATGATTTGAAATAAAAGTTCTATTTATTAAGGAGAAAAGAACAACGTTTCACCTGAAAACTTCAGGCTTGAATTTTTGAAGTACCCAATCCCATTTCTATTGGAAGGTGGCTTTGAGTCCCGTATGAATGGCCAACAACTTGAAATAATTCCTTCTTGGATGAGTTCACACCCAATGTTAGCAAGACAATTAGGAATGATATGCTTAGAAGCTCTAAATCCATTTTTTATCATTCCTTTTAGAACCATTATCCAAGCAATCACATTCAAACAATCAAGGAAGGAAGAGGCAATAAAATCATCCACATTAGTGCACATGTTGGTATGATTAACAAACATTTGAAGACCTAGTTGGTGGCTAGAATTGGGTATGTTAATGCCTTAAATGGTGCCATCAACCATAGAATCTTCAACTCAGAGCCCAAGGTATCAAGAGATATAGAAAACAAAAGGGAAGCTAGTCGGAAACCCTATTTGATGGATCTACAAAGTTTAAAGGGCTCACACAAACAACCATTCATGGAAATCCTAGAGTAGGCATAACCGAAAATAGACAAACATACTTAATGAAATTTCTACCCATCCGAATGTAATGGACGGATTGAAGAATAGAATCCCATTCAATCTTATCATAGACTTATCAAAGTGAATTTTCAAAAAGTACTGATCCTAACTCACCTCTTACGCACTCAAAACCCTCTCAAAGAGAGATGATGGCCTCAAGGATGTATCTCCCTTTTATAAGACGTTTCTACTCATGCAAGATGATTTGGTCCATGATAGGGCTCAATATTCTAGCAAGAGTTGATGACAAAAGCTTTTAGATGGTGATTAAGCAGGTAAGGGGTCTCCAATTATTAATGTCCTTTGAATAAGAAAGAGACATTCTAGCCTCAAGATACTCGTCAAGATACTTTAGAGAACCTAGAGGTATTTAGAGTAGCATATTTCTTGATAAAATAATCTCTTCTTGGAGCTCTAATTTTCTTAGCAAGCTTCTTATGGAAATTGAAGAGCTTTTAAATAGAAAAAACTACCTTCTCCCATCTCTTGGATGGGCACTAATCAAGATTGAAGTGGTACTCAATAACTTCTTTTATTGTTTGAATAAATTTAGGGATTTTTAAAATCTTCGCATCTGAAAGAACTTCGAGAAGTTTGTAGGAGGTAGAAAAGTCAGTTGTGACGCGATGAAGTTCGGTCCAGCCAACTAGTAAAAGACTAGCCCTTGAGCTTATGGAGACTCAAATAGACCTTACATGAATTTGATAAGTGCAGTAAAATTCACTATGTGCTTTCGAGCATCGAAAAGAAAGATTCAATACAAAACAGATAGGTTTGCACATTGACTAGCTCAAATTTGCTATCTTTGGATGAAACAATCAACTGCAAATGCTCTTAATAGCCACAATGATTACAATTAGAAACAATACTCTTGGAGGAATGATACAAAAAATTTTCAGTGTAAATAATTAATATGACTTCAAGAAATAACCAAAATATGCTTTTGGAATGAACTTGACACTCAAGAGTGGTACCTCCTATTTTTTAGGGCTATGTAGAGATAGAATCCGAGTTATGAAAACTACAATTTCTCCTAATCCACAAGAACAGAATTTGAAAATTTGTATGCATAAACTAGACACTAGTAGCATTCCAATGAATGCACCATCATCTGATGTGGAGCTTTCTAGAGAGAGTAGAGGCCTTCGCACCTTTGCTATTGTTGAAGAAGATGATGGAGAGAAATGAAAGAACATGAAAATGATGGCCACAAGTGTATGTATATAGCTTGCATGTAATGTAAAAGTGATTTTAAGTCCTTATATAGACTTTTGAAGTGCTCCATGAGTTCTACAAGTGCATTTTGAATTCAAACTAAGGCAAGACTATTTGTTGAATGGAATTAATTCAGTTTCCTATAATCTAGTAAAAGTGAAGATTTAGTTTGATCTAATTTTAGATGACTGATTGATTCATTGATTGCAAAGCTCAAGCACCTCAAATTCATGGAATTTGAGCGCTCGTTTTCTCCTTTTACATGTGTAAATCTCTAGCCTTTTACTTTGGTAAAATATCCATAGAAAATGTTTTAATAAAATGTAGTAAATGACCATAAGTAAAAGAACTCTCCAATGGATATTTTTTGACGTTCTCCAAATAATAGCTTTCTGATGTAGATCTAATGCAAGTCACGTAAAGTGTAAGCTTGATGTTCCAATAGATCCCCCTCAAGCTAAAGTATGCTTGAGTCTTCAATCTCTAATAGGTTTAGTACCTTCCATTGATTTAAATATGCAAAGCTTTAGCTCATCAAGTACCATCGTCATCATATTTGCTACTTGCTTTTCAGTTGGAACAAGAGAAATGTTAATTTCCTTTCCCATGAGCTTCTCCCTGATGAAGTGATAATGAACCTCTATGTGATGGAAAATAGAATTTGCTCCTAGATGCATGGAACTTACATTACCTCCAAAAATGTGAGCTTTGGAACACATAAGTCGCAAATATATATATACAATGCTTTTAACCATATTTCCTCTTCAGTTGCTATGGTCATACCTCTATACTCTACTTCAATTGATCATAAAGCAACTGCTGGTTGCTTCTTGGAACTCCATGACACTAGCTTTGAACCTACAAATGCTAAGTAACCAAAAGTACTTCTTCTTTACTCATTAGATCCTGCCCAATCAGGATCCGAATAGATTCTCATATCCAAATATAAAGAGTAAGGATAGAATATACCTTGATTGCTTGTACCTTTGAGGTACTTAAGTACTCTCTTAGCGACATACATTTCTGGTCTTGGCAAGTGCATGAATTATCTTAGCACTTCTACACTATATGAGATGTGTGCCCTTGTATGGGTAGCATATATCAAGCTACCTACCAAGATTTGATATCCTTTAATGTCTTTAGTTTTCTCACCTTCATAGAAACTAAGTTTATGATTCGACTCCAAAGGTGTAAATGTGGGTTTAGTGTTATCCATTTTGCACTTAGGAAGTAGATCCTAAATGTATCTCCTTTGACTCAAATACATTCCTTCATCTGTGTACATGACCTATATACCTAGGAAGCATGTGAGCTCACCTAATCCTGTGATTTTGAGCTCCTCTTGCATGTGTCTCATGATCCTTTGATTGCCATTTAGATCATCACCTGTCACAATTATTTCAACTACATATACATAGATAGATAACCTCATTTTGATCCCTTTTGATAAATAGAGAACAGTCTAAGTTGCTAGGTTTGAACCCTTGATCTTGAAGTTATGTAACCAACCTATAATTCCAAGTTCAAGGAGCTTATTTCAATCCATACAATGCTTTCTTAAGTCTGCAAAACATAAGATGTATGATTAGGGTTTTCAAAACCTAGTAGTTGTGACATATATAATTCTTCACTTATCCAACCATTTAGGAATGCATTTTTCACATCAAGTTGGAGGAGTCTGCAATTTCTTGAGTACAACATTTCGAGGGTATATCGAGGCTTTTAATGAGGAAACTGAATGAGCACCTTATGCCTGTGACGTGAGTGTTGCAGTCGGCATAGGCATCGGAATAGTAATGTCGATATAGGTGCGAGTATATGCATTGGTATGGGCATCCGTATGGGCATTGGTATGGGCATTAGTATGGGCGTCAGTATGAACATCGATATTTCCAATGCTCATATCGACACCCATACCGGGGACCTATTGGGAGTATTGTCACTTATATGGATGATCATATCTACAAAATGTTTTTGGGTAGAATGTGTTGTCTCTTGCTGGAGCAACATTACCATGATGTTGTTTAGCAAAAGACAATACACTCTGCCAAAAGAAATCCAATTACATGTTATATGCACTCTAATGGCAACCAAAACATGATTTCATATAGCAAAAACTCTCAGACACAAAAGAGATGAGCAAAACTGGACCATGAATCGTATACAAAAAAGTTGTATATTCCATAAATGAAGCATGTACAAGAGTCTGGCAAAGCACTTCCATATAGGAACCGAATACAAAATGTGACAAAGCACTTCCATATAGGAACCGAATGCAAAATTATGTTGCACCATTGCCACAAATGAGTGTAATACAAAAGTTTGGCAAAGTGCTACCATACATATGCTCAAAGGGATCAAAACCTTTACACCTACAATCCTGCAACAAAGCATATGCGTAAAATGAGACAAATTGATATCACATTTATAAACAATAACTAAAAATATGAAACCAAGCTATAAGTTTACCTCATCATAGATTCTCCCATGAAATGATCGCACTGCATTCCTCTAAGTCGTGCAACACTACAATCAATCCATGATGATATCCATAAGCTTCTTTGGTTCGCGTTGGAGGATGACCCACTACCAAATCCTATAATAAATATCCAAAATGTTAGATGAACATACATGATGTGCTTAACACAAACAAATTCAATAATAAAAATGATACTTACAAATTGGTAGCACATACTCTCGTATCCACCGCTACCCAAATGTGACATTCCAACTCTATCTAAACATGTGGCTGTCGCATCTCGCTGCTGATGATATCAGTCAGGAGTATGTTGTTGCTCATCGTGAATCGATTCCCACTCTTCAACATCAAACCATATAGGCTTCGGTAAGCCTATTCTGAAAGCATTGGAAGCCTTTGACCTGTGATGAGACATCAGCTCGCCTGTCGTATGCTAAATCCATCCTGATCGCAAAATAGGATCCCGAGGTGTTGTCCAGTAATCCTTATATATCCACTGTGTGATATAATTTTTGGAATCGTTATCCTGTTCGCTCCATTTTAATATGACAGAATGTCCAAAATCTATGGAGCAAAGCTGTCAAATGCGTTGATGCATGGACTTTCTTGTTGCATCAAGGATTGGAGCTCCATCACGTATGCGATATATCGTGGAGTCATCATGGTCATGCACTCCCCAAGGTGTATGTAGAGATCCTATCTTATCCAATGTGGAGATGTTAGGATATATATATACACATATATATATATATATATATATATATATATATATATATATATATATATATATATATATATATATATATATGTATGTATATATATATATATATATATAGAAACCCTAAAAATTTAGAGGTCTATTTTTTAGATATTTAATTATTTATATTTCATATATCTATATTTTTCTCTAATATTTCATAAAAATGTTTGTATGTATGTCTGTATGTTTGTCTGTATGTGTGTGTGTGTGTAAAAACTCAGCAAATCGATTTTCGGTATATATATATATATATATATATATATATATATATATATATATATATATATATATATATATATATATATATATATATATATATATATATATATATATATATATATATATATAGAGAGAGAGAGAGAGAGAGAGAGAGAGAGAGAGAGAGAGAGAGAGAGAGAAAGAAAGAGAGAGAGATAAAGAAACCCTAAAAACTGAAAATGTATTTTTTAGATATTTAATTATTTATATTCTATATATTTAGATTTTTCTCTAATATTTCATAAAAATGTATGTAAGTATGTGTGTATGTTTGTATGCATGTGTGTATGTATATGCATATGTGTGTGTATGTATGTATACATATGCACGTGTGTATGCACATATGTGTGTGTATACATATATGAGTGTGTATACTCTCTCTCTCTCTCTCTTTGCCTATGCATTTTTGTATGTGGGTATGCATATTCATGTGTGTATCTCTCTCTCTCTCTTTGCATATGCATTTGTGCATGTGTGTATGCATATGTATGTGTGTATGCATATGCATTTGTGTAAGTATGTATGTATATGCATATGCATGTGTGTATCTCTTTCTTTCATCTCTCTCTCTCTGTCTTTATGTTTCTCTAGATCTCTCTCTTTCTTTCATCTCTCTCTCTCTCTCTCACTCTCTCTCCCTATGTCAATTGAAAACAAAACAATCACTTAGATTGATGTAATTCTTTGGATCCTTGTCGTCAAGGTCCACTTAATGTTGTCCTTCGTCGAATTCCAAAGACCTCATGCCAAGATCTCTTGCAAAACTAAAGAGGAAATAAATTAGAAAAGGAAAATCAATAAGAAAGAGAAAAGAGTGCTAGAGTATGTGCGATACTTACAAAAACTTGAGATCTACAAAAATAGAGAGTTGTGCGTAGAGAGAGAGATAAAGAGTGAGAAACAGAGAGATGTAGCTCGAGCACACAAACTCGACTATAGTAGGTTTTGTTTTAAAATGTGATGAATGTTGAATTTTTGCTCTTTGGTCCAGTTAAAACATTGCATCGATATGAGCATTAGTATGAGCATCGGTAAACTAATAGAAACTACTAATGCTCATATTGACGCTCATACCGATGCTCGTACCAATGCAGGTCGTACGGATGCGTATATTTCCTCCATGGTTTTTTAAGGGTGTTTAATGGTCATACCAACATCAATGCATGACGGTGGGTATGCACAATGTCGGTATGCCCCTGATATGTTGTAGTGCTTGTAGCACGTACACTAATTACTATTCTGATTGTAGTCATCTTTGCAACTCGTGATAATGTTTTCTCATAGTTTATACCATGGGTTTGTGAGCATCCTTTGGCAACTTGTCGTGCCTTGTACCTGCAAAGTGATCCATCTGAGTTTCATTTTACTTTATATACCCATTTGCAACCCAATTATCTTTTGATTGAATGACATTAGAACCAAATCCTAAGTCTTCATCTCTATCAATGCGCCTATTTCTTCTTTTATGGCCTTCTCCCAATTAGGGTTTCCCTTTGCCTCCTTGTAGGTTGAGGGCTCTTTTGAAATTAAGCTTTTTTCCAAGTAGATTGAATGCCTTGTAAAAAATTTGGAATCATATCCATACCATTCTAGTTGTTTCTTCTCTCTTGTTGTTCTTCTAGGATCTTGCTTAGAGCATTCTCCACACTCCTAAATCTTTGCTTTGCTGCTTGACTTGGATATCTTGTAATCCTTTTTCCTTTCATCTTGGTTATCATCTATATCACTTCTAAGATCCTAGACATATGTATCATCCTTGCTTCCTGGTTGATGAAAATCAGAATTAAGATCATATGGTAGAGTTACCTTTTGTTTGTCTTCATCGTACCAAGACCTATATTCTTCAAACACAACATATCTACTTGTAATCAATTGCTTGGTTGAGGAACTATAGAACCTGTAACCCATCGGAGTTGAATCATACAGGATAAACACTACTTTTGTTGCCCTTTCATTTATCTTACCTCTAGCTAAACAATCAAACACCTTGCAATGTCTAAGACTAGGTTTTCTTCAATGCCATGCTTCATATGGAATCATACCTTGAAGTGATTTGGATGGTAGTCCATTGATAAGGTACACAACAATTGAAATAGACTCTACCCATAGATAATGTGGCAACCTCTTCTCTTCAAGCATCCTTCTGGCTGATCCAACCAATTTCATCCTTCTCCTCTTAGCAATTCCATTCTGTTGAGGAGGATACCTAGTAGTCACTTCCCTTGTGACACCTTTATCCTGCAAGAACTCATCCAACTCTTTGGAGAAGTATCTTCCCCCTCCGTCAAATCTGAGCTTCTTGAGTGATCTACCTGTATGATTCTCCAAATGTGCTAGATACGTTTTCAAGCAATCAATCACTTCATTCTTACTTTTGATAAATTATATAATAGTCCATTTGCTATGGCCATCAATAAATGAGACATAATACTTTGATCTTGCTAATGAAGGTTCTTGATCTGGTCCCCACACATCAGTATGTACTAAGTCCAATAAGCTATTGTGGATATATCCTTTGTGGTTGAATGTTTTTCTTTGTGCCTTCCCAATCTAATATGCATCCCACCTATTGATCATGTTGAGCGTTGATATGTTTGGCAGCCCTACAACACTTTGATCCTTACATATTTCCTTCAAGGTTCTTTCATTCACATGAGCAAGTCTCTCATGCCACACTTCAAGGTCACTTATTATTTGATACTGAAAAGTGAATAGATCTATGTTCCTGGTTTCACCTACTTCAAACTTAAAGAGCCTACCATGCTTTTAACCTCTGACTATCTTCTTGAAGTCTGTCCTTCATCTTCGTGGCTTAGGAATTCTCCTCTTCATCTTTTTCCTTCTTCTTGCCTTTCAGCCTCCTTTCCTTCTTATCTGTATATAGAGCACTAGTTGAATTAACATGATATGAGTTACCTTCTTGAATACTATTGCTGGCCTTTTGATTGAAGAGTTGTCCAAGGAAGATGTTGAAGTTTGGATTTTGCACATCCATTATGAGATCATAAGCCATGGTGAAATATTTCCAATACTTATCACTTCTAATCCCATTGGGATAGTGCCTCACGATGAAATCCTCTTCAATCAACTCTCTAATGGATGCTAACTGATCCACAACCTCCTTGATCTTTGTAAAAAGCTCTATGATAGTTTGTGTAGGTTTCTTCCTCACCTTGTTAAACTTGTTGAAAAGGTGATTCTTTATTTCTTTGATACTAGAAGAAAACAAAGTCTCTAGGGCATCCCAAGTCTCTTTAGATGTCTCGAGCTCTCTAATATGTGGTAATAGAAATTCAATGATAGAGTTTAGTACGTACGACCTTGCTTGAGCATCCCTTGCACACCAACGTGTGAGCTTATGAGCGATGCAAAAGCTTCAGGTATCACAAGAAGAGCGCAAAAGATTACACGACATGTATCTTAGGTCCAATGAAGTACATGAAGGATCCTTGGTTTTGGTGCATCAAATGCCAGTAGTTTCAACCAAATTGGTACCCAAATGGATAGGGCCATACAAGGTGATAAAGGTATTACCATATGGAGCAGTGCATCTAGAGGATTCGGAGGGTAAGATGAAAGAATTACGTGAATTAAGTCAAGATGGAAGAAATTGATTCACTGTATATAGCGTATTTCATTCAGTGTCTGTAGTTTATTTTGGTCTTATTGCAACAAGAAAATAAAGGAGGAATTGCATTGGGACAGTGCAAAGACTTGATGTGTGGGTCTATAGAGCGGCACAACTTTATGTCTCTCTCTCTCTCTCTCAAAGAAACTCCTTTGAGAGGATATATGACAGTGAGGGATCTTATGCATAAATTGAATCTATACAGTAAGTTTATTGAGATTCATTATGTATAAATGATAGAGAGAATCAAGCATAATTAACCTAAGAACTTTCATGAAGCATGAGGAAATGAAGATTGGTGTAAATCAATGGACCATGAGATGAATGCATTGAAGAATAATGATACATGGAATTTGTGAAATCGTCGCAAGATAATAAAGCTATTGGATGCAAATGGGCATGCAAAGTGAAATGCAAAGTGATGGTCACTAGACAAATATAAAGGAGTTCTAGGTGCAAAAGCATATGCACAAGTATATTGATTGGATTATGATGAAGAATTTAGTCAAGTGGCAAAAATGACAATAGTGAGAAGCATGATTGTATGGGCTACTATGAACAAATGGAGACTATTTCAAATGGGTGTTAAGAATGCATTCCTGAACAGTAAATTCCATGAGGAGGTTTATATGCAGGAACCAAGAGGTTATGTGCATCCAAAGTATTCCTAGTAAGAATGCATGTTAAAGGAAGCATTCTATGGATTTCATTCTATGGATTCACTAAAAAGCTATTAGAGTAATCCTCTCTTATTCCATGTGAATTTTTGTGATTTCTCTAATTAGAAATGCATGCGAAGAACCCCTCTTGGGAAACGATGTGACCTGGATGCATGAAAAGACCTAGACCCCTTGGTTTAGAGGTACTTACATGGATGCAATTGGATGGATGGAAACGTGCTCAAGATGGCAATTATCTACGACCTTGGGAAACTTTACAAGAGCTCGAATATTTTGACATGGAATATTTGGGCATTAAAAACCGTATTTTGTGGAGAAAACTATTCTTGAAGGAAAAAAAGAAACAAACACTAGTCTAAGAGAGTACATTCTGATAATACTTAACACGTTCAATTCGCTTAGTGATTACAGAGAGTACATTCTGATAATACTTAACACGTTCAATTCGCTTAGTGAAAATTGTAATCAGTATACCATTTTCTACATATGTGAATGTGAGCAAGGATGATTGTCTCAAATCTCTAATCTCATGAGCAACATGAATGCGCTCGTAGAGGACATAGAAACAATAAGGATGATTGTCTCAAATCTCAAATCTCATGAGCATGCTGAACAAGAAAACATGTTAGATATGGGATGGGATCTTGAACATGATCGCACGTGGAAGAATTCGAATGGTTGAAGGCAACAAGATAGATATGCAGCAATGAATGATGAGGATACTATACAACATCACATTATGAACTCAACATACAGGAATTCGTTGAAGTCAAATAGCACTCTCTAAATGTTCGTACTTCAAATGCAGTAATTAATTATTCGACATAACAGAACACCTAAGATGGCACAGAGCTCACGACGTTAATGAACTAACGCCTCTTTGGGATAGCCAACAGAGGAGTCGCCTTGCTTGTGCTAATCGCTCCCTTCTCCGCCATGTCGATGGCGTCAGGAGATATGCCCTTCGGTAACTCCCAGTCGAAGGATCTTACCAGATTCGCCAAAGTGACGGTGACCATCGACAAACCGAGGCGGATGCCAGCGCACATCCGTCTCCCAGATCCAAAGGGAACAAGCTCATAGTGTTGTCCATGAACGTCCACAGTCGTCTTATTCTGCTTCATATGTCCGCCATCTGAATCGAGCTGATGCTGGGTGTATCGCTCCGGCCAGAACTCGTCCGGCCGTTCCCAGTGAACCTCATTCCTACCAATCGCGAAAGCATTCACGAAAGCCAGTGTGCCCTTTGGAAGCAAGTAGTCTCCAATTCTGCATTCTTCTGTTGACACACGAGGCACCAACAATGGTGCAGGAGCATGCAGGCGGAACACCTCTTTCACCACGTTATGCAGATATGGCATATGTGATGTATCATCATCAGTAATCATGTCCTTTTTCATTAAGTCGATCTCCTCCTGCAGCTTGCGGAGGCACAATGGATTGCGTATGAGCTCCGTGATCGCCCACTCAGAGGCGACAGCGGATGTTTGCACCCCCGCTGAAAGTATGTCCTTCGAGGGATACCAAACATAACAGGTTAAATAACAGTCCATATTCCGTGAAGAACACGTAGTTATGGTTGATAAGTATTATTGAACATCAATATTGAGTTGACGGGAAAGAGAAGCACTCACAAGGAGCATGCCCTTGATTTCTTGTGAAGTAAGCCGCTCATCTTCGTTCTCACAGGATTCCTTAGATAGTAAAACCTGCAACAAATAAAACACGCTGCCGAAGATAAAGACGTAGCATGCTTTGCACGATGGAGAATATGCAATGAACTATGCTTACTTGCAGGAAGTCATGAGGAAGTTCGCTGGCCGGCAAAGATCGGATGAGTTGTCTTCGTGCCGCAAGGATGGGGTTCAGAAAGGCGTCAATTGAATCATGCAATCTCTTCATTCTGCTCATTTTCTTGATGTCAAGGAAAGCAAGGCGAGGGATGAAGTCCCGCAAAATGACTGTCGTCTCATCTTCGAGCTCCTGAACAAGGCCTGTCAGGTCGAATTCTTCAGCTTTTCTTGAGAAGACGAGGCGACTCGTAGTGTTAGCTGTCATGTAAGAGACAGCTTTCCCCACATCGACTTCTTTTGCTCCTGCTGCAGACTCCTCCTGAAGACGATCGATCAGATCTTTGACCTCTTCCTGCCGAACGAACGAAAGCTCTCGCAAGCGCTTGGCGGTGAACAATTCCAGCGTATAAATCTTTCGGAGCCTTGCCCACTAAGGATTGTAGCTGCTAAAGATGACCGCTGAGTTATAGCCATAGAAAATGGTGTCTGCAAAGGCAAAGTGGGGACGAGTGGCGAAGATCTTGTCGTGCGTAGAGAGGATTTCTCTGGCATAGTAGGCGTCAGAAGCCACGACAGCAAGTCGAGAGCCCAGGCGGAGTCCCATGAAGGGGCCGTATCCATTCTTACCGCAGGCAAGGTTGAAGAGGACACGATGCAGACAATTTCCGTTCAGAACAGGAAGGTTGCCGAGAAGGGGCCACGGGCGAGGACCTGGAGGAAACCGACCACCGTTCTCTTTTCCTGCTAGGTTTCTGTTAAACCAGAAAAACAAGCAGCTACAAAAAATGAGGGAGGCTGCTGTCCAGAGAACTGGATGCCATTGCATAGTATTGGTGAAGAAGATGAATCGGCAATGTCGACTATCACCGAAGCACAGAATAGAGGTGAGGTAGCTGAAGACTTCCATGAGCGGAGAGCCTGAGACGCGATGTGCCCGAACATAAAACCTGGCCGAACATATATGTTCCAACTTCGCACTCAAGCTTGGCGATCACTCTCACAATCCAAGACAATAAGCAAAATATAATAAAATCCTGTATTTCTGGTTGGAATTATTTCTCGGTTTTGCTTGCCGTCACCGTGTGATGGCCTCTTTCGAGTGCTTGTCATCTCTTTGACTTTTCCTTTGCAATTGCTCGGAGGTTCAACTTGCATGTTTGTTTCAGAGAAAAGGAGAGAAAAAATGAATTAAATGAGAATTCTTACACCTCCAGAATCAACTAAATATAATATATTGCATATTATTGTTTCCTCCAGCTAAAATTAATGCTTGATTTGCATATTATTGTTTCTTCCAGCTAATAATAGGGTGACTAAGCATCATAACAGCAATCTATGCAAATGGAGACAAGCTTGGCTACAGTACAGATAAAGCCATCACAAATCTCTCAGAAAAGTACAAAATTAGGAGTCTGGATCTTGTAGCGCCCGCAGACTCTCTCTCTCTCTCTCTCTCTCTCTCTCTCTCTCTCTTTCTCTCTCTCTCTTTCTCTCTCTCTCTCTAGCCACCTCACCTCACCTCACCTTACCTCACCTCACCTCCCCTCACCACACCTCACCACACTACACCTCACCTCACTACACCTCACCTCACCACACCACACCACACCACACCTCACCTCACCTCACCTCATCACACCACACCACGCCTCACCTCACCTCACCTCACCTCACCTCACCACACCACACCTCCCCTCACCTCACCTCCCCTCACCTCACCTCACCTCGCCACGCCTCACCTCACCACACCTAAGCTCACCTCACCTCACCTCACCTCACCTCACCTCCCCTCACCACACCTCACCACACCACACCTCACCTCACCACACCTCACCTCACCTCCCCTCAACACACCTCACCACACCACACCTCCCCTCACCAAACCTCACCTCACCACACCACACCTCACCTCACCACACCTCACCTCACCTAACCTCACCACACCTGACCACACCTCGCCTCCCCTCAGCACACCACGCCTCACCTCAATTCACCTCACCACACCACACCTCCCCTCACCTCACCTCCCCTCACCACACCTCACCTCACCTCACCTCACCACTCCTCACCACACCACACCACACCTCCCCTCACCTCACCTCCCTAACCGCACCTCACCTCACCTCACCTCACCACCCCTCACCACACCACATCACGCCTCACCTCACCTCACCACACCACACCTCCCCTCACCACACCTCACCTCACCTCACCTCACCTCACCACCCCTCACCACACCACACCACGCCTCACCTCACCTCACCTCACCACACCACACATCCTCTCACCTCACCTCACCTCACCTCACCTCACCTCACCTCACCTCCCCTCACCACGTCGCACCTCACCCCACCACACCTCACCTCACCACACCTCACCTCACCGCCCGTCACCACACCTCACCACACCACACCTCACCTCACCTCACCTCACCTCACCACACCACACCACACCTCACCTCACCTCACCTCACCTCACCTCACCACACCATGCCACGCCTCACCTCCCCTCACCACACCACACCTCCCCTCACCACACTTCACTTCACCACACCACACCTCACCTCACCACACCTCACCGCACCTCACCTCTCCACACCACACCACACCTCACCTCACCTCACCACACCACACCACGCCTCACCTCACCTCACCTCACCTCACCTCACCTCCCCTCACCACACCTCACCACACCACGCCTCACCTCACCACACCACACCTCCCCTCACCTCACCTCCCCTCACCATGCCTCACCTCACCACAGCTCACCTTACATCACCTCACCTTCCCTCCCCTCACCACACCTCACCTCACCTCACCTCACCACACCACACCATGATCTCCTTGAGTTCTTGGATGAGTTTTGAGCCAATGGTCTCATTATATGAAGGTTGTGTACTCATCGACCTCACTCATTTTTGGCCCGCTTTATGAAACAAAAAAGAATGTTCGCGATCAACTTTTCAAAAGATTTGGCACTGCGCTTGGTGGGAATCGAACCTAGATCTATACGTTGAGAGGCGGATGGACTATCCAAGACACCCGTCGACCTTTTTTGCATGGAGAAATAAGAGAAGATGAAACAGACATAGTTCTCACTAGCTTTGGATGGTTATTTTGAGGATCATTTTTTAACCAAACACTATAGTGTTGTATATCGTTTGAAAGCTCTCGACGAGTACTTTCCAATGGTGCAATAATAATTTTTAAATTCTTGGATCAATTTTTGACCAATCATGACTTCTCCCACCCCTCCCCCACAACCTTCCACACCCCCCACAACCTCCTCAACCTCCCCCTATTCCCACCCACAACCTCCCACACTCCCCTCAACCTCCACAACCTCCCCTTATTCCCACCCATAACCTCCCACACCCCTCACAACTTCCCACCACTCCACCCTCACCACCCACCATCCCTCTTACTTAAATTATAAGGGTCAAAAGCTACTACAAAAAATTATGTGAAGGATCTGCCTCTCAGGATCATTCGAATATCACAGGCACCAAAAAATGAGTATCTCAACTTGCATGCAAAAGTGATAGTAAAAGTGGAGATGGTAGAAGTGAAAGTAGAGAAATGACTGTTGCCACCAACCATTCATGACGACTGCCTATTTTTGAGGATCGAATTTAAGACTTGTGGCATATTTGATCTACCCCTCCAATTTTGGGCAATCAATCGCCGCATGATTAGTGGACGTGAGGAATCGGCAAGGCCCTCTTGGCCTTTTGGAGCCTATAAAAGCAATGGACTTGTGTTCATTTGGGATATATACACATACTTACATACGTACAGGGGTCCTCTCTTTAGACTGTGTGGTTACAAGCCTACTGTACGAGGTCACTCTCTGGTGCGGATACAGAGTGTGGGCTTCCGAGTGGAGGGCTAATAGCACTATAGTGTGAAGAGAGTGGCCTAGCTTTTTCATTCATTGTGAGTCAGTGGTATTTTGGTGTTAAATGTATTTTTTGTGCTCTTCCCCTTGGAGAAAGTCTTCACACTTTGTACTGATCAGTACTAGTCTACATCTAGTTGTGTTCATTGTACGGATTGGATGAATCTCTTGTATTGAAGCTGTTTAGTTTTGGAGTGGCATGTTAGCCTAGAGCATCAACTGTTGAGCATTTCTTTTGCCTATATTGTGGTCATTTGTGTGAACTAAGGAGTGGGTTCATCCTTTACTCTTGCCATTTTCATTGATCTTCTCTTTGTGTGTCATTTACTGTACAATTATTGTGATATGTCTGCTCATAGAAATGTTAAAGGGTATACTTCCCTAAGGAGGACCTCCCTTGAGTACGCAAAGTACTCTAAGTTCATATTTTGTGCTCTGGTTAAAAGTGGATACCCCAGTACCTCCTCTACAGTTTGGCACGCATGGTGGGACACTTGCATTTCTATGAGAGGCCTTGAGGATAGTAAATAGTCCTTTTTTCAGTATTTTTGCCCTATTGCATTTGCAAGTAGGTATAGGATCCATACGCGAGCAGATAAGGAGCCTCTTTGTGTATGAAGGAGCCTTAACAAGTCAGTTATATCTTCGACTAGTGAACCTAGTTCCCATCTACCCTCTTTGAGTTTATCTATTGATTTGCGTGCGACACCACTGTCAAAGGAGAAGCATAGAACCTACGTGAGTCTCTTAGATTGGATGCAACCCTCAATGATTTTGTTGCACCAGCATCACCCATTGAAGAAGCTAGGCAACATTTTGAAGGAGAAACACAACCGAATTATGCTGCAGAACTAGACCCTATTGGGCAACTAAGGAAGGAACTAGAGGCATTGAGAATGCAACAAAATCAACAAGAAGAGAAGGCCTTGCCACCACTGCGTCCCACTGATGATGAAGTAGCCCAAGTTCGTCCTGAGTTAGAAGATTTGCAGACCACTCAGGATATAAGAAGGTAGATTTGCTGCACAATATGTAACAACAATGGACATTCCAATACTAATGGTCCTAACAAGGTAAGCTGTCAATTTTGTGGAAAGGATGGTCATGAAGCTAGAGACTGCTACTACCTCAAGGGTACACAATAACAAGGTAACCCTGAAGCTTTGGATTCATATTATGCTAGTACTTCAAATGCACTTAATAGAGAGGAAAATCGTACGACAAAGCCTAGATATAATGCACCATTGATGTGTTATCGATGTGGTGAGTATGGCCATATGCAAAATAGGTGTTCCCTTCCAGAAGATGCACCTCCTTGTCAACATTCTCTAGAGGCTAAGGATCACTATACCAAAGGCTACCCAAGAAGCCGTCCTACTCCAATCCATATGATTGCAGTCTCTCAATAAGAAGAAGGTATGACCACTCAGTCTTATGCTGTTTCATCCTCTGCAATGCCCGTGATGATTAGAGCCAGATAAGCAGCAGCAATCCGTAGAGAGGAACAAGAAGGACTCCAGGATAAAGAGGACGAAAAGAAGGTTGGGTGGAAGGACCAAGCAAACATTGAAGGAGCTTATGAAAGGATGGCTACTTCATTAAAGGAGAAACCAACAAGTCGGCAAGGAGACACACATGAGGTAAACATTGAGTAGGTTTTGAAAGGCATTCATCACAAGGTTAGTATGTACGAACTTATAAGGATGGATTGAAAAATAAGAAGTGACTTATTGAAGATTATACACTCTGATCACTTGATCCAATCACCTAGTATAGATGGTATGGTTGATTTTCCCCCTGCACCCTTGGCAGACTACCAAAGCTCAAGGTTATCTGTTTGTATACAGGATGAAGCTCTCACAAGTGTGATCATATATTGGAGGCTCTGGTATCAATTTCATGCTAGATTTCACAATGAGGAAACTGAATTCGAACCCAACTAAGGTGGCACCATTCATAGTAACACTAACAGATCAACATCCAGTTGCGCCTCTTGGCATTATTGAAAAGGTACTGATGATAGTACAAGGTTGCCACTTTGTTCTAGATTTTTTCGTTATTGCACTTCCACATGAGACTTCTTACCCTTTACTCCTGGGGAGACCTTGGCTTAGGCAAGCAAAAACTTTGCAAGATTGAGGAAAAAAAAAACTGTGGATTTCAACAAGCACCAATAGCCATCTGCAACTACATTTGGAAGAAAAATTCGACTCGGGGAAAACTACTAGGTATATTGTGGACACTCAAGTTATGCCTTCTCTACCCCAAGAAGAAGATACATTATTGAATTGGATGATGGGAAGTGCAGAATGTTGCACGGTGGAAATCAATGAAATAGAGGAAGAAGTTGCGGGAAAAGGTCATGAAGTTCACAAGGAGTTGGAGAATGAGAATTTGCAGGAGAATACAAACTTTGAAGAGGCAACAAATATAGAAGTATCCCGGATGGAAAATTATGAGCTTGAGTGCAGAGAAGATCTTCCTTTTTTAGATATACCTCAAGGATGGACAAAAGAACATACTGCAGAATATAAGCTAAAGTCCACTCCTTCATATAGTGGAGATGATTTCTCAAACAAGACTAGTCCTTAAACACTGGTTCAAGAAGTAAATCTAGGGGATGAAGAGAACCCTCAAGGAGTCCACTTGGCCTCTTGGCTATGGCATTATCCTCCTTTGCGACAGAAGGTAACTTCTTTACTTTTTGCTTACAAAAATGTCTTCGCATGGTCCTAAAAAGATCTATCAGGGATACCAAAGGAGCTTGGATTATATCGGATACCCTTAGTTGAGGGATCCGCGCTTGCAAGAAGTAGGCCATATCGACTATGCAGAGGTGGTAAAATTGGAAATTACAAAAGTAGAAGAAGCAGGTATAATTGTTTGAGTAGAACATTCTAGGTGGCTTTCTTCTATGGTTATTGTACCCAAGAAAAATAGTGGAAAAATAAGAGTCTGTGTTGATTTTTGTGCCTTGAATAAAGTGACTGTTCAAGATGGATTTCCTCAGCCCTTCACAGAACAAGTACTTGAGGAAGTAGCCGGTCACAATTTGTATAGCTTCTTGGATGGTTTTAGTGGCTACAATCAGATAGTGATCCATCCTGATGATGGGGACAAAATAGCCTTTATTACTCCGTGGGGCACTTATGTGTATACTCGCATGGCTTTTGGTTTGAAGAATGCATGAGCTTCATTTAATAGAACAATGTATTTAATACTAGGCAAGTGGCTGATAACTTTCCTACGCATTTTTATGGATGACTTTTCAGTGTTCTTAGGCACAGATAGAAGAGCAGCAGTTCAAGATTTCCATGAACATTTAGAAAATCTAAAAGAAATCTTTGAGCAATGTCTCAAAACAGGTTTGAAGTTAAATCCTGCTAAATGTCATTTTTTGGTCATCAAGGGCACTCTTCTTGGTCACATAGTATCTGCTAAAGGGATAGCGGTTGACCCTGCAAAGGTGACTGCTATTCTTTCCATGCCTATTTCACAAAGCCCAAAGGAAGTGCAAAGTTTTTTGGGCCATGCAGGATACCATAGAAGATTCATGCGAATGTATTCAGAAATAGCTAAGCCCTTGTCAAGGCTTACTAGTAAAAAGGTCACCTTCTCATGGAGTGCTGAAGCTGAGAAAGCATTTTGTGAACTAAAGTTGAGGCTATGTACTGCTCCACTTTTAAGTGTTCCTAACTGGTCATTAGAGTTTCATGTGCATATAGATGCTAGTCTTCATGCAGTTGGTGTGGTTCTAGCTCAACCAGCATCTCAGAAGGTTGATAGACCGATCTCCTATGCCAATAGACTATTGACCAAGGGAGAAAGGAACTACATTACAACAGAAAGGGAAGGCTTGGCTATTGTATTTGCTCTTCAGAAGTTTTGGCATTACCTTCTTGGTATACATTTAATAGTCATATCTAACCATCAGCCCTTGAAATACTTGATAAATAAACCTAGAGTAGCTGGAAGGGTTTGGAGATGGTTACTCCTGTTTTAAGAATTCAACTTTGATATTCATATTAAGCCAAGAAGAGAACACTACATGGAAGATCAAGTATCGAGGACTACAATGAGCGAGAAGGCAACATGTATTAATGATGAATTGGTGGATAGTAATCTCTTCCTAGTAGCAACTCAAACTTATTCGTATGGAGAAAGTCTCAATTTTCTTACTATTGGAAAACTCCCAGAGCATTTGACACCTATAGAAAAGAGAAGATTACTCCTTAAAACCAATTCGTACTCACTCATAAATGGGAATTTATATAAATATTGTCAGGATGATATCTTGAGAAAGTGTGTTTATCCAGATGAAGTAACCCTTTTGCTAGAGGTTGTACACAGTGAAGGACATCTAAAGGGGGAAGAATTGGCTCATAGAATCATCCACAAAGGACTATGGTGGCCTCATATTTACAAGGATGCGATCAAGTTTCCTAAAGAATGCCACATTTGACAAAGATGTGCTCCTACGCCAACCAGATTGAATTTTCAACCGTTAGTCATATCTAGAGGTTGGCTCCCATTCGAATGATGGGGTCTTGATTTCATAGGACCAATTAGTCCAACTGGTCAACTTGGGGGAAAGAAGTATATTTTGATGGCCACATGCTATGCAACTAAATGGACAAAGGCTAAAGCTTGGGTGGACTGTACAGCTTTAACAGTAGCTAAGTTTTTATATAAACGTATTTTTTCAAGATTTGGGTGTCCACTGGAAATCAGTAGTGATAGAGGCACACATTTTATAAATCAATTGCTCCAATTTATATTTGACAGGTACAAGGTTTTTCATAAAACATCATGCGCCTACTATCAAAGGGTGAATGGCCAAGCAAAAAGCTCCAATAAGATTTTGATTGGGTTGCTACGCAAATTATCCTTTGATCATCATAGCTTTTGGCCACAAGCATTGATCGGTGCAATTTGGGCTTTCAGAACTACAAAGAGGGGAACCATTGGCGAGAGTCCATTTCGCTTCGTATATGGAAAAGAGGCATTAGCACCATTCAAATTTATTATCAAAAAAGAAATTGAAGCCAAAACCATTGGAAGTGAACCTCCAATTAGGAGACTAGTGGCATTTAAAGAATACAGAGAAGGAGCAATGCAAAAACTTCAGGTAACACAAGAAGAGCGAAAAAGATTACACGACACGTATATGAGGACCAATGAAGTACAAGAAGGATCCATGGTTTTAGTGCATCAGGTCCCAACATTTCAACCAAATGGGCACCCAAATTGATAGGACCATATAGGGTGGTAAAGGTATTACCACATGGAGCAGTACATCTAGAGGATTTGCAGGGTAAGAGGATTCCCCTGATCAATATCTCCAGGGTGAAGAAGTACCTGAATTAAGTCAAAAGTGGAAGCATTTCATTCACAGTACCTATCATATTTCATTCAGTTATTGCAGTTTATTAAAAAAAAAGAGGTCAATATCTCTAGGGTGAAGAATTACCTGACTTAAGTCAAGGAGGAAAAACTTTATGTACAATATTGCACCGAGTCGGTGCAAAGACTTGATGAGGGGGTCTGTAGCACCCGTGTATGCCCTTCCTCTCTCTCTATCCCTCTCTCTCTCGCTCTCTCTCTCTCTCTCTCTGTTCCTCTCTCTCTCTCTCTCCCCACCTCACCTCACCTCACCTCCCCTCACCACATCTCACCACTCCACACGTCACCTCACCGCACCTCACCTCACCTCACCTCACCACACCACACCACACCACACCTCACCTCACCTCACCTCACCACACCACACCTAACCTCACCGCACCACACCTCGCCTCCCCTCACCAAACCATGCCTCACCTCACCTCACCTCCCCACACCGCACCTCCCCTCATCTAACCTCCCCTCACCACACCTCACCTCACCTCACCTCACCACCCCTCACCACACCACACCACACCTCACCTCACCTCACCTCCCTCACCACACCTCACCTCACCTCATCTCACCACCCCTCACCACACCACACCATGCCTCACGTCACCTCACCACACCACACCTCCACTTACCACACCTCACCTCACCTCACCTCACCACCCCTCACCACACAACACCACGCCTCACCTCACCTCACCTCACCACACCACACCTCCCCTCACCTCACCTCACCTCACCTCAGCTCACCTCCCCTCACCACATCTCACCTCACCACACTAAACCTCACCTCACCACACCTCAGCACACCTCACCTCACCTCCCCTCACCAAAACTCACCACGCCACACCTCACCTCACCTCACCTCACCACACCACACCACACCACACCACACCTCACCACACCTCACCACACCACACCACGCCTCACCTACCCTCACCACACCTCACCACACCACACCACACCACACCTCACCACACCTCACCACACCACACCACGCCTCACCTACCCTCACCACACCTCACCTCACCTCACCACACCACACCACACCACACCTCACCTCACCACACCACACCACGCCTCAACTCACCTCACCTCACCTCACCTCACCTCCCCTCACCACACCTCACCACACCACGCCTCACCTTACCACACCACACCTCCCCTCAACTCACCTCCCCTCACCACACCTCACCTCACCACACCTCACCTCACCTCACCTCACCTCACCTCACCTCACCTCCCCTCACCACACCTCACCACACCACACCTCACCTCACCTCACCTCACCACACCACACCACACCATGATCTCCTTGAGTTCTTGGATGAGTTTTGAGCCAATGGCCTTTTTATATTAAGGTTGTGTACTCATCGGCGTCACTCATTTTTGGCCCGCCTTATGAAAAAAAAGAATGTTCGCGATCAACTTTTCAAAAGACTTGCTGCTGTGCTTCGTGGGAATCGAACCCAAATCTATACGTTCAGAGCTGGATGGACTATCCAAATCGCCGGTCGACCTTTTTTACATGGAGATATAAGAGACGATGTAAGAGACAAAGTTCTCACCTTCTTTGGATGGTTATTTTGAGGATCATTTTTTAACCAAACACTATAGTGCTATATATCATTGGAAAGCTCTCGATGAGTACTTTCCAATGGTGCAATAATAAATTTTAAATTCTTGGATCAAGTTTTGACCAACCATCACTTCTCCCACCCCTCCCCCACAACCTTCCACACCCCCCACAAGCTCCTTTCAAACTCCCCCTATTCCCACCCACAACCTCCCACACTCCCCTCAACCTCCACAACCTCACCCTATTCCCACCCATAACCTCCCACACCCCTCACAACTTCCCACCACTCCACCCTCACCAACCACCATCCCTCTTACTCAAATTATAAGGGTCAAAAGCTACTACAAAAAATTATGTGAAGGATGTGCCTCTCAGGATCATTCGAATATCAAGGGTGGCACAAAATGAGGATCTCAGCTTGCATGCAAAAGTGACTGTAAACGTGTAAATGGTAGAAGTGAAAGTAGAGAAATGATTGTTGTCGCCAACCATTCATGATGACTGCCTATTTTTGAGGATCCAATTCAAGACTGGTGGCATATTTGATCTACCCCTCCAATTTTGGGCAATCAATCGGTGCATGATCAGTGGACGTGAGGAATCGACAAGGCCCTCTTGGCCTATTGGAGCCTATAAAAGCAATGGACTTGTGTTCATTTGAGACATATACACATACTTACATACGTAAAGGGGTAACAACATCCCCACAAAAGGACAGAAGGCTAATGTCCTTTGGCACAACATCCCTAATAGAGCTGATACTTAGCATTTTCGATCAACTCTTGCTTGCAAGAGAAAAAAAAAAATCTATGTTACCACTCTGAAAGAGACTTTGATTTCTGCTGATCCATATAAACCAAAGAATTTGACTCTCTCCATAAGTGCAAGATTCTTAGAACCATCCTGTTAGATCTGTAGATCCAAGCTTTGTATTGATAAGAAATTTGACAATATTTATTGATGATGTTCCAAAACTTCTAAGGAATGTCACAATTCAAGAAGAATGCCAAACTTCCTCCTTACAACAAAAGTAGAAACTTCCTATTACTGATGCCAACATTTTAGCATCTGCTTCTAGTCCAAAGGCTTTTATGAATAATCAGCCATTGCAGAGTAGAGGGGATGAAATTAGGGGAGGCCCTATACTTTAAATCTCTACCTCCACTAGCGTGGGGTACCAAAAAGTACTCCATCTCACATTTGGCTTATCAATGATGATAGAGATAGAGGTGAACACTTCTTAAGTAGCATGTATATGACATTCATCGCATTTTGAAACAGAACCGACTACTATCTAGTTTGCACGTGTGAGCTTCATCTCTCTGTTTCTCTCTCTCTCTCTCTCGCTCTCTCTCTCTCTCTCTTTCTCTCTCTCTCTCTGTATATATATATATATATATATATATATATATATATATATATATATATATATATATATATATATATATATATATATATATATATATATATATATATATATATGCACACCTCTCTATTTCTCTAGATTTGAAATTTGAAGGCAATAGATGACTCCACGAAACCATTCCAATTTTGTTAAACTATTCATTTCCTCCCTAGAGGAACCACCTACCCAAAGTTGTGACTTGAGACAACTATTTCGTTGATGGCATCCAACGCGCAACAGAGTAGATAATACTAGGTGACATATAATGATTTGAAATAAAAGTTCTATTTATTAAGGAGAAAAGAACAACGTTTCACCTGAAAACTTCAGGCTTGAATTTTTGAAGTACCCAATCCCATTTCTATTGGAAGGTGGCTTTGAGTCCCGTATGAATGGCCAACAACTTGAAATAATTCCTTCTTGGATGAGTTCACACCCAATGTTAGCAAGACAATTAGGAATGATATGCTTAGAAGCTCTAAATCCATTTTTTATCATTCCTTTTAGAACCATTATCCAAGCAATCACATTCAAACAATCAAGGAAGGAAGAGGCAATAAAATCATCCACATTAGTGCACATGTTGGTATGATTAACAAACATTTGAAGACCTAGTTGGTGGCTAGAATTGGGTATGTTAATGCCTTAAATGGTGCCATCAACCATAGAATCTTCAACTCAGAGCCCAAGGTATCAAGAGATATAGAAAACAAAAGGGAAGCTAGTCGGAAACCCTATTTGATGGATCTACAAAGTTTAAAGGGCTCACACAAACAACCATTCATGGAAATCCTAGAGTAGGCATAACCGAAAATAGACAAACATACTTAATGAAATTTCTACCCATCCGAATGTAATGGACGGATTGAAGAATAGAATCCCATTCAATCTTATCATAGACTTATCAAAGTGAATTTTCAAAAAGTACTGATCCTAACTCACCTCTTACGCACTCAAAACCCTCTCAAAGAGAGATGATGGCCTCAAGGATGTATCTCCCTTTTATAAGACGTTTCTACTCATGCAAGATGATTTGGTCCATGATAGGGCTCAATATTCTAGCAAGAGTTGATGACAAAAGCTTTTAGATGGTGATTAAGCAGGTAAGGGGTCTCCAATTATTAATGTCCTTTGAATAAGAAAGAGACATTCTAGCCTCAAGATACTCGTCAAGATACTTTAGAGAACCTAGAGGTATTTAGAGTAGCATATTTCTTGATAAAATAATCTCTTCTTGGAGCTCTAATTTTCTTAGCAAGCTTCTTATGGAAATTGAAGAGCTTTTAAATAGAAAAAACTACCTTCTCCCATCTCTTGGATGGGCACTAATCAAGATTGAAGTGGTACTCAATAACTTCTTTTATTGTTTGAATAAATTTAGGGATTTTTAAAATCTTCGCATCTGAAAGAACTTCGAGAAGTTTGTAGGAGGTAGAAAAGTCAGTTGTGACGCGATGAAGTTCGGTCCAGCCAACTAGTAAAAGACTAGCCCTTGAGCTTATGGAGACTCAAATAGACCTTACATGAATTTGATAAGTGCAGTAAAATTCACTATGTGCTTTCGAGCATCGAAAAGAAAGATTCAATACAAAACAGATAGGTTTGCACATTGACTAGCTCAAATTTGCTATCTTTGGATGAAACAATCAACTGCAAATGCTCTTAATAGCCACAATGATTACAATTAGAAACAATACTCTTGGAGGAATGATACAAAAAATTTTCAGTGTAAATAATTAATATGACTTCAAGAAATAACCAAAATATGCTTTTGGAATGAACTTGACACTCAAGAGTGGTACCTCCTATTTTTTAGGGCTATGTAGAGATAGAATCCGAGTTATGAAAACTACAATTTCTCCTAATCCACAAGAACAGAATTTGAAAATTTGTATGCATAAACTAGACACTAGTAGCATTCCAATGAATGCACCATCATCTGATGTGGAGCTTTCTAGAGAGAGTAGAGGCCTTCGCACCTTTGCTATTGTTGAAGAAGATGATGGAGAGAAATGAAAGAACATGAAAATGATGGCCACAAGTGTATGTATATAGCTTGCATGTAATGTAAAAGTGATTTTAAGTCCTTATATAGACTTTTGAAGTGCTCCATGAGTTCTACAAGTGCATTTTGAATTCAAACTAAGGCAAGACTATTTGTTGAATGGAATTAATTCAGTTTCCTATAATCTAGTAAAAGTGAAGATTTAGTTTGATCTAATTTTAGATGACTGATTGATTCATTGATTGCAAAGCTCAAGCACCTCAAATTCATGGAATTTGAGCGCTCGTTTTCTCCTTTTACATGTGTAAATCTCTAGCCTTTTACTTTGGTAAAATATCCATAGAAAATGTTTTAATAAAATGTAGTAAATGACCATAAGTAAAAGAACTCTCCAATGGATATTTTTTGACGTTCTCCAAATAATAGCTTTCTGATGTAGATCTAATGCAAGT
This sequence comes from Ceratopteris richardii, assembly GCA_020310875.1. Taxonomy (NCBI): domain Eukaryota; kingdom Viridiplantae; phylum Streptophyta; class Polypodiopsida; order Polypodiales; family Pteridaceae; genus Ceratopteris; species Ceratopteris richardii. The sequence continues at coordinate 28,333,480 of CM035411.1, read as the reverse complement.
CACGTAAAGTGTAAGCTTGATGTTCCAATAGATCCCCCTCAAGCTAAAGTATGCTTGAGTCTTCAATCTCTAATAGGTTTAGTACCTTCCATTGATTTAAATATGCAAAGCTTTAGCTCATCAAGTACCATCGTCATCATATTTGCTACTTGCTTTTCAGTTGGAACAAGAGAAATGTTAATTTCCTTTCCCATGAGCTTCTCCCTGATGAAGTGATAATGAACCTCTATGTGATGGAAAATAGAATTTGCTCCTAGATGCATGGAACTTACATTACCTCCAAAAATGTGAGCTTTGGAACACATAAGTCGCAAATATATATATACAATGCTTTTAACCATATTTCCTCTTCAGTTGCTATGGTCATACCTCTATACTCTACTTCAATTGATCATAAAGCAACTGCTGGTTGCTTCTTGGAACTCCATGACACTAGCTTTGAACCTACAAATGCTAAGTAACCAAAAGTACTTCTTCTTTACTCATTAGATCCTGCCCAATCAGGATCCGAATAGATTCTCATATCCAAATATAAAGAGTAAGGATAGAATATACCTTGATTGCTTGTACCTTTGAGGTACTTAAGTACTCTCTTAGCGACATACATTTCTGGTCTTGGCAAGTGCATGAATTATCTTAGCACTTCTACACTATATGAGATGTGTGCCCTTGTATGGGTAGCATATATCAAGCTACCTACCAAGATTTGATATCCTTTAATGTCTTTAGTTTTCTCACCTTCATAGAAACTAAGTTTATGATTCGACTCCAAAGGTGTAAATGTGGGTTTAGTGTTATCCATTTTGCACTTAGGAAGTAGATCCTAAATGTATCTCCTTTGACTCAAATACATTCCTTCATCTGTGTACATGACCTATATACCTAGGAAGCATGTGAGCTCACCTAATCCTGTGATTTTGAGCTCCTCTTGCATGTGTCTCATGATCCTTTGATTGCCATTTAGATCATCACCTGTCACAATTATTTCAACTACATATACATAGATAGATAACCTCATTTTGATCCCTTTTGATAAATAGAGAACAGTCTAAGTTGCTAGGTTTGAACCCTTGATCTTGAAGTTATGTAACCAACCTATAATTCCAAGTTCAAGGAGCTTATTTCAATCCATACAATGCTTTCTTAAGTCTGCAAAACATAAGATGTATGATTAGGGTTTTCAAAACCTAGTAGTTGTGACATATATAATTCTTCACTTATCCAACCATTTAGGAATGCATTTTTCACATCAAGTTGGAGGAGTCTGCAATTTCTTGAGTACAACATTTCGAGGGTATATCGAGGCTTTTAATGAGGAAACTGAATGAGCACCTTATGCCTGTGACGTGAGTGTTGCAGTCGGCATAGGCATCGGAATAGTAATGTCGATATAGGTGCGAGTATATGCATTGGTATGGGCATCCGTATGGGCATTGGTATGGGCATTAGTATGGGCGTCAGTATGAACATCGATATTTCCAATGCTCATATCGACACCCATACCGGGGACCTATTGGGAGTATTGTCACTTATATGGATGATCATATCTACAAAATGTTTTTGGGTAGAATGTGTTGTCTCTTGCTGGAGCAACATTACCATGATGTTGTTTAGCAAAAGACAATACACTCTGCCAAAAGAAATCCAATTACATGTTATATGCACTCTAATGGCAACCAAAACATGATTTCATATAGCAAAAACTCTCAGACACAAAAGAGATGAGCAAAACTGGACCATGAATCGTATACAAAAAAGTTGTATATTCCATAAATGAAGCATGTACAAGAGTCTGGCAAAGCACTTCCATATAGGAACCGAATACAAAATGTGACAAAGCACTTCCATATAGGAACCGAATGCAAAATTATGTTGCACCATTGCCACAAATGAGTGTAATACAAAAGTTTGGCAAAGTGCTACCATACATATGCTCAAAGGGATCAAAACCTTTACACCTACAATCCTGCAACAAAGCATATGCGTAAAATGAGACAAATTGATATCACATTTATAAACAATAACTAAAAATATGAAACCAAGCTATAAGTTTACCTCATCATAGATTCTCCCATGAAATGATCGCACTGCATTCCTCTAAGTCGTGCAACACTACAATCAATCCATGATGATATCCATAAGCTTCTTTGGTTCGCGTTGGAGGATGACCCACTACCAAATCCTATAATAAATATCCAAAATGTTAGATGAACATACATGATGTGCTTAACACAAACAAATTCAATAATAAAAATGATACTTACAAATTGGTAGCACATACTCTCGTATCCACCGCTACCCAAATGTGACATTCCAACTCTATCTAAACATGTGGCTGTCGCATCTCGCTGCTGATGATATCAGTCAGGAGTATGTTGTTGCTCATCGTGAATCGATTCCCACTCTTCAACATCAAACCATATAGGCTTCGGTAAGCCTATTCTGAAAGCATTGGAAGCCTTTGACCTGTGATGAGACATCAGCTCGCCTGTCGTATGCTAAATCCATCCTGATCGCAAAATAGGATCCCGAGGTGTTGTCCAGTAATCCTTATATATCCACTGTGTGATATAATTTTTGGAATCGTTATCCTGTTCGCTCCATTTTAATATGACAGAATGTCCAAAATCTATGGAGCAAAGCTGTCAAATGCGTTGATGCATGGACTTTCTTGTTGCATCAAGGATTGGAGCTCCATCACGTATGCGATATATCGTGGAGTCATCATGGTCATGCACTCCCCAAGGTGTATGTAGAGATCCTATCTTATCCAATGTGGAGATGTTAGGATATATATATACACATATATATATATATATATATATATATATATATATATATATATATATATATATATATATATATATATATATATATGTATGTATATATATATATATATATATATAGAAACCCTAAAAATTTAGAGGTCTATTTTTTAGATATTTAATTATTTATATTTCATATATCTATATTTTTCTCTAATATTTCATAAAAATGTTTGTATGTATGTCTGTATGTTTGTCTGTATGTGTGTGTGTGTGTAAAAACTCAGCAAATCGATTTTCGGTATATATATATATATATATATATATATATATATATATATATATATATATATATATATATATATATATATATATATATATATATATATATATATAGAGAGAGAGAGAGAGAGAGAGAGAGAGAGAGAGAAAGAAAGAGAGAGAGATAAAGAAACCCTAAAAACTGAAAATGTATTTTTTAGATATTTAATTATTTATATTCTATATATTTAGATTTTTCTCTAATATTTCATAAAAATGTATGTAAGTATGTGTGTATGTTTGTATGCATGTGTGTATGTATATGCATATGTGTGTGTATGTATGTATACATATGCACGTGTGTATGCACATATGTGTGTGTATACATATATGAGTGTGTATACTCTCTCTCTCTCTCTCTCTTTGCCTATGCATTTTTGTATGTGGGTATGCATATTCATGTGTGTATCTCTCTCTCTCTCTTTGCATATGCATTTGTGCATGTGTGTATGCATATGTATGTGTGTATGCATATGCATTTGTGTAAGTATGTATGTATATGCATATGCATGTGTGTATCTCTTTCTTTCATCTCTCTCTCTCTGTCTTTATGTTTCTCTAGATCTCTCTCTTTCTTTCATCTCTCTCTCTCTCTCTCACTCTCTCTCCCTATGTCAATTGAAAACAAAACAATCACTTAGATTGATGTAATTCTTTGGATCCTTGTCGTCAAGGTCCACTTAATGTTGTCCTTCGTCGAATTCCAAAGACCTCATGCCAAGATCTCTTGCAAAACTAAAGAGGAAATAAATTAGAAAAGGAAAATCAATAAGAAAGAGAAAAGAGTGCTAGAGTATGTGCGATACTTACAAAAACTTGAGATCTACAAAAATAGAGAGTTGTGCGTAGAGAGAGAGATAAAGAGTGAGAAACAGAGAGATGTAGCTCGAGCACACAAACTCGACTATAGTAGGTTTTGTTTTAAAATGTGATGAATGTTGAATTTTTGCTCTTTGGTCCAGTTAAAACATTGCATCGATATGAGCATTAGTATGAGCATCGGTAAACTAATAGAAACTACTAATGCTCATATTGACGCTCATACCGATGCTCGTACCAATGCAGGTCGTACGGATGCGTATATTTCCTCCATGGTTTTTTAAGGGTGTTTAATGGTCATACCAACATCAATGCATGACGGTGGGTATGCACAATGTCGGTATGCCCCTGATATGTTGTAGTGCTTGTAGCACGTACACTAATTACTATTCTGATTGTAGTCATCTTTGCAACTCGTGATAATGTTTTCTCATAGTTTATACCATGGGTTTGTGAGCATCCTTTGGCAACTTGTCGTGCCTTGTACCTGCAAAGTGATCCATCTGAGTTTCATTTTACTTTATATACCCATTTGCAACCCAATTATCTTTTGATTGAATGACATTAGAACCAAATCCTAAGTCTTCATCTCTATCAATGCGCCTATTTCTTCTTTTATGGCCTTCTCCCAATTAGGGTTTCCCTTTGCCTCCTTGTAGGTTGAGGGCTCTTTTGAAATTAAGCTTTTTTCCAAGTAGATTGAATGCCTTGTAAAAAATTTGGAATCATATCCATACCATTCTAGTTGTTTCTTCTCTCTTGTTGTTCTTCTAGGATCTTGCTTAGAGCATTCTCCACACTCCTAAATCTTTGCTTTGCTGCTTGACTTGGATATCTTGTAATCCTTTTTCCTTTCATCTTGGTTATCATCTATATCACTTCTAAGATCCTAGACATATGTATCATCCTTGCTTCCTGGTTGATGAAAATCAGAATTAAGATCATATGGTAGAGTTACCTTTTGTTTGTCTTCATCGTACCAAGACCTATATTCTTCAAACACAACATATCTACTTGTAATCAATTGCTTGGTTGAGGAACTATAGAACCTGTAACCCATCGGAGTTGAATCATACAGGATAAACACTACTTTTGTTGCCCTTTCATTTATCTTACCTCTAGCTAAACAATCAAACACCTTGCAATGTCTAAGACTAGGTTTTCTTCAATGCCATGCTTCATATGGAATCATACCTTGAAGTGATTTGGATGGTAGTCCATTGATAAGGTACACAACAATTGAAATAGACTCTACCCATAGATAATGTGGCAACCTCTTCTCTTCAAGCATCCTTCTGGCTGATCCAACCAATTTCATCCTTCTCCTCTTAGCAATTCCATTCTGTTGAGGAGGATACCTAGTAGTCACTTCCCTTGTGACACCTTTATCCTGCAAGAACTCATCCAACTCTTTGGAGAAGTATCTTCCCCCTCCGTCAAATCTGAGCTTCTTGAGTGATCTACCTGTATGATTCTCCAAATGTGCTAGATACGTTTTCAAGCAATCAATCACTTCATTCTTACTTTTGATAAATTATATAATAGTCCATTTGCTATGGCCATCAATAAATGAGACATAATACTTTGATCTTGCTAATGAAGGTTCTTGATCTGGTCCCCACACATCAGTATGTACTAAGTCCAATAAGCTATTGTGGATATATCCTTTGTGGTTGAATGTTTTTCTTTGTGCCTTCCCAATCTAATATGCATCCCACCTATTGATCATGTTGAGCGTTGATATGTTTGGCAGCCCTACAACACTTTGATCCTTACATATTTCCTTCAAGGTTCTTTCATTCACATGAGCAAGTCTCTCATGCCACACTTCAAGGTCACTTATTATTTGATACTGAAAAGTGAATAGATCTATGTTCCTGGTTTCACCTACTTCAAACTTAAAGAGCCTACCATGCTTTTAACCTCTGACTATCTTCTTGAAGTCTGTCCTTCATCTTCGTGGCTTAGGAATTCTCCTCTTCATCTTTTTCCTTCTTCTTGCCTTTCAGCCTCCTTTCCTTCTTATCTGTATATAGAGCACTAGTTGAATTAACATGATATGAGTTACCTTCTTGAATACTATTGCTGGCCTTTTGATTGAAGAGTTGTCCAAGGAAGATGTTGAAGTTTGGATTTTGCACATCCATTATGAGATCATAAGCCATGGTGAAATATTTCCAATACTTATCACTTCTAATCCCATTGGGATAGTGCCTCACGATGAAATCCTCTTCAATCAACTCTCTAATGGATGCTAACTGATCCACAACCTCCTTGATCTTTGTAAAAAGCTCTATGATAGTTTGTGTAGGTTTCTTCCTCACCTTGTTAAACTTGTTGAAAAGGTGATTCTTTATTTCTTTGATACTAGAAGAAAACAAAGTCTCTAGGGCATCCCAAGTCTCTTTAGATGTCTCGAGCTCTCTAATATGTGGTAATAGAAATTCAATGATAGAGTTTAGTACGTACGACCTTGCTTGAGCATCCCTTGCACACCAACGTGTGAGCTTATGAGCGATGCAAAAGCTTCAGGTATCACAAGAAGAGCGCAAAAGATTACACGACATGTATCTTAGGTCCAATGAAGTACATGAAGGATCCTTGGTTTTGGTGCATCAAATGCCAGTAGTTTCAACCAAATTGGTACCCAAATGGATAGGGCCATACAAGGTGATAAAGGTATTACCATATGGAGCAGTGCATCTAGAGGATTCGGAGGGTAAGATGAAAGAATTACGTGAATTAAGTCAAGATGGAAGAAATTGATTCACTGTATATAGCGTATTTCATTCAGTGTCTGTAGTTTATTTTGGTCTTATTGCAACAAGAAAATAAAGGAGGAATTGCATTGGGACAGTGCAAAGACTTGATGTGTGGGTCTATAGAGCGGCACAACTTTATGTCTCTCTCTCTCTCTCTCAAAGAAACTCCTTTGAGAGGATATATGACAGTGAGGGATCTTATGCATAAATTGAATCTATACAGTAAGTTTATTGAGATTCATTATGTATAAATGATAGAGAGAATCAAGCATAATTAACCTAAGAACTTTCATGAAGCATGAGGAAATGAAGATTGGTGTAAATCAATGGACCATGAGATGAATGCATTGAAGAATAATGATACATGGAATTTGTGAAATCGTCGCAAGATAATAAAGCTATTGGATGCAAATGGGCATGCAAAGTGAAATGCAAAGTGATGGTCACTAGACAAATATAAAGGAGTTCTAGGTGCAAAAGCATATGCACAAGTATATTGATTGGATTATGATGAAGAATTTAGTCAAGTGGCAAAAATGACAATAGTGAGAAGCATGATTGTATGGGCTACTATGAACAAATGGAGACTATTTCAAATGGGTGTTAAGAATGCATTCCTGAACAGTAAATTCCATGAGGAGGTTTATATGCAGGAACCAAGAGGTTATGTGCATCCAAAGTATTCCTAGTAAGAATGCATGTTAAAGGAAGCATTCTATGGATTTCATTCTATGGATTCACTAAAAAGCTATTAGAGTAATCCTCTCTTATTCCATGTGAATTTTTGTGATTTCTCTAATTAGAAATGCATGCGAAGAACCCCTCTTGGGAAACGATGTGACCTGGATGCATGAAAAGACCTAGACCCCTTGGTTTAGAGGTACTTACATGGATGCAATTGGATGGATGGAAACGTGCTCAAGATGGCAATTATCTACGACCTTGGGAAACTTTACAAGAGCTCGAATATTTTGACATGGAATATTTGGGCATTAAAAACCGTATTTTGTGGAGAAAACTATTCTTGAAGGAAAAAAAGAAACAAACACTAGTCTAAGAGAGTACATTCTGATAATACTTAACACGTTCAATTCGCTTAGTGATTACAGAGAGTACATTCTGATAATACTTAACACGTTCAATTCGCTTAGTGAAAATTGTAATCAGTATACCATTTTCTACATATGTGAATGTGAGCAAGGATGATTGTCTCAAATCTCTAATCTCATGAGCAACATGAATGCGCTCGTAGAGGACATAGAAACAATAAGGATGATTGTCTCAAATCTCAAATCTCATGAGCATGCTGAACAAGAAAACATGTTAGATATGGGATGGGATCTTGAACATGATCGCACGTGGAAGAATTCGAATGGTTGAAGGCAACAAGATAGATATGCAGCAATGAATGATGAGGATACTATACAACATCACATTATGAACTCAACATACAGGAATTCGTTGAAGTCAAATAGCACTCTCTAAATGTTCGTACTTCAAATGCAGTAATTAATTATTCGACATAACAGAACACCTAAGATGGCACAGAGCTCACGACGTTAATGAACTAACGCCTCTTTGGGATAGCCAACAGAGGAGTCGCCTTGCTTGTGCTAATCGCTCCCTTCTCCGCCATGTCGATGGCGTCAGGAGATATGCCCTTCGGTAACTCCCAGTCGAAGGATCTTACCAGATTCGCCAAAGTGACGGTGACCATCGACAAACCGAGGCGGATGCCAGCGCACATCCGTCTCCCAGATCCAAAGGGAACAAGCTCATAGTGTTGTCCATGAACGTCCACAGTCGTCTTATTCTGCTTCATATGTCCGCCATCTGAATCGAGCTGATGCTGGGTGTATCGCTCCGGCCAGAACTCGTCCGGCCGTTCCCAGTGAACCTCATTCCTACCAATCGCGAAAGCATTCACGAAAGCCAGTGTGCCCTTTGGAAGCAAGTAGTCTCCAATTCTGCATTCTTCTGTTGACACACGAGGCACCAACAATGGTGCAGGAGCATGCAGGCGGAACACCTCTTTCACCACGTTATGCAGATATGGCATATGTGATGTATCATCATCAGTAATCATGTCCTTTTTCATTAAGTCGATCTCCTCCTGCAGCTTGCGGAGGCACAATGGATTGCGTATGAGCTCCGTGATCGCCCACTCAGAGGCGACAGCGGATGTTTGCACCCCCGCTGAAAGTATGTCCTTCGAGGGATACCAAACATAACAGGTTAAATAACAGTCCATATTCCGTGAAGAACACGTAGTTATGGTTGATAAGTATTATTGAACATCAATATTGAGTTGACGGGAAAGAGAAGCACTCACAAGGAGCATGCCCTTGATTTCTTGTGAAGTAAGCCGCTCATCTTCGTTCTCACAGGATTCCTTAGATAGTAAAACCTGCAACAAATAAAACACGCTGCCGAAGATAAAGACGTAGCATGCTTTGCACGATGGAGAATATGCAATGAACTATGCTTACTTGCAGGAAGTCATGAGGAAGTTCGCTGGCCGGCAAAGATCGGATGAGTTGTCTTCGTGCCGCAAGGATGGGGTTCAGAAAGGCGTCAATTGAATCATGCAATCTCTTCATTCTGCTCATTTTCTTGATGTCAAGGAAAGCAAGGCGAGGGATGAAGTCCCGCAAAATGACTGTCGTCTCATCTTCGAGCTCCTGAACAAGGCCTGTCAGGTCGAATTCTTCAGCTTTTCTTGAGAAGACGAGGCGACTCGTAGTGTTAGCTGTCATGTAAGAGACAGCTTTCCCCACATCGACTTCTTTTGCTCCTGCTGCAGACTCCTCCTGAAGACGATCGATCAGATCTTTGACCTCTTCCTGCCGAACGAACGAAAGCTCTCGCAAGCGCTTGGCGGTGAACAATTCCAGCGTATAAATCTTTCGGAGCCTTGCCCACTAAGGATTGTAGCTGCTAAAGATGACCGCTGAGTTATAGCCATAGAAAATGGTGTCTGCAAAGGCAAAGTGGGGACGAGTGGCGAAGATCTTGTCGTGCGTAGAGAGGATTTCTCTGGCATAGTAGGCGTCAGAAGCCACGACAGCAAGTCGAGAGCCCAGGCGGAGTCCCATGAAGGGGCCGTATCCATTCTTACCGCAGGCAAGGTTGAAGAGGACACGATGCAGACAATTTCCGTTCAGAACAGGAAGGTTGCCGAGAAGGGGCCACGGGCGAGGACCTGGAGGAAACCGACCACCGTTCTCTTTTCCTGCTAGGTTTCTGTTAAACCAGAAAAACAAGCAGCTACAAAAAATGAGGGAGGCTGCTGTCCAGAGAACTGGATGCCATTGCATAGTATTGGTGAAGAAGATGAATCGGCAATGTCGACTATCACCGAAGCACAGAATAGAGGTGAGGTAGCTGAAGACTTCCATGAGCGGAGAGCCTGAGACGCGATGTGCCCGAACATAAAACCTGGCCGAACATATATGTTCCAACTTCGCACTCAAGCTTGGCGATCACTCTCACAATCCAAGACAATAAGCAAAATATAATAAAATCCTGTATTTCTGGTTGGAATTATTTCTCGGTTTTGCTTGCCGTCACCGTGTGATGGCCTCTTTCGAGTGCTTGTCATCTCTTTGACTTTTCCTTTGCAATTGCTCGGAGGTTCAACTTGCATGTTTGTTTCAGAGAAAAGGAGAGAAAAAATGAATTAAATGAGAATTCTTACACCTCCAGAATCAACTAAATATAATATATTGCATATTATTGTTTCCTCCAGCTAAAATTAATGCTTGATTTGCATATTATTGTTTCTTCCAGCTAATAATAGGGTGACTAAGCATCATAACAGCAATCTATGCAAATGGAGACAAGCTTGGCTACAGTACAGATAAAGCCATCACAAATCTCTCAGAAAAGTACAAAATTAGGAGTCTGGATCTTGTAGCGCCCGCAGACTCTCTCTCTCTCTCTCTCTCTCTCTCTCTCTCTCTCTCTCTCTCTCTTTCTCTCTCTCTCTTTCTCTCTCTCTCTCTAGCCACCTCACCTCACCTCACCTTACCTCACCTCACCTCCCCTCACCACACCTCACCACACTACACCTCACCTCACTACACCTCACCTCACCACACCACACCACACCACACCTCACCTCACCTCACCTCATCACACCACACCACGCCTCACCTCACCTCACCTCACCTCACCTCACCACACCACACCTCCCCTCACCTCACCTCCCCTCACCTCACCTCACCTCGCCACGCCTCACCTCACCACACCTAAGCTCACCTCACCTCACCTCACCTCACCTCACCTCCCCTCACCACACCTCACCACACCACACCTCACCTCACCACACCTCACCTCACCTCCCCTCAACACACCTCACCACACCACACCTCCCCTCACCAAACCTCACCTCACCACACCACACCTCACCTCACCACACCTCACCTCACCTAACCTCACCACACCTGACCACACCTCGCCTCCCCTCAGCACACCACGCCTCACCTCAATTCACCTCACCACACCACACCTCCCCTCACCTCACCTCCCCTCACCACACCTCACCTCACCTCACCTCACCACTCCTCACCACACCACACCACACCTCCCCTCACCTCACCTCCCTAACCGCACCTCACCTCACCTCACCTCACCACCCCTCACCACACCACATCACGCCTCACCTCACCTCACCACACCACACCTCCCCTCACCACACCTCACCTCACCTCACCTCACCTCACCACCCCTCACCACACCACACCACGCCTCACCTCACCTCACCTCACCACACCACACATCCTCTCACCTCACCTCACCTCACCTCACCTCACCTCACCTCACCTCCCCTCACCACGTCGCACCTCACCCCACCACACCTCACCTCACCACACCTCACCTCACCGCCCGTCACCACACCTCACCACACCACACCTCACCTCACCTCACCTCACCTCACCACACCACACCACACCTCACCTCACCTCACCTCACCTCACCTCACCACACCATGCCACGCCTCACCTCCCCTCACCACACCACACCTCCCCTCACCACACTTCACTTCACCACACCACACCTCACCTCACCACACCTCACCGCACCTCACCTCTCCACACCACACCACACCTCACCTCACCTCACCACACCACACCACGCCTCACCTCACCTCACCTCACCTCACCTCACCTCCCCTCACCACACCTCACCACACCACGCCTCACCTCACCACACCACACCTCCCCTCACCTCACCTCCCCTCACCATGCCTCACCTCACCACAGCTCACCTTACATCACCTCACCTTCCCTCCCCTCACCACACCTCACCTCACCTCACCTCACCACACCACACCATGATCTCCTTGAGTTCTTGGATGAGTTTTGAGCCAATGGTCTCATTATATGAAGGTTGTGTACTCATCGACCTCACTCATTTTTGGCCCGCTTTATGAAACAAAAAAGAATGTTCGCGATCAACTTTTCAAAAGATTTGGCACTGCGCTTGGTGGGAATCGAACCTAGATCTATACGTTGAGAGGCGGATGGACTATCCAAGACACCCGTCGACCTTTTTTGCATGGAGAAATAAGAGAAGATGAAACAGACATAGTTCTCACTAGCTTTGGATGGTTATTTTGAGGATCATTTTTTAACCAAACACTATAGTGTTGTATATCGTTTGAAAGCTCTCGACGAGTACTTTCCAATGGTGCAATAATAATTTTTAAATTCTTGGATCAATTTTTGACCAATCATGACTTCTCCCACCCCTCCCCCACAACCTTCCACACCCCCCACAACCTCCTCAACCTCCCCCTATTCCCACCCACAACCTCCCACACTCCCCTCAACCTCCACAACCTCCCCTTATTCCCACCCATAACCTCCCACACCCCTCACAACTTCCCACCACTCCACCCTCACCACCCACCATCCCTCTTACTTAAATTATAAGGGTCAAAAGCTACTACAAAAAATTATGTGAAGGATCTGCCTCTCAGGATCATTCGAATATCACAGGCACCAAAAAATGAGTATCTCAACTTGCATGCAAAAGTGATAGTAAAAGTGGAGATGGTAGAAGTGAAAGTAGAGAAATGACTGTTGCCACCAACCATTCATGACGACTGCCTATTTTTGAGGATCGAATTTAAGACTTGTGGCATATTTGATCTACCCCTCCAATTTTGGGCAATCAATCGCCGCATGATTAGTGGACGTGAGGAATCGGCAAGGCCCTCTTGGCCTTTTGGAGCCTATAAAAGCAATGGACTTGTGTTCATTTGGGATATATACACATACTTACATACGTACAGGGGTCCTCTCTTTAGACTGTGTGGTTACAAGCCTACTGTACGAGGTCACTCTCTGGTGCGGATACAGAGTGTGGGCTTCCGAGTGGAGGGCTAATAGCACTATAGTGTGAAGAGAGTGGCCTAGCTTTTTCATTCATTGTGAGTCAGTGGTATTTTGGTGTTAAATGTATTTTTTGTGCTCTTCCCCTTGGAGAAAGTCTTCACACTTTGTACTGATCAGTACTAGTCTACATCTAGTTGTGTTCATTGTACGGATTGGATGAATCTCTTGTATTGAAGCTGTTTAGTTTTGGAGTGGCATGTTAGCCTAGAGCATCAACTGTTGAGCATTTCTTTTGCCTATATTGTGGTCATTTGTGTGAACTAAGGAGTGGGTTCATCCTTTACTCTTGCCATTTTCATTGATCTTCTCTTTGTGTGTCATTTACTGTACAATTATTGTGATATGTCTGCTCATAGAAATGTTAAAGGGTATACTTCCCTAAGGAGGACCTCCCTTGAGTACGCAAAGTACTCTAAGTTCATATTTTGTGCTCTGGTTAAAAGTGGATACCCCAGTACCTCCTCTACAGTTTGGCACGCATGGTGGGACACTTGCATTTCTATGAGAGGCCTTGAGGATAGTAAATAGTCCTTTTTTCAGTATTTTTGCCCTATTGCATTTGCAAGTAGGTATAGGATCCATACGCGAGCAGATAAGGAGCCTCTTTGTGTATGAAGGAGCCTTAACAAGTCAGTTATATCTTCGACTAGTGAACCTAGTTCCCATCTACCCTCTTTGAGTTTATCTATTGATTTGCGTGCGACACCACTGTCAAAGGAGAAGCATAGAACCTACGTGAGTCTCTTAGATTGGATGCAACCCTCAATGATTTTGTTGCACCAGCATCACCCATTGAAGAAGCTAGGCAACATTTTGAAGGAGAAACACAACCGAATTATGCTGCAGAACTAGACCCTATTGGGCAACTAAGGAAGGAACTAGAGGCATTGAGAATGCAACAAAATCAACAAGAAGAGAAGGCCTTGCCACCACTGCGTCCCACTGATGATGAAGTAGCCCAAGTTCGTCCTGAGTTAGAAGATTTGCAGACCACTCAGGATATAAGAAGGTAGATTTGCTGCACAATATGTAACAACAATGGACATTCCAATACTAATGGTCCTAACAAGGTAAGCTGTCAATTTTGTGGAAAGGATGGTCATGAAGCTAGAGACTGCTACTACCTCAAGGGTACACAATAACAAGGTAACCCTGAAGCTTTGGATTCATATTATGCTAGTACTTCAAATGCACTTAATAGAGAGGAAAATCGTACGACAAAGCCTAGATATAATGCACCATTGATGTGTTATCGATGTGGTGAGTATGGCCATATGCAAAATAGGTGTTCCCTTCCAGAAGATGCACCTCCTTGTCAACATTCTCTAGAGGCTAAGGATCACTATACCAAAGGCTACCCAAGAAGCCGTCCTACTCCAATCCATATGATTGCAGTCTCTCAATAAGAAGAAGGTATGACCACTCAGTCTTATGCTGTTTCATCCTCTGCAATGCCCGTGATGATTAGAGCCAGATAAGCAGCAGCAATCCGTAGAGAGGAACAAGAAGGACTCCAGGATAAAGAGGACGAAAAGAAGGTTGGGTGGAAGGACCAAGCAAACATTGAAGGAGCTTATGAAAGGATGGCTACTTCATTAAAGGAGAAACCAACAAGTCGGCAAGGAGACACACATGAGGTAAACATTGAGTAGGTTTTGAAAGGCATTCATCACAAGGTTAGTATGTACGAACTTATAAGGATGGATTGAAAAATAAGAAGTGACTTATTGAAGATTATACACTCTGATCACTTGATCCAATCACCTAGTATAGATGGTATGGTTGATTTTCCCCCTGCACCCTTGGCAGACTACCAAAGCTCAAGGTTATCTGTTTGTATACAGGATGAAGCTCTCACAAGTGTGATCATATATTGGAGGCTCTGGTATCAATTTCATGCTAGATTTCACAATGAGGAAACTGAATTCGAACCCAACTAAGGTGGCACCATTCATAGTAACACTAACAGATCAACATCCAGTTGCGCCTCTTGGCATTATTGAAAAGGTACTGATGATAGTACAAGGTTGCCACTTTGTTCTAGATTTTTTCGTTATTGCACTTCCACATGAGACTTCTTACCCTTTACTCCTGGGGAGACCTTGGCTTAGGCAAGCAAAAACTTTGCAAGATTGAGGAAAAAAAAAACTGTGGATTTCAACAAGCACCAATAGCCATCTGCAACTACATTTGGAAGAAAAATTCGACTCGGGGAAAACTACTAGGTATATTGTGGACACTCAAGTTATGCCTTCTCTACCCCAAGAAGAAGATACATTATTGAATTGGATGATGGGAAGTGCAGAATGTTGCACGGTGGAAATCAATGAAATAGAGGAAGAAGTTGCGGGAAAAGGTCATGAAGTTCACAAGGAGTTGGAGAATGAGAATTTGCAGGAGAATACAAACTTTGAAGAGGCAACAAATATAGAAGTATCCCGGATGGAAAATTATGAGCTTGAGTGCAGAGAAGATCTTCCTTTTTTAGATATACCTCAAGGATGGACAAAAGAACATACTGCAGAATATAAGCTAAAGTCCACTCCTTCATATAGTGGAGATGATTTCTCAAACAAGACTAGTCCTTAAACACTGGTTCAAGAAGTAAATCTAGGGGATGAAGAGAACCCTCAAGGAGTCCACTTGGCCTCTTGGCTATGGCATTATCCTCCTTTGCGACAGAAGGTAACTTCTTTACTTTTTGCTTACAAAAATGTCTTCGCATGGTCCTAAAAAGATCTATCAGGGATACCAAAGGAGCTTGGATTATATCGGATACCCTTAGTTGAGGGATCCGCGCTTGCAAGAAGTAGGCCATATCGACTATGCAGAGGTGGTAAAATTGGAAATTACAAAAGTAGAAGAAGCAGGTATAATTGTTTGAGTAGAACATTCTAGGTGGCTTTCTTCTATGGTTATTGTACCCAAGAAAAATAGTGGAAAAATAAGAGTCTGTGTTGATTTTTGTGCCTTGAATAAAGTGACTGTTCAAGATGGATTTCCTCAGCCCTTCACAGAACAAGTACTTGAGGAAGTAGCCGGTCACAATTTGTATAGCTTCTTGGATGGTTTTAGTGGCTACAATCAGATAGTGATCCATCCTGATGATGGGGACAAAATAGCCTTTATTACTCCGTGGGGCACTTATGTGTATACTCGCATGGCTTTTGGTTTGAAGAATGCATGAGCTTCATTTAATAGAACAATGTATTTAATACTAGGCAAGTGGCTGATAACTTTCCTACGCATTTTTATGGATGACTTTTCAGTGTTCTTAGGCACAGATAGAAGAGCAGCAGTTCAAGATTTCCATGAACATTTAGAAAATCTAAAAGAAATCTTTGAGCAATGTCTCAAAACAGGTTTGAAGTTAAATCCTGCTAAATGTCATTTTTTGGTCATCAAGGGCACTCTTCTTGGTCACATAGTATCTGCTAAAGGGATAGCGGTTGACCCTGCAAAGGTGACTGCTATTCTTTCCATGCCTATTTCACAAAGCCCAAAGGAAGTGCAAAGTTTTTTGGGCCATGCAGGATACCATAGAAGATTCATGCGAATGTATTCAGAAATAGCTAAGCCCTTGTCAAGGCTTACTAGTAAAAAGGTCACCTTCTCATGGAGTGCTGAAGCTGAGAAAGCATTTTGTGAACTAAAGTTGAGGCTATGTACTGCTCCACTTTTAAGTGTTCCTAACTGGTCATTAGAGTTTCATGTGCATATAGATGCTAGTCTTCATGCAGTTGGTGTGGTTCTAGCTCAACCAGCATCTCAGAAGGTTGATAGACCGATCTCCTATGCCAATAGACTATTGACCAAGGGAGAAAGGAACTACATTACAACAGAAAGGGAAGGCTTGGCTATTGTATTTGCTCTTCAGAAGTTTTGGCATTACCTTCTTGGTATACATTTAATAGTCATATCTAACCATCAGCCCTTGAAATACTTGATAAATAAACCTAGAGTAGCTGGAAGGGTTTGGAGATGGTTACTCCTGTTTTAAGAATTCAACTTTGATATTCATATTAAGCCAAGAAGAGAACACTACATGGAAGATCAAGTATCGAGGACTACAATGAGCGAGAAGGCAACATGTATTAATGATGAATTGGTGGATAGTAATCTCTTCCTAGTAGCAACTCAAACTTATTCGTATGGAGAAAGTCTCAATTTTCTTACTATTGGAAAACTCCCAGAGCATTTGACACCTATAGAAAAGAGAAGATTACTCCTTAAAACCAATTCGTACTCACTCATAAATGGGAATTTATATAAATATTGTCAGGATGATATCTTGAGAAAGTGTGTTTATCCAGATGAAGTAACCCTTTTGCTAGAGGTTGTACACAGTGAAGGACATCTAAAGGGGGAAGAATTGGCTCATAGAATCATCCACAAAGGACTATGGTGGCCTCATATTTACAAGGATGCGATCAAGTTTCCTAAAGAATGCCACATTTGACAAAGATGTGCTCCTACGCCAACCAGATTGAATTTTCAACCGTTAGTCATATCTAGAGGTTGGCTCCCATTCGAATGATGGGGTCTTGATTTCATAGGACCAATTAGTCCAACTGGTCAACTTGGGGGAAAGAAGTATATTTTGATGGCCACATGCTATGCAACTAAATGGACAAAGGCTAAAGCTTGGGTGGACTGTACAGCTTTAACAGTAGCTAAGTTTTTATATAAACGTATTTTTTCAAGATTTGGGTGTCCACTGGAAATCAGTAGTGATAGAGGCACACATTTTATAAATCAATTGCTCCAATTTATATTTGACAGGTACAAGGTTTTTCATAAAACATCATGCGCCTACTATCAAAGGGTGAATGGCCAAGCAAAAAGCTCCAATAAGATTTTGATTGGGTTGCTACGCAAATTATCCTTTGATCATCATAGCTTTTGGCCACAAGCATTGATCGGTGCAATTTGGGCTTTCAGAACTACAAAGAGGGGAACCATTGGCGAGAGTCCATTTCGCTTCGTATATGGAAAAGAGGCATTAGCACCATTCAAATTTATTATCAAAAAAGAAATTGAAGCCAAAACCATTGGAAGTGAACCTCCAATTAGGAGACTAGTGGCATTTAAAGAATACAGAGAAGGAGCAATGCAAAAACTTCAGGTAACACAAGAAGAGCGAAAAAGATTACACGACACGTATATGAGGACCAATGAAGTACAAGAAGGATCCATGGTTTTAGTGCATCAGGTCCCAACATTTCAACCAAATGGGCACCCAAATTGATAGGACCATATAGGGTGGTAAAGGTATTACCACATGGAGCAGTACATCTAGAGGATTTGCAGGGTAAGAGGATTCCCCTGATCAATATCTCCAGGGTGAAGAAGTACCTGAATTAAGTCAAAAGTGGAAGCATTTCATTCACAGTACCTATCATATTTCATTCAGTTATTGCAGTTTATTAAAAAAAAAGAGGTCAATATCTCTAGGGTGAAGAATTACCTGACTTAAGTCAAGGAGGAAAAACTTTATGTACAATATTGCACCGAGTCGGTGCAAAGACTTGATGAGGGGGTCTGTAGCACCCGTGTATGCCCTTCCTCTCTCTCTATCCCTCTCTCTCTCGCTCTCTCTCTCTCTCTCTGTTCCTCTCTCTCTCTCTCTCCCCACCTCACCTCACCTCACCTCCCCTCACCACATCTCACCACTCCACACGTCACCTCACCGCACCTCACCTCACCTCACCTCACCACACCACACCACACCACACCTCACCTCACCTCACCTCACCACACCACACCTAACCTCACCGCACCACACCTCGCCTCCCCTCACCAAACCATGCCTCACCTCACCTCACCTCCCCACACCGCACCTCCCCTCATCTAACCTCCCCTCACCACACCTCACCTCACCTCACCTCACCACCCCTCACCACACCACACCACACCTCACCTCACCTCACCTCCCTCACCACACCTCACCTCACCTCATCTCACCACCCCTCACCACACCACACCATGCCTCACGTCACCTCACCACACCACACCTCCACTTACCACACCTCACCTCACCTCACCTCACCACCCCTCACCACACAACACCACGCCTCACCTCACCTCACCTCACCACACCACACCTCCCCTCACCTCACCTCACCTCACCTCAGCTCACCTCCCCTCACCACATCTCACCTCACCACACTAAACCTCACCTCACCACACCTCAGCACACCTCACCTCACCTCCCCTCACCAAAACTCACCACGCCACACCTCACCTCACCTCACCTCACCACACCACACCACACCACACCACACCTCACCACACCTCACCACACCACACCACGCCTCACCTACCCTCACCACACCTCACCACACCACACCACACCACACCTCACCACACCTCACCACACCACACCACGCCTCACCTACCCTCACCACACCTCACCTCACCTCACCACACCACACCACACCACACCTCACCTCACCACACCACACCACGCCTCAACTCACCTCACCTCACCTCACCTCACCTCCCCTCACCACACCTCACCACACCACGCCTCACCTTACCACACCACACCTCCCCTCAACTCACCTCCCCTCACCACACCTCACCTCACCACACCTCACCTCACCTCACCTCACCTCACCTCACCTCACCTCCCCTCACCACACCTCACCACACCACACCTCACCTCACCTCACCTCACCACACCACACCACACCATGATCTCCTTGAGTTCTTGGATGAGTTTTGAGCCAATGGCCTTTTTATATTAAGGTTGTGTACTCATCGGCGTCACTCATTTTTGGCCCGCCTTATGAAAAAAAAGAATGTTCGCGATCAACTTTTCAAAAGACTTGCTGCTGTGCTTCGTGGGAATCGAACCCAAATCTATACGTTCAGAGCTGGATGGACTATCCAAATCGCCGGTCGACCTTTTTTACATGGAGATATAAGAGACGATGTAAGAGACAAAGTTCTCACCTTCTTTGGATGGTTATTTTGAGGATCATTTTTTAACCAAACACTATAGTGCTATATATCATTGGAAAGCTCTCGATGAGTACTTTCCAATGGTGCAATAATAAATTTTAAATTCTTGGATCAAGTTTTGACCAACCATCACTTCTCCCACCCCTCCCCCACAACCTTCCACACCCCCCACAAGCTCCTTTCAAACTCCCCCTATTCCCACCCACAACCTCCCACACTCCCCTCAACCTCCACAACCTCACCCTATTCCCACCCATAACCTCCCACACCCCTCACAACTTCCCACCACTCCACCCTCACCAACCACCATCCCTCTTACTCAAATTATAAGGGTCAAAAGCTACTACAAAAAATTATGTGAAGGATGTGCCTCTCAGGATCATTCGAATATCAAGGGTGGCACAAAATGAGGATCTCAGCTTGCATGCAAAAGTGACTGTAAACGTGTAAATGGTAGAAGTGAAAGTAGAGAAATGATTGTTGTCGCCAACCATTCATGATGACTGCCTATTTTTGAGGATCCAATTCAAGACTGGTGGCATATTTGATCTACCCCTCCAATTTTGGGCAATCAATCGGTGCATGATCAGTGGACGTGAGGAATCGACAAGGCCCTCTTGGCCTATTGGAGCCTATAAAAGCAATGGACTTGTGTTCATTTGAGACATATACACATACTTACATACGTAAAGGGGTAACAACATCCCCACAAAAGGACAGAAGGCTAATGTCCTTTGGCACAACATCCCTAATAGAGCTGATACTTAGCATTTTCGATCAACTCTTGCTTGCAAGAGAAAAAAAAAATCTATGTTACCACTCTGAAAGAGACTTTGATTTCTGCTGATCCATATAAACCAAAGAATTTGAGATCTCCATAAGTGCAAGATGATTAGATCCATCCTGTTAGATCTGTATATCCAAGCTTTGTTTGATAAGAAATTTGACAATATTTATTGATGATGTTCCAAAACTTCTAAGGAATGTCACAATTCAAGAAGAGATGGGCAAGACTTCCTCCTTACAACAAAAGTAGAAATTCCTATTACTGATATTATAGATTTTAGCTCTGCTTCTAGTCCAAAGGCTTTTATGAATAATCAGCCATTGCAGAGTAGAGGGTTTGATGAAATTAGGGGAGGCCCATATAGCTTTAAATCTCTACCTCCACTAGGTGGGGTACCAAAAAGTACTCCATCTCACATTTGGCTTGTCAATGATGATAGAGATAGAGGTGAACTTCTTCTTATCGTACATGTATATGTCTTCAATACCATTTTGCAGAGAGATATACTTGTACTTCTTACACTTTGAAGCCTTAGTTTCAGCCTCTCCTTTTGCTCAGTCAACACGTATTTGCAGGCACCAAAAAGCCCAATTAAATTCAATATACTAGCATTACCAATAAAATCACCTCACATTAATAAGTCTCTCGGAGTAGTGAATCCAAATTCCATGCGTTTGTTGTTCCTGATGCATAAATTTTTTTTATTTTCATCATTTAACCAACCAGTCCATATTGACACCTAGAAATAGAAAGAAAATAAGTTAGAAAAATATTTTTTCAATTTATAAGACATTCTTGTTTTTATCCGCGCTTTCCGCAGACTCTAGACCTATTACATGTGGGCATATAAATAGTAACTGAGCAAATCATATCCCAAACGTTTTTGTTTCTTCAAGCCTTACATGCCTTAACATAGAAATTGTCGGCGTTTCTCTTAATAAGACAAGCTCAAAATTCTATAGAGTAAAAGGCTCTAAGAATCCATTTAGTTGACACGTTCTTATCCATTTTAACAAAACACATCACACCAAGGCCCCCTTCCTCTTCTCTCAAGTAAGGAATTTTCCAATTCTAAAGGTTTGAAATCTTGCCCATTCATGGAGACTCTAGAAAAAGCTTTTCCAAAAAGAATGCTCACATACCTAATAAAGCTCCTACCTACGCAAATGTCATTAAATACTAAAAGTTTATCTTAAAGAAGAAAAAGTTTTGATTACTCTTCTTAGCATAGTCCATAACTTCAGGAATCATCTTGTTTCTTTTAAGGGAAATATGGACCATGGCTCTCTCAATGTCCACCCCCACTTAGGAGGTCTAGAGAAAACATTCATAAAGAAGGTAACCGCCTCTTGCAAACTCTCCTTATTATCAATAACATGACCTCTTGAATACTCCTTAAGCATAGGAATCAAATCTTTAGCTTTATTTTTTTCTCATCAAATGAAACATTACTTGCTAGGTTTGTCAACCTTACTATCCCGAAATTCTTTTTAAGAAGCAAGAAAACCATAAGCGAAGAGGTGATCTTCATGTCTTAATCTATCCTGGATTGAATTTGGAGCTCCTAGGAGAGACGACTTGTTGTCTTCAATCTACTCGATGATCATAATCGTTCTCTTAGTTTTGATCTTGTAAGTCAACATCTTGTAATAGGTAAAGAGCTTTAGAACTTTCATAATAGATTTCTCTGAAGTAGAGAGAGGGGAAATGTTAGAGGAGGAGAAATGCATAAAGATGCTTTGGGTCTTATTGATGATACTAGGAATCTTCCGCAAAGTGGCATCAAGGTGGGGCCAACATGACTTATAATCAAGACAATTCGTAAAGAGCCTTATAATTAAAGGAGTGTTGTCAAAAAGCTCCAAAGAGGAATCAGTTTCACAACACACTTTTCCAAAGCTCTTGCATTCTATAAAATTTCATATATCCTCTATCTAACCTAGTACCAAGAAGGGTATTCTTACGTCGATTGCTCTAGGTGAGGACAAAGTTACTAGAAAAGTCAAACACGTTATTACTATTAACAAGGTTGATTCAACCAAACTTTCTAGTGCCTTGAATAACGTTATCCTTAACACCTATCTTATCTTTCTGGCCAATCATCATATTAAAATCTACAAGTAAAATAAGATCACCAAGAATAAACGAAATCCCATTCCAACACATAGCTATGTTAGAGGAGTCAACAACATAAGTACTCACTAAGGTATAGTTGATAGAGAAACTACATTGAAGATCAATGTATTGACTAGTATGAATAATCAAAACATCTTCAACTAAATGCTCAAGATGGGAAGCAATACCTATAGCAGTTTCTCGTTTATCAAGATCATGCTTAGTGACAAACTAATACAAGACAGTGGTGTCAAATTGCATTTAAGCTATAACCTAGATATCTTAAGCTCTTAGAGGCAAATAAAATCATGAAGTAGAGAGAAGTTCTTCAGCCAAATGTTCATAACTTTAGCACGAACAAGTGAGTGGCTCCTTTAATGTTCAGAGAGACTATCGTTATAACATCCATGGCTAATATTTAAAGAAAACTATGTACTTCAAGTTAGATCTTATAGCAACAGTCTAGTAGTGCCTTATCAAGTCTAGTAGTGCCTTATCTTACCCTCAAGACACACGGGAATAAAAAACAACAGAAAATCTTGAATGTAAATAATCATGAATTAATCTTGAATAGGAGAGAAGTATTTCTAAGAGTTCTTGCCAAGTTTTACCATAGACAATGAAGATCTTAGGGGATCTTTTATCTTAGCTTATTTGCTAAAATGCATTAAGTCTCTTCATCCACGTTATTAGTCATATTCGCATCTTGCTGAGGGGGATCCTTTTTCCTTATTTCCTTGAATTTGTTTTGATGAATCTTATTTAGTTCTTTATCAAAGATAGGGTTAAGGTTTACATGAATATTATCTGTAGCTTTCTTTTTGTTGGAGAATTGATTCCATCCTTCTTCATGATCTTGGACAAGAGCGTTTTCTAGTGAGTCATTATTGTCTTCCATACCGTCACCATCTTTGTTCGGTGACAAGTTTTCATTGTCATCTCCATCATGAACAATTCCATTGATCTCCTAATCAAAAGGATTAGTTCATTCTTCTACTAAGACATTGCACTAGTTCATGTACTTCCCTCCTCTTTTCTCCTAAGGTTTAGGCATTTGCGATTCATTATCGGACATTAAGAGAGGCAAATATTTTACTAAATTATCTTGTTTATAACCGTTAAAGCAAGCATTGGAAAGTTTTCTATAAATAAACTTTTGCTCATGTAAGAGTTTTCCATCAAAATCTTTAATTATCAGAGAGGTTTTAATAGGTTTACTTGTGTCCACCTCCACCACAAAATTGAGGATCCCATTTAGGGTTGATGTTTCCTCTATTTCTTTGACCGAACACTTTACCAATCAGACCCCATAAGTTACCAATCCAAGGGTAAAAGACAACATGAAGGTCATGAAATTCCACCCACATAGGCACCTTTGTGGGCTTAGGTCTTATAGGGTCAAAATGAGGAAACTACTCGAGTAAAGTGATGGGTGTGTATTTGACGAGCCATTCTCCCTCACTTGTGATTTTTAAAGCACTTAACGAATCCTCGAAATAAAATACAAAATAATTTGGTAAATACTCAATATGTCTCACAAAGAGGCATTTGCTCTCCGAGTTGGCTTTAACCCAATGTCTTAAGGTATCAAGGGATGGACTTGGACCATGGCGCAACCCAATGAAAACCTTATCGGTCACTTGGGTTTGCTTGTTCATAAAGGAGTTACTATCTATCACAAGTGTTGATTCTTCAATATCAAGCATCTTAGAATCTACGATTAATTCACGAGCAGCTTCTTCTTCAAACACCTTTCGTTTGCCTTTATGTAGAAAGTAAATAGGAATATGGGTCGGTATTACCCTGTTACTATTGACGAGCGGGTTCTCAGTTTATCTTTTTGTATTCCAACAGAGGAGATTCTCCTAGCTTCAAAATATTGGGCTCCTAGAGAAGGGGATTTTTCCATCCTAGTTAATCTATTGCATATAGTATCCTAGAGCGATACCGTGTTCACAATGAAGATGGAAAATAAGATTAGGGTACTCTACCCTAAAAATAGTAGAACAAGAGCTCTCGACACGCTAATGAAAGGAGCTAGAAATACCAGGACGGAAGGGAATAGACACCCCCCTCCCTCCGGCCCATAGACATGAGGGGCAGGGAGACAACCCACGAAAGCCTAATTCACATTCAAACTTGTGAATTCCATGTTTATTTTACCCAAGATTTGGATGCATTGCCACAAAAAAATGTTCGAACGCTTCAAAAGAATGGTTCAGTTTTTGGATTGTATCCTTTCAAGGTTTTCAACATGAAAATTTGATTTGAACCATCTAAAACATACACAAAAACAAATTGTAGCATGATTTGCATTGGATTATAGTTCTTTTCTATGATAGATATTTTTAACTTGAGGAATGAAATTAAATTCTCTCTCGCTCTTGTTTCTTAATAAAAGAAGAAACGCAACCCCAACCTATTCTAAACCTACAATTCTCATGCTCGATGGAACCGATTGCGGAATTACTTTAGGTAAGACTAAATTGTTTCACATTCTATCTACAAAAAGTGTACACGCAAACCCAACTGAACGATCCGAAAGCAAACCTACCTTTCCCTCTCTAGTATAGTCTTACTTGCATCATTGCACTCTCACCTCTATAGTGAGGCTCTTCTTCATGAAACCTCCATATCTACTGCCTTCGAGGAGATGACAAGTGGTATTCACAATAGATCAAAGTGAACATTCATTCATGGTGGGACTTGTGATCAGGACTTATGAGTGGTGTTCCTTGGAAATGTCATTAAAATGCCTTAACTAACTCCTTCTACAAGTTAATGACCAATCACTACAACATATCAGGGGCATGCCAACATTTTGCATACCGATGGTCACGCCTCGGCGTTGGCATGACTATTGAAAACCCTTGAAAACTACGGAGGAAATTTATGGGTCGGAAACTACTACTTTGATATGAGTGTCGACATAAGCATCGGTATGAGCGTTGGTAGTTTCCACTGAATTACTGACACTCATACCGATGCTTATATTGACGCTCATACCGACATAGTGTTTTAACAAGAACCAAGAGCAAAAATTTGACATTCATCGCATTTTGAAACAGAACCGACTACTATCTAGTTTGCACGTGTGAGCTTCATCTCTCTGTTTCTCTCTCTCTCTCTCTCGCTCTCTCTCTCTCTCTCTTTCTCTCTCTCTCTCTGTATATATATATATATATATATATATATATATATATATATATATATATATATATATATATATATATATATATATATATATATATATATATATATATATATATATATATATATATATGCACACCTCTCTATTTCTCTAGATTTGAAATTTTGGTAAGATTCGCACATACTGTAGCACTCTTTTCTCTTACTTTATGTTTTCCCTTTTCTAAATTCTCTTCTCTTTAATTTTGCAAGAGGTTTTGGCATCAGCTCTTTGGAATTTGATGAGGGACAACATTAAGTGGACTTGACGACAATAATCCAAACAATTACATCCATGTAAGTGATTGTTTTGTTTTCGATTGACATAGAGAGACAAAGAGATGAAAGAACGAGATAGATCTAGAGAAACATAAAGAGAGAGAGAGAGAAAAAGAGAGAGATATATACATATACATACACACTCATATATGTATACACACATTTATGTGCATACACACATGCATATGCATACATACATACACACACATATGCATATACATTCACACATGCATATACATGCACATATATGTGCAAACACACATACATATGCATATGCATACACACATACACAAATCCATATGCATACAAACATGCATATGCATACATACATACAAACACAAGTTGCATATACATACACACAAGCATATACATACATACATACATACATACACACATGCCAATGCATATACATATATACTTACATACACACATGCATATGCATACAGACATATGTGCATACACGCACACACATGCACATGCATACCCACATACACACATGCATATGCATACACACATACACACAAAAGTTGCATATACATACACACATGCATATAAATACATACCTACACACATGCATATGCATATAAATACATACATACATACACGCATGCATATGCATACACACTGCACACACATGTATACATACATACACACACATATGCATATACATACACACATGCATATACATAAACAAACATGTATACATGCATACATGCATGTACACACACAAGTTGCATATACATATGCATATACATACATACATACAAACATGCATATGCATATACATACATACATACACACATGCATATGCATACACACATGCATATACATACACACACATGCATATACATACACACACATGCATATACATACACACATGCATATACATACACATATGCATACATACACACACATGTATACATACATGCATATGCATACATACATACACACATATGCATATACATACTCACATTCATATACATACATACATACACACATGGATATGCATTCTTAAATACATACACATGGATATACATACATCCACACACAAGTTGCATATACATACAAACATATGTGGATACACACATAGACATGCATATGCATACACACATATACACATGCATATGCATACACACATGCATATGCATACACACATGCATATGCATACACACATGCATATGCATACACACATACACAAACAAGTTGCATATACATACACACAGGCATATACATGCATACATGCATACAAACATGCATATGCATATACATACATACACACATGCATATATATACACATACATATACATACATAGTGCACACACATGTATACATACATACACACACATATGCATACACATACACACACATATGCATACACATACACACACATGTATACATGCATACATACATGTACACACACAAGCTCCATATACATACACATATGCATATACATACATACATACATACATACATACACACATGCATATGCATATACATAAATACATACACACATTCATATGCATACACACATGCATATACATAGACACACATATGCATATACATACACACATGCATATACATACACATATGCATACATACGCACACATGTATGCATACATGCATATGCATACATACATACACACATGTATATACATACATACATACACACATGCATATGCATACTTACATACATACACATGCATATACGTACACACATGCATATGTATACATACATACATACATGAACACACAAATTGCATATACATACACACATGCATATACATACATACATACACATGCATATGCATATACATGCATACATACACACATACACATGCATATGCATACTTACATAAATACACATGCATATACATACACACATGCATATGCATACATACATACACACACAAGTTCCATATACATACACACATGCATATGCATACATATATACACACATTCATATGCATATACATACATACATACACACATGCATATGGATACACATATAGACACATGCATATGCATACACACATACACACATGCATATGCACACACACACATACACACATGCATATGCATAGATACATACACACACGAGTTGCATATACATACACACACATGTATACATACATACACATATGCATACACGTACGTGTAAACACACATGTATACATACACAAAAATAGGACTTTTGCGTTTTTACACAAAAAAAAGAATTAATATATCAGAAATAGGATTTTTTAGTTTTTACACACAGACACACACATAGAAACATAAACACATACATACATACATTTTTATGAAATATAGAGAAAAGTCTTAATATATAAAATATAAATAAAAAATATATAAAAAATAGATCTTTAAAGTTTTAGGGTTAATATATATATATATATATATATATATATATATATATATATATATATATATATATATATATATATATATATATATATATATATATATATATATATATATATATATATATATATATATATATATATATATGTGTGTGTGTGTGTGTGTGTGTACCAAAACTATGACTTTTGAGTTCATGCACAAATATAGAATCAATATATCAAACACACATGCATATGCATTGTAGAGGAGGTACTGGGGTATCTACTTTTAGCAAGAGCGTGCGGCATGCATTTCAAGTACTTTGCCTACTCAAGGGAGGTTCTCCTTAGGGAAATATACCCTTTAACATTTCTGTGAGCACCCAAACAATAATTGCACAATACTCAGGAAGGAGATTACTGACAGATGAAAATAGTGAAAGATGAACCCATGCCTTATTCCAAACAGATGATTACAATGTAGGCAAAAGAAATGCTTCAAAATTTGTGCTAACATGTCAATCTAGAACCAATTCGAATCAACACAAGAGATTCATCCAACCCAATGAACACAAGTAGACAAAAACTTGCTCTGATCAATACAATGATACGAAGACTTGCTCTACGGGGAAGAGCATAGAAATACTACTGATTCACCAAATGATAAAACAAAATGAAGGCACTTCTTCACACTATAGTGCTATTAGCCTTCCACTAGGATGCCTAGGCTCTATATCCTCACCACAGAGTGACTTCCTACAGTAGGCTTGTAGCCAAAAGTGTAAAGGGAGGACCCAAGAGATGTCAGAAATACATTGTGGACGAGTGTGTATCTGCAATGAGTACATGTCCATCACTTTTACAGGCTCCACGTTCACTGAACATGCGCCGATTGATTTTGCCAAAATTAAAGGGGTAGATCAAATATGCCACGAGTCTTGAATTGGATCCACAAAAATACGAAGTCTTCATGAATGGCGGAAAAAGTCACTTATCCTCTTACTCTTTAACCACTTGCACTTTTACTGAAGTGCTCATTTATATGCTACCCGTGACATTTGAATGACTTTCAGAAGCACATCCTTCACATAATTCTCGTAGTAGCTTTTGACCCTTACATATTGAGTGGGAGAGATGGTGGGTGTTGTGGGAGGTGTGGGTGGAGTGGTGGGGGGTTGTGGGTGGTGCACGAGGTGTGGGTGGAGTGGTGGGAGATTGTGGGTGGTGTGGGAGGTGTGGGTAGAGTGGTGGGAGGTTGTGGGTGGTGTGGAAGGTGTGGGTTGAGTGGTGGGAGGTTGTGGGTGGTGTGGGAGGTGCAGGTGGAGTGGTGGGAAATGGTGGGTGGTGTGGGAGGTGTGGGTGGAGTGGTGGGAGGTTGTGGGTGGTGCAGGAGGTGTGGGTGGAATGATGGGGGGTTGTGGGTGGTGTGGGTGGAGTGGTGGGAGGTTGTGGGTGGTGTGGGTGGAGTGGTGGGAGGTGGGTGGTGTGGGAGGTGTGCGTGGAGTGTTGTATATAGACATATATATATATATATATATATATATATATATATATATATATATATATATATATATATATATATATATATATATATGTATATATATATATATATATATATATATATATATGTATATATATATATATATATATGTATATATATATATATACACACACACACATATATATATATATATATATATATATACATATATATATATATATATATATATATATATATATATATATATATATATATATATATATATATATATATATATATATGTGTGTGTGTGTGTGCACATGTATGTGTGTGCGTATGTGTGTGTGATCTTTAAATTTTTAGGGTTTATATATATATATATATATATATATATATATATATATATATATATATATATATATATATATATATATATATATATATATATATATATATATATATATATATATATATATATATATATATATATATATATATATATATATATCCTAAAACACATCATAAATAAAGTTTTAGGATTAATATTAATTTTTACACTTAAATATATGTGATAATATCTAAAAAATAGATCTATAGATTTTTTAGGCTTTATATATATATATGTCCTAACTTCTCCACATTGGATGAGATGGGATCTCCACATACACCTTGGGGAGCTCATGACCATGATGACTCCAAGATATATCGCATACATGATGGAGCTTCGGTCATGGATGCAGCCAAAAAGTCCATGCATCAACGCATTTGACAACTTTGCTCCATAGAGTTTAGACATTTTGTCATGTTAAAATGGAGCGTACAACATAAAGATTTAAAAAATTATATCACAGAGTTGATATATGAAGAGTACCGCCCAGCACCTGGGCATCCTATTGTGAGCTCATAATGGATTTAGCACACGGTACGGGAGGTGATGTCTCATCGGTGGTCTCAGGCTCGCGATGCTTTCAGAGTAGGCTTACCAAAGCCTATACTGTTAGATGTTGAGGAGTGGGAATCGATTCAAGATCAAAAGAAATATACTCAAGATCGATATCGTCAGCAACGAGATGCGGCAGCCACACATTTAGATATGGTTGGAACATTGCACTTGGGTAAGGATAGATACGACAGTATGTGCTACCAATTGGTAAGCATCATTTGATTTATTGAATTTGTTTGTGTTAAGCACATCATGTATGTTGATCTACCATTTTGCATATTTATTATAGGATTTGGCAGTGGGTCCTCCTTTGACGCAAACCAAAGAAGCTTATGGACATCGTCATGGATTGGTTGCACAGTTGCAGGACTTAGAGGGAAGCGGTGCGACCATTTCATAGGAGAACCTATGATGAGGTAAACTTATGGCTTGATTTTGTATTTTTAGTTGTTGTTTATAAATATGATGTCAATTTGTCTCATTTTAGGCATATGCTTTGTTGTAGGATGGTGGCTGTAAAGGGTTTGATCCCCTTGCGCATATCTATGGTAGTGCTTTGCTACAATTTGGTATTACACTCATATGTGGCAATGGTGCACCATAATTTTGTATTCGGTTCCTATATGGAAAAGCTTTGTCATATTTTGTATTCGGTTCTTATATGGAAGTGCATCTCTTTTGTGTCCGACAATATTCTGCTATATGAAATCATGTTTTGGTTGCCATTAGAGTACACATCACATGTACTCAATTTTCTTTGGGCAGAGTGTATTGTCTTTTGCTAAACAACATCACGGTAATGTTGTTGTAGCAAAAGACAACACACTTTGTCAAAGAAAAAAAAAATTGTAGATATGGTCATCGGTACAAACGACGAGACTCCGAGCAGGTCACTGGTATAAGAATCGGTACTCCGAGGAGAGTCGTGGATATGGGCGTCCATATGAGCAATCGTATTTTCGATGCTCATATCGATGCTTATACCGGCGCTTTAGTTCTGACGCGTATAGTGACACCTACAATGATGTCAAAGAAAAAATGCACTCGTTGAATTTCCTCGGTAAAAGCATGAGTATATGCTCGATATGCTGTAGTGATATTTTATTTATTTGATGCAATAATAGAATTTCACCAAATTTTTCACGAAAAATTAGGATACATCTAATTGTTTTGAACAAGAATGTGTTTTTTTTTTAATAATAAAAACAAAACTTCATTCCATTTTTTCTTCGATTAAAAACATTTTAGGTCGATGCGGTTATTGATGGGTGCGAATGTGATCATCCATGTATGTCTATACGTGTGATGTATGTAGCTAATGTTCGGGGTGCATTTGGCATTACTTCTGGTTGGATATTTCATGGATTAAGGTCTATATTGATTACTTCGGTTCGGCATGATTAGAATAGAGGGGCTATTGATTTCTACTAATTACTTCGGAGGGGCATGAGTAGAATAGAGGGCTTGTCTTAATGAAATAGAAGCATATTATTGGAATTCATGCTCTAGTTTTTATTCCCCATCCTTATAATCTGTTTCTGCGCATATACATGACATTCTGGCATCATTGTATGAGGGGAGACCAATCTCCCATTAAACGTTGGCGCTCCTCCATGGCTTTTGAGCGAAGAATTTATGGTTAACGAATGACATTGCCTGCATTTTGCAAACTGAGATTACAACCACTTCAAGGATTGCAACATTGAGATGGTACACAACACCCATTTGTATGGTTCGTTCCACGCATTGATGGTAAACAATATCCACGTGGCTGGGATGTGTTTGTGGCTTTCTTTCATAATCTATCCATCCGGCCCATTAGATTAATTCATAACACATGGAGCGTTATCTTTGTAAATGCTAGCATGCGTATCTCTTATCATGGATTTTGTGTCCTCAAAGCATGCCATCTATGAAATGAAGAATAAATTCATAATCTGTGTTTGGCTTTTCTTGCCGTTGGTGGATTAAACGATCATAATGAATACCATCGACTTCGACATTAGATGTATGCTCTCATGTGCTCACCATTACGGTTTTCATAATATAACTTCAGATATTTATTTATGAGGTACGATGATCTTTTCTTCATTCTCTATATGAAAGATATACATTCTTATTCTTTTACATAATATCACTTACTCGGCGTCCCTTTGCGCATGATAAACGACATGATTACAGACTACAACTTTAAGCCTGAAGTTACGGCTATGCCACTTCAAGGCGTTGTGGATAAAGAAATTCTTGAAAATGAAATCAACTTATTTCTTTTCAAATTAGTTCGATCCTATTTTACTTGAAATACTTGAAAGACATCCTTATATAGTGGAAAAATGTGAAAGACTGAAAAGGTGTGCAGGCAGAAGAGAAAGCAGAGATGGGTTTGACTCTTCGTTCAAAGAGCTTTTATCTATTTGCACTTAATTTAACTGATTAATCAAATCATGACCACCCATACAGCAAGACAATGACTTGTACACTCTTATTGGAAAGATCAATGCACACCCAATTAGCCAGCTAGAAAGCAAGAAAGAGTATGTGGAAAATCTGGCTGAAAGAGAAACCAATAATAATAAAAAGGCAGTCATTTCTCGTATTTGAGAGAAGAGGAACGAAATATATATATATATATATATATATATATATATATATATATATATATATATATATATATATATATATATATATATATATTCGTTGTCCGTATTGAAAGAATAATCCCTATATGATCAATAACCACATATGTTTTACACAACCGAACGTGTATGGCATTTTAGCCCATTCCAACGTTCTATTAGTACATTCCAACGTTCTATGGACTCAAGAGGAGGGTATGGGTGCCTTTCAATGAAAAAATGTGCGAGACAGAAAAGATGTGCAGGCGAAAGAGCAAGCAGAGATGGATTTGACTCTTCGGTCAACGGGGTTTGATCTTGCTGCGCTCAACTCAATACAGCAAGAAATAGTATCCAGATAAACGGGAGGAAAGACAAACAATTAATAGTAGAAAGATAATCTTTTCTGTTTTTAAGATAAAAAGAGAACGAAACTGTATCTGCCACTTTCTCTCTTCTTGGAGATCGAGAGACAAAGAGATTTTTAAACAGGAAAGGGTCTGCATAAACTTTTTGTGGACAGGTGACCCCAACAGAAGGGAAATCCCAAAGTTAAATGGAGTAGTTGCACTATCCTAAAAGATCAAGGTGGTTTGGACACTCTTAACATTAAATGCATGGCCAAGAATTTAGCTACAAAATGGTTGATTAAAGCACGCAGCAATAGCGAAGAGTCTTGGGCCAAGCTTTTTTTCATGAATAGTAGCAATCTTAAACTTATTGGCCTCCTAGGTTGGAAGGACCTTGGCCTCGTCACCCTGCTCTTCTCCCCTTTTTGGTTTTCTCCATGCGGCTCCGATTTGGTTTGCTCACTTTGGAAGAGTTTGAACAAGGTCAAACAATTTGTTAGGATTTATGAGGATTGGCAATGGACAATGGGGATTAGACAGAATGATTCAATTTGGTTCCCTATCAAGGGAATCAGAGGTGTGAAGACATGGGGCCTCCATAAAGCTAAGAAACTTTGGAAGAAAGGTCTTCCTTTGTGGAAACATCCATGGAATCAAGATACATGCCAATGGATTAGATTTGAGGACATTGATCTGGATGTAAGAATGAACTATGAAGAATGGATCCTTTGGAAAGCAGATTCATCACTTGGGAATGCTCGAAGACTCGCCTCCTCATTGGCATGGACCCTCGCCACCATGATGGTCTTAATGGTTCAATGGAAACATTTGGACCTTCATGTGACTCTTAATAGGAAGTGATGTGTTGATTGGTTGTACTTGCATTGGGAGTTTAAGTTCCTTTTGCTTTGGCACCCACTCATTGAGTTAAAAAAGTTGGTGCTATGTGGCAAACCCTCCACTGGGGAATTTGGATGAATGCAAAGGTTACCAAAATTTGGTGGTTACCCCCATGGTGCAAAAGACACTAACATGGAAAGGAGGACATAAGGCACCTCTTCTTCTCGTGCCCAAAGTCAATTTTGGTTTAGTGTACCGTTGGGAATATCTTGCAATTTCAGGGACAAATCCTCGGGAGGTAGGCAATGTTGCGTGAAGTGATAGGTTGTTCATTATCTTTGTGGAATGGAATCAGAGGTGAGACCCTCTAGAAGATCTGGAAGGAGAGGTGTGCCACCAATTTTGGAAGCCCTTCTAAAGAATGGTCATTAGAAAAGTCACCTTTCCTATTAGGCAAAAGAATTTACAATTGTAAGGAATCCTCGCCTTTCAAAAATCATAGAGTGTTTTTCGTAGAGAATAATAAGATTAAAAGAAAGTGGGCCCCACATGAACAGAATGAGTGATATACCTTCTTTGTAGAGCTCTCTAAGTTTTTTTTATCTTCCCCTAATTTGTGGGATTCAGGGGGTCCCATGGGTACTAAGCCCATTCACTTGTAGAGTTGTTTTCCTTATTAGTTAAAGTTTGGGAGAGTAGACTATTGTCAAACTACAATTTTGGAAAAAAAAGGAAATATCTAATATATGAAATGCGAGGATCAAAACAGTGTGTTTGATCTTCAAAAATATGGCAACAAGGAGGTCCATTTAGGTGAAAGCAATACGTTCTGTGGCACCTATGGAGAGGTGAGATATTAAAAATCATAGAGTTTGGTGTGGTAAAATCATAGAATCTTCAATACAGTACATAAAAGTTTCCAGAAATGCGAAGAACTAATGTATACTGTATAAAATCTATGTCTGGTGCTCCCTTTGAGCATAATAAATTCATTTCTATTGTACAATGTAACAAGCCCAATAAATGTCCACATGTGGTTGTTCTAGTGGTTGAGTTTTTGATCTCTTGAAGCAAAGGGCTAGAGTTCAATCATCAACCCAGACATGTAATGGCTTTGACTAGTTTAAATTAGTTGAAACCAATTGTAATCTTGTCTAACCCTAACTTTGTGGGATATGAGGAGGTCCCAGAAGTACTATGCCCATTCATCTATACAGTTGTTCTTTCAAACTTAAAGATTTGAGGGAGAAGGCGCTTGCCAAACCTCCATTAAAAGAGAACATGCCCAATTAATGAAAAGAAAAACTCATATGCATGTACTCTCTTTTCAACGAGCTTTCATTCTTGCTAAGGCCCTTTCGCTTGCATTCGCGTAACTTCTTGTATAAATATTCATCTTTCTTTTTTGCTTTCTAGGAAAGCAAAAAACACTCTTTACATGGCTCATAATAAATTTAAAATAAATCAAAAGTACCCTCCCAGCCAAAAAAACTCAAACTTGTATGAGTATTTTTTCACTTTTTAGCCCTATTTTTTTCCTTTAATTCTTACAATTTTAACTTTTTTACCCTCTGCATTTATCCTTCTACTGCCCTTTGTCATTTATTCAGCCCATTCATCTCTCTTCCGCGTCTTACCTTGATGTCCCAAATCATCCTCTCTCTCTCGCATACAGCCTTGTGTAAAAGGAAGACTGCATTGCACCTCGTCGATCTCCTTCCCACATTGATACATGACATATACGAAGAGAAATATAGCGTTCGTACCCTGTCCACCTCGTTTTTTGTATAGACATAACGAAACGACGGGAAAAAAATTTAACTAAAGAAAATAGAAAATATTCTGAACAATAAGAATAAATTAACTGGAAGTATATACTAATGAAACTCAGAAGTGATCAGGACTTAATGATAAGTTCTGTCAAACGATACTCAAGATTTGTAACGCTTCAATATTTGGATGCATTTGTCAGCCTACAATTGGCATGCCCTATGGAAATTATTGTACAAATATTTTAGGTAACATTTATTTCTCTCACATTCAACTACGAAAAGGTACTTGCAAACCTCGCTGAACGATCTGAAACAAAACCTACATTTTCCTCTATCAAATAATCTCACTTGCATCATTGCACTTTCACCTCTATATCATCACATAGTGAAGCTCTTCTTCAACAAACCTCCACATCTACTACATTTGAGGAGATGACATAGAACTTGAAACATCTCTTTTCATGCATTAATACAGATGCATCTGTTGTTGTCCTCATAGTGGCATTGGATGGTGTAGTATAGAAGTTGTATATACAATAGATCAAAGTTATTCATTCATGGGAGGGCTTGTGATCAGGAATTAGGAACGGTTATCGTTGGGAATGCCACTAAACGTATCCTAGACCAGTCGGGAAATATATGAGTTCAACTAATTAATCACCAATTCGCATTTATTTGATCCAATGATAGAATTTTACTATATTATTCACTAAAATTTAGGATATTTCTAATTGTTTTGAACAAGAATCTTTTGTTTCGTTTTTTTCATATAAAAAACTTTCACTCCAAATTTTGGTTGATAAAAACATTTTAAGTGCATGTCCCTATCGATGTATGTGGATGTGATCATTCATGTATGTATATACGGGTGGTGTATGGAGCTATTGTTGGGGGTGCATTTGGCATTACTTGTGGTTGCATTTGAAGTACAATTCCTTGGTTCTGTTTGTTTGTGTCCAAGGCCTGAAGTTACACATATGCGCACATACTGCCCCTACTTCTATGGCAACATTTGTCAAACCGTGCTGGGTAAAGAAATTATTGCAAATGAAAGAAACTTAAATCCTTATCATCAAAATAAAATCACAAAGTGTGAAAGACTGAAAAGATGTGCAGGCGAAAAAGAAAGCAGAGGGGTTTGATGTAAAAATTATTTTACCTAGACACGTAAAAAAAAAGGCAATGCATACCAAAACTGAAGTTACGAAGCAAGAAATAGTATCCAGAGAAACCGGAGGATAGAGAAACAAATAATGGTTTGTATTTTTGAGAGGAATAGAGCGAAATGGTATCTGCCATGCTTTCGTTGTCATCATTGAAAGAATACCCCCTACAATTTTGTCTTGAAGCAACAGAAAAGAGAATAATATTAATCAAGAATGTTACATTTTGTGCAAGGAGATAAAATTCAACATGAGGGTTACATTATGCCAACCCTCGAAAACACTACAATGGGCATACGAGCAAACAAACAAGACTGGTTTATACAACTAAGGGTCCATCTCACGACTCCTAAAGATACATAGTTACTACTTTTCTCCCATCATTACATTTTATCCTCGTTGGTCGCTGCCAGACCAGACTCCATTGTGTGAAATGAGCCATTGAAGGAGAGAATGCTTGATGTTGACAGGAAATGCTCAAATAGATTTGAATTGAACCTATGAACAGTTCTATTTAGTCAACCTTTATCTTTCATGAGCTCTTTCAACATATTAGTAGCAACCATTTGGATGTTTAGATGCGTAACTCTAAAATCATTCATCTCCAGGGACAATGACTCCTTGTAACTCTGCATCACCTGAATACAAGAAGAATATAAGGGAAATAGTGAATTGCATTGAACATCAAATATGATCTCACTTGACTAGAGAAACTCCATCCAATTCCATAACGCGACTCAGTTACGCTAAGGGGACTCGTGCAGCTAGAAATTGATAATAGATATGAGATCTTTATAAGGACATTATTTCCATTTAACCTTCATCAACACCTTCTAGAATGTGCAAGAAAACACACTGCCAACATGAAAAAATTGTTGATGAGAAATCAGAATATCCCAAAAATGATGATTGACCCAATCCTTATACCACTTAACATAAAACAAATGAATATTTCTTTTGATTAAGGAGGCCCAAATGTTACAAGAATGGAGACTTCTAAGAATCCACTTTGTAGAGAGGCTGTCTACCATTTTCGTAGGGTTAATGATTCCTAGACAACCTTCCTCCTTGGGTACACAACAAGTACCCCAAGCAACTTTAGTTAAACTCTATTCACATGTTCATTTCCTTCTCATAAAAATATTCTCACCAAAGACAAAATCTTCTTCAAAATTCATACCACCTAAATACGTTTTTCATGAATTTATCAACGACTCAATCCCATTTTTGTTGAGAGGAGATGTTAAACCCTATAGGAATCTCTAGTAGCCTCAGCAAATCCTACTCTTGAAAAATTTGGCATCGACCACTAGAAACAGTATAAGGCACAAGGTTATTACAAGATTTAAAACCACTTTTATGGTGATTAATATGAAACCCACTTGCTAAGTAACAAATATGCATGCAGTTTAAAAAGGAAATAGTAGAGTTCGGATCAGCCATACTACACATGTTGGTGCCATCTGCAAACATCTAAAAACCAACCCCAAAGTCAAAATTAGGAATGTAAATACCTTTAATGTAAATACCTTTAATGTTAATACTTTCCATTTCACTCTTCAGCATCCACCCTAGGGCATCACTAGCAAATGCAAAGAGCAAGGGGGCAAGGGGACATCCTTGTCTAATAGATCTACAAATCTTCAAAGCTGCAGAAAGGTCACCATTCATGGAAATCCTATAGAAGGCATTTCCCAAGAGTGTTTTCTAGCTCCAATGTGCTAGAGAAATTGTTAATTGGAGTCTCACTCTATCCTTTCATAAGCTTTGTCAAAATCAACTTTGAAAAAATAGAAATCTTGTTTTTGCTCAAAAGCATACTCAATACCTTACCAAATTGAAATCATGGCATCATGGATGAAACTTCCTTTGAAAAAATTCTTCTGCTCTAGTAGCATGATTCGATGCATGACACAACTAAGCCTTCTAGCCATAGAAGAAGTGAAGACCTTTTAAACATTGTTAAGGCAAGTAATAGATCTCCAATTATTGATATTCTCATTATCCCCTTTCTTTGAATAAGTTTGAGAACTCTAGTGTTAATATTGATGGAATCTAATCCCTCCAATTTGCATGCTAGAAGCAAAATGTACCCTATACCTAGGTCCCTTCATACACCTTTTCACCTACCCTACAACAAAACTCTATTTCACCTATCTTAGACTGCTCCAAATGACCTAAGATTCCAGCCACACTTAACGTGGTTTATAAGATTTTCAAAAATATTTATAACAACTTAAATATATTTATCTACATGAATCAACAACTCTCTACAAGTAGATTATGTAGAGATGTAGGATATGTAGAAATTAAGGCTACAAAGATACACTGATTTCTCTCACATATAACGATTTTTAAGAAGCCCTCCTAGGGAGAGTAAGATACACGTATAAGCTACAGAATGCACCTTAAATCTCTTTCTTTGGGTATGTATACAAAGAGTTACAACTATTATAAGGAGACTATGTCTATACCTACAAGAGACTAAATGGGATGTGGGCTTGATAGCTCCTCCTTGCTCCTCCTCTTTGTTGTAATCCCCTCCTCTACATATTTCATAGCTTGGATAGCTACATTTGAGCTCCTTGAGCCTTGGATGACTCTCTCCTTAATCCTTCTAAGTATATGTCTTGGTTTTCAAATGAACTACAGAACTTCCATGCATTTGATGACTCTTCCTTAGGACTACCTTGCCTGATCTTGCCCAAACTTGAGACCACCCTAAGTGATATAAGAGGTGATATTCTTCCACATTAAGGTCTTTTGAACCCTTTGTCCACCTAGGGTTTGCATAGTTAACAGTTTCAACACTCCCCCTAAAGCTTAAGGTGGTAGTGTCCATATCAAGTACACTCACAAACTTTGAAAATTTTGTTAACTTGGTCACATCCAAGCTTTTGGTGATGATATCTACAACTTGGTCCTTTGTACCTAGAAAATGAACATTAATGTCCCCACTTGCAACCTTTTCCCTTACACAATGGTTATGCACCTCAATGTGCTTGCTCCTTGCATGATACATAAGATTGTTAGCAAGATGTAGGCTTCATGTGTTATCTCCATAAACTAGAATTGGTCCAAGTTGTATACCAAGATCTTTAAAGAGCTTCTTAAGCCACATTGCTTCACATGTAGTGAGGGAT
Organism: Ceratopteris richardii; assembly: GCA_020310875.1. Taxonomy (NCBI): domain Eukaryota; kingdom Viridiplantae; phylum Streptophyta; class Polypodiopsida; order Polypodiales; family Pteridaceae; genus Ceratopteris; species Ceratopteris richardii. The sequence continues at coordinate 28,292,431 of CM035411.1, read as the reverse complement.
GAAACTCTATATTCTGCCTCTATTGAACTCAATGCAATTGTGGGTTTGTTTTTTTTTTTTTGGCTCATCCATGAAAATGGTTTTGTACCTAGCATGAAAACATAGCCAAAAGTTGACCTTCTATCATCAACACTCCATACCCAATCTGCATCACTCCATGCTCTTAATTGAACTTCTTCATCATACCTATACAGAAATCCATGATTAAATATACTCTTCACAAACATTAACACTCTCTTTACATGATTGAGATGTGTATATGTCGATGCATGCATGAACTAAGATAGAAATCCAACTATGTAGCACAAGTTAGGCCTTGTTAGTGCAACATACATCAATGATCCCACAATGCTCTTGTATAGTGTAAGGTTTTCTAGCTTCTTACCATCTTCCTTTCTTAACTTGACATTGAATCCATAGGTTGAGCGATTGGTTTGGAATCTGTCATGCTAGACCTAAACAACACATCTAGTAGATACTTCTTCTGAGAGAGATAGATACCTTATTTCAAGTAGATCACCTCAATGCCAAGAAAGTACTTTATCACACCCAAATTTAAGATTTTGAACTTTCATACAAGCTTCTCTTTGATGGTCTACTTCCCTACATGATCATCACGTGTCACAAGGAGATCATCATACTTTAATCATGGAACTCTCTCATCCGCAATGGTAAGATTGTTGAAGACACTGTTATTACCAATCTTACTGGTATATCTTCTCGGTGAAAACATGTCATTTTAGACCAAAAAATACTACTTGAAGAGAGGATGGAGAAGAGGTGCAACTCTTGGAAGCATTTGCTGATGTATGAAGTTGCTACTAATATGTACAAGAAATACAAGAATTTGTGTTGATGTATGAAGTTGTTGTTGATATGTACAAGAAATAAAAGAAGAAAGTCATATCCATTGCAACTATTGTGGATAAGTTGAATGCTAGATGGAGGACTGCCTAGAGCACCTCTAATGGAACTATAGATTCAAAGCTCTATGGGGCTTTCCCATGGCCATCAAACATTCTACACTCTAGTCACTTATCCTACACAAAGGAATATGAACTGAAGAGAGAGAAATTACATGTAACATTAATGATGGGCATCATGCATTGTTTGGCAAGGAAGACAAATTTGCCCACCTTTTCGTGAATTGTGATCATGCTAAGAGGTTTTGGAATTTAATTGGAAATTGTTCCAAGCTTGTTGAAATACCCAACATAGGCTTTCAAAAGGTTCTGTTAAATATATCTCATAAGATGGACCTTTCCTTTGGCAACTCTAGGGATCCCAAATACTTTAGTGTATTTGGGTGAAAAGGAATCAAGAGTGTTTGCCATTAGTAATAAGTGCTTCCTTCACTTCTGCAAGATTGAGCTTAGAAGGTTATCTATTTTTTGCATCAACTTTATTATTTATGTCTAATTGAAGGATGAAGCTACCATGATATTCTGTGTAAAACTAGATTCAATAATATAGAGAAGTTCTCTCCTCCCCTTCTAGTCTAAATCAAGACTCATTATGGCATGATCAATTCGATAAGGCAAGAGTCCTATATCTTGTTATGTATGGTAACTCTAATCCATGGTTCTTTCTTTTTCATGAAAGATCCCACCTTCTATCATCCCTGGGTATTCTATTAGGCCTTTCCTTTTTTGTCCTTGTAATTCAAGAGTTGGGGGCCTACTTGTGGTACAATATGTAATTTTTCTCATCAATAGATCTCTTTGAATATGTTTTCTCAAAACAAAAAATCACATTTCTTACAACACCCTAATTGCAGGAGCAGACCATACCGAATCTCATATGAGAATACAAAGATAGGAGAGAAGTTCTTTATTAATTGCGATTGAGGTTACTTAGATCAACAAAAGATTTGGAACCTTCATGCATAGTGTAAGGAATTGAACTCACAACCTCTTGGTTAGGAATGTGATGGGCTAACCACTTGCCCCAAAAGCCATGGTTGAGGATTACTTCCTAATCCTCTCTCTTAGGGTGTAGTTCAACCATCTCCTACCAGGATTATGTTACATTCTTCCCCCCTTGGTCGATCATTGTCCTCAATGATCTACTCTTGTATCCCTCTAGCCTCGGTGATCAGTCCCTTGAACTCCCTAGGTGCCCTTGAATTGATGTTCCTCAACCTCGCACAGTTTCTTGAACCTTGTTCGCAACCTTGGTCTCTTGAACCCTTGCTCTCAACCTTGGTGTCTTGAACCTTCTTGTTCGCAATCTTGGTGTCTCGAGCCTTGTTCTCAACCTCAGTCTTGAACCTTGTTCTCACCCATGCTTGGTATCTTGAACACTCAATCAAGTTCCACGCAAGGATTTCCAAGGAATTCACAGTTCCAAGCTAACTCATTGGAAAGTTCGTTCCGAGAGCTTTCCAACGGTATATTACACGCCTCAATCCGACCTATGGATTGAGAGATACACCCCAATCATTGTAAGGTCCATCCTTGAAACCGACGTGCGCGCCTTCCACAATTCCTACCCTTTCACATAGAGGATGCCCAAGCGCCTTTTTTAGAGGCCATTGGGTCATTCCACCTTGCCCAAGCCTACTTCCTAGGCTCTGATACCAATGTAAGGAATTGAACTCACAACCTCTTGGTTAGGAATGTGATGGGCTAACCACTTGCCCCAAAAGCCATGGTTGAGGATTACTTCCTAATCCTCTCTCTTAGGGTGTAGTTCAACCATCTCCTACCAGGATTATGTTACACATAGCATCTTTTACAGAGTAAGATTTTGGTGAAAAAGTCTCTCAAGTTCACATTCGCAAGGAATGAACAAAATTCTTTATAAAATTATGTTACACACCATAACACAATTCCATTATGTTACATACAACGAGAAGGATCCCTTTATAACCAAGAGTGTGAATTCCATCAAATTGTTAGTAGTTGTTGAGAAAGTTCCAAAACCTTTGAGGATTCCAAAAGTTACTAAATGTGGGGGTTAAAACCTCCTCCCTACCAGTGATGTAGCAAAGACCTACATTAATATTAATTGTGTTTTCGTTTTTTTTTCCCTATCAAGATGGACAAGGTCTCTTGCAGGTGGTTCTTCACATCAAGTAAATCTACAATAGCATGCCACCAAAAATCATTCTGTGTTTATGGTTTCTTGATACACCATTTGATATTCACTAAGTCATAAGACATTGCAGACATGAATAACCCTTGCACTTGAGACATCGATGTCCACTATCTTTTTATCATAAACTGATAAGCAAGGAGGATGATGATAGATTTCAAGGGGCACTACAACATATCGAGGGAATACCGACGGTCAGTGTACCGACGGGCAGCTGTCGGCATCGGTAAATCCCTCGGCAAATTTGCGAAAGCTGCATTGCCTTGGAATCACAGCTACGTTGCCTCGGAATCAGGACGTCGGTATATGCGTCGGTATATGCGTCGGTACTTTCTAGAAATACCGATGCATATACCGACGCTTATACCTACGCTCTCTTTTTAAATGGGCCCGAACCCGAAATTCGTCATTCTGCTC
>CM035411.1:28241315-28278918 GCA_020310875.1 Ceratopteris richardii | reverse complement strand
AGAAAGATTATGCAAGAAGAAATGATTAACAAAAAGAGAAGATAAGAGAGTACATGTGTGATTTGGATGTTGATGATGAGATAGTTATGCCTTGCAACATATAATTATGATGAGATGCATGGAGTTTTTTGCATGTATTTATGCATTAACATTTTTCACATCACAAGTGAATTAGCATCGCAAGGATTATGAACCTAGAAACTTGTGTAAACAACACGGACAAATGGAATTTTGCTCCTATCATTCTGGTTAAAAGATCTCGATCTCCGCCATAAGGAAAATTTTCTCACTCCTTAGAATGTGCATACATATCAATCCCTTTGATCATCCATTTCTTCTCTTGTGTACCTCCTCAGTGTTTGATGTCTAGAGACAGATTTTAAGCAGAGATTGATGATGGAGTCAGGGCATGCTAGAGCAGAGTGAGTCTTCAATCCATAAATTTTTACCCCCACTTTTCAAGCGCGTACTTCTCCTTATCCTCCACATAGGATCTTCGATCTGCTCTTCTGCTTACACGTGTTTCCTCTTACGTGTTAGAATCTTTCTTTTTTCTTTATGATCATACCATCTCCTTCTCCTCAGATGTGTTTATCTATGTCTTTGATGTTCGTGTTGACTCTTGTTCAGATGATTTGTATATGAGCAATGATCATGAAATCGACTTCTGCAGCGAACCTCCCTTTTATCTTTTGCATTTCAGAGATATGCCACCCGTGTATTGTCTACTGCCATGCAAATGATGCTCATCGACTTGCCCATGCAAATGATGCTCACTTGTTCATATTTATTTTCCTTTCCTTTCACAACTGTAAAAGTTCTATTCTTTGAGCCTCTCCCAAAATAATGCACACGGATTCTTTTTTGATTCAAATATTAAAGATAACATGATCGCTATATACATGTCTTTTAAGTTGTCTCTCATTGTATCCTAAAATCATCCAAATATATCTATAATATTTCACATGCTCTTCAGATATATACATCAAACATCCTTTGATGAGCTTGACAAAACTCCCAATGGTTGATAGATCTTCTAAACATTTGATCATATTCAAAAGAGAAGAGAGCCTCTTTAAGACTTGTCTCATTCCTCATTGTTTCACCGATTCTAATTTGTCGAATAAATTCTCCATATATTTGATAGCAACACTATTTCTTTGATCTATTGATTGGGGAGAGAGAAATCTCTCCGACAACCAGGCTCACCAAACATGTGCTTCCTCTAGATGCACCAACAAAAACCTGATTTTGCTTCCAAAATAAATGATCTACTTCTTAACACATTGCATGTGCATGGGTTAAAAACAATAAGTGGCTATGCAAGACCGTGTAGTTAGCCCTATAAAATGCATACTTTAATATGCATGTATAGAGCATATGGTGCAAACAAGAAGAAAATGGCATCTGATGTTGCGGTTGGTGCACTCTCTTTCATACATTCAATGTCAGCATACATTCATCCTTTCAAAATCACTCATAGTGCATGGAAAACAAATATTGTGCCTTGATTCAAGGGCATGAAATGTGACCCTACCATGCATACTCTTCATGCATTAGGAAAAAAAATGGTGGATAGATAAGATAATTGGCTTTTGATGTAGAGGCTTTTCACTCATCATATAAACTCATTTGATTGCATCATGCAATTATAATTTTGTTGATTGTGTAACTGGACGTGCACCTATGGGCATGAATATGTGCACATACATTTTGAAGCATTCATACTATAGATGAAATTATAAAATCATGGTGCAAATAAGGGAACGGTTCTCATGATTTCTAATCAAAGCAACACACTTTCAACGCTTTCTAAAACATGCTTTGACTTTTGCACTTTTCTTTATCTACATCATCTTCTCGCTATCACTTCCTGGACTTAGTAAACATAATAAAAGATGAAAAGTATCAACTCTCAAAAAAGACAATAGATATATACAATCCATAAAAAAACTTTTGTTAAAAAAAAACATTTTCCATAGAACATAAATATGCAACGCAAAGTAGTTGTCTGCCATATAAACCATTTAAACTCAAGATCTTGAATTGGCTCTTGATTAATACAGATTATCAAAAACTCATAAAGATTATTAGTGGAATATAATCATCAAATTAATCATATCTATAAAAACTCATGAATTCAATTTCTCCTTCAATTAGTAGTTCTTTCAAAGTTCAAATTAATTTAGATTCATCTAGCAAAAGAAAACCCACATTAAGGAGCATAATTCAAAATTCAGTCATTCTCTTCAAAATTTTCTTTTAAAAATGTAGAAGTTTTTTATGATTTGCTCATATTTTGTTCAATTTGTGTGATAATATCTTCGATCATTTGTTTCTCCATTTCTTCATATTTTTGTTCATAATTTTTATTCTCATCCTCACTAGTTTTTTGTTTGATACTCTCATATTCACTTTGATTTTTCTCTCCATTTTCATATCATGTCTCAATTGAGCTTTCAAATTTTTAACCTTGCTTGATCAAATAATTTATCATGTTCTAGAAACTTTTGAGTGCATGTCACATGGTACTCATCATGTTTTTGTTTCAACTGTATTAATTTTTCATATTCTTTCTCATCTTTGTCCAATTTTTCTCATAATATTTGGTCAACATTTTGTTTATCCAAAGTTTTTTATCATGTTTCTTTACTTAAAAACATTTAACTAGATTCTCGATTTGTATCCTAGTTTCTTGTTCAGAAGATTTCCTTTCATGATATCTCTTCGGTCTCCACTGTTTTCTAAATCTAATAAATGATCTTGGCGTAGATTTTGTTTGCTGAAAATATTCTTTAATTCCACCTCTTCCTAAGTTCAAGTGCAAAGGTAAATGGACATGTTAATCATAAATTTTTCTTTCTACTGTAGTGAATAATTTAAGATCACAAGCACTCTCATATGCAATACAATCCCAAAACATGTGGCCACATTAATCACACCAGAAACATCTTTTAGGTCAATGGACTTTTCTATGTGAAGCTCTAAGTGTTGATCTTCTATAGTCCATTGGATTGTTTTCATCAAGAATTTTAGTTGACATATGTTGAACTTGTACTTGATGTTCATGTTCACACTTGCATGTTTGAATTTCTTTTACTGGTTCAACAAAACCTTAAAGTTGGTTTTCAACCTTGAAACTTCATGATGAATCATCTCTTTTAATATTTTGCATAATCTTTTATTATGTCCAAAAAATTCATCTAAAATTTGAGTTAGAGACAATACTTTTTCAATTTTGGTTTGGATAAATATGTTCATCTCGTTAAATTTCTCATCATATTCTAAAAATTTCTTTTCAATCAATGCTGTCACACTAGAATCGATGTCTTGTGTGGAGTGTTTTGAAAAAGTTCGTCTAGCCCAAAAAATCTTTTTATGATTACTTTCAAATTGGTCATGTATATTATCTGGAAGAATCAGACCTAGAAAATTTTTATTGACATAACTTCACTTTCTTCCTGATCATTAGAGTCAGAACAAAGAAGATCTTTTGAGGTATGAGACACACCTACATTTTCTTATATTTCAATATCAATATTAAGTGGGAATCTTTTTCTCTTAATCATTTTTATAAAATTTTCTTTAAATTCAAGTTTAGCTATAGAAAATAATTGTTCAAGTGACATAGTCACTTGACTTTTCAAAAGTATGTCGTAAAGTATTCTTTTACATCATTTTTCTATTCTAATTCTGAGGTTAAAATGGCTTTACGAATTCGTTTAGGTTTCTTTGTTTTTTCCTCATTTTATTCTATTTGTTCACTATGTTTTGAATTTAAAGTTTTGTTTGATATTTTAGGTTGTTTCCCCTCCCTTATTTCTCTTTTTTTTGTTCATTTGAGTCTAAATTTGTGTTTTCCTTAAATTGAACATTTTTAGGTTCTTCCCTTAACTGTTTTCTAGTTACCCTTCGATTGGTTTCATCTATATCCTGAGTTTTATCCTAATTTCTCTTCTCTTCCACATTTGCTATATATGAAAAGATAGAGAAATGATCGACAGGTGAGTCTCATGTTGTTTTATGCATTATATCGTCTCTAGCTTTTATTAGTGTTTCAATTGAATAATTTTTAGTTTCATCAAAGGTTTCATCATCTAGATCACTCTCATCACATTCTAACCTAACCGCAGAAGAGCTTCTTTGTGCTTTAGATATATTTTCATATAGTTTTTGCATACCTCCTTTTTCCCAATTTACAGCTAATGGAAGGTGAATGCGATAATCACATAATTTTTTATCTATATGTATTACTAGTTTTCTTTCCTTTTCTTCTTTTATATTGAATGAGTCATAAAAGGTGCTACGGGCATTGGATTTATTTGAGGTGCATTAGTAAATAGAGGTCCTAAAATTGTCCTATCTTGAGTAGTTAATGAATATACTTTATTTTGAAGTGTAGCTACTTCTTTAAACATATTTGTATGCATCTGCATTATATTATCTAATGTACTAAATAATATTTCAAATTGTAGTTTACTAGCAATTTTTGATGTAGAGGCTTGTTCAGTGGTACTATAATTAATTTTAGGAATAGGAGTAGTGGGACATATTGGTGGGAAACTTAGATTGTTATCATAAAGTAATATTTGCCTTTGTTTCATCTGGGCTACTGCCTTTAGTACTTGGTTTAATGCTCCCTAGTCATCCGTAAGGCCAGATTTTTTCCTGGGTTCCTCAAGCCTCCTTTCAACTTCAATTCTAATATCAGAAGGTAATACCTTTAGAAAATATTGAAGTATATCAAGTGTGACTACAGTCCTATCTTGTTCTGGCAACTATGAAAACCTTTTCATAAACTCACGGTGTAATTATGTAAGGGAAATCTGAGTCTTAGGAGTGCTAAGCCATTTCATAAACCCTTCCCTACTATGCTGGCTATAATCTTCAAGATAGAACTCCTTATGCATTTGTTTCCTAAAGTCATCCCATTCAAGCTCACTATGAGGTTCTATTACACTTATAGCTGACCCTAGAGCAAGCCTTACCAAATAAGTTACCCACTTAGATATAGACAAGCCATGGAATTTCGCTATATCTTCAAATGTATCTGGATAATTCGTTGCATTTATCCCAGTGAACTTCCCTTTTTCCTTAAGCATTACTTCTAGTACCTTTTTCCCTTGAGTTAAGACATTCCAAAGTAATCCAATCAGGGACTTAGAATATCTTAAAGAAAAAGCAAGAAACATATAAGTTATGGCTATGACACATCACTAGTCAACAAGCATTCTATTTATATTACTAAAGAGTCTATGTCAGACGAGCCATCTACATTTGAAGAAGCTAACAAGAAGGAAGAATTGAGATAAGCTATGCAGAAGGAAATTGAAGTACTTGAAGAGAATAGCACTTGGGATTTGGTTCCCAAGACATAGAAGGTAATAGGATTCCGGTGGATTAAAAAAGTGAAAAAGAATTTAGATGAAACAATCAAGAGGTATAAAGCAAGGCTAGTAGCAAAGAGGTTTGCTCAAACCTGTGGAGTGGATTATGAGGAGCCCTTCTCACTAGTGGCTAAGATGACAACTATCAGAGTCTTCAAAAGTATTGTTGCTTCAAAGAATTGAAACTTGTACCAATTAGATGTTAAAAATGCATTTCTAAATGGCTTAACCACGAGGATATGAAGCTTGTTACATACTTGAAGGATCAGGGATTTACACAAAGCAAAGGAGATATTTTTCTGTTCATTAAGAAGACTAATTTAGAGGTTATTTATCTATGTGTTTATGTGGATGATATCATTATTACAAGGAATGATGCCAATGTCATCAAGTAGATCAAAGATCAGATGAATGAAGAATCTAAAATCATTGGCCTTGGATTGTTGAATTATTTTCTTGGTTTAGAGCTTGTATATTCAAATTCAGGTATTTTCATTACTCAGTGAAAGAACATCCATGACATGTTAACTAAGTTCAAGATGGAGAATATAAAAATTGCAAGTACACCTATGGAGTTGAATAAAAAACTTAGTGCTCATGAACAGGAGCTATTTAAAGACATCACAAGTTATAGTCTTTTTGGGAGTCTCAATTATGCAACTCTAACAAGAGTGGATATATGCTTTGGAGTAAGTACAATGAGCCAATTAATGCATACACCAAGAAAACCTCACATGGAAGCTGCCAAAAGGATCTTAAAGTATATGAAGGGCACCATAAATGAAGGACTATTTTATCCATTTACATCTGACTTGGATATCAAGCTATACTCTGATGTAATTTGGGTGGTTCAAAAGATGATAGGAGGAGCACCTCTAGCTACTTATCTCTTGCAAGTTCTAAGTTAATTTCATGGTCATCAAAGAAACAATCAATTGTGGCATTATACTCAACTAAAGCTGAATATAAGGGCCTAGTAAATGCAACACAAGAGGCAACGTGGTTGAAGCAACTCTACTCAAACTAGGGGTTATATACATACACATCAATGATCTTTGTAGATAATGGATCACTACATTTGGCTCCTAATCATTTGTATCATGCAAGGACTAAGCACATTGAAGTGTGTTACCACTATGTGAGAGAGAAGCTACTTAGGAAGGATATACAATTGTCTATGTGTCTACAAACCTACAATGTGTAGATATGTTGACTAAATCTTTGAATGGATTATATGTATTAGATGGATCTCTTGTATTGATTATGTTTAGTTTTGGATTGGCACGTTAGCCTAGAAAATCAACTTTTAGAGCATTTCTTTTGCTTATATTGTAATCATCTGTTCGAACTAAAGAGTGGTTTAGTCTTCCAATATTGTCATTCTCAATAATCTTCTCTCTAAGTATTTACAATATTTTGCAACTATTGTGATCTGCATGCTCACAAAAATGTTAAAGGGTATACTTCCCTAAGGAGAACCTCCCTTGAGTAGCTGAAGTACTGGAAGTGCATATTCCCTGCTCCTGCTAGAAGTAGGTACCCCAATACCTCCTCTACAATAAGCAAAGACATGTGTATGCGCTATCGAAAGTAGCAAAGTGTCTGAGAACAAGAGAGATGCGTATCTCCTACTATGCAATAAGATGACTTTCCACTCCTTCACTCTATTTGCCTAAATGGAAGCATGACTCCACTGTAGATTCCAAAAGCATAGAGGTGGGGCCTTGGCATATCCTCACACACTGTTTCCCGATGTGATGAGAGGTTGTTTTGGAACCTCAAATCTTAGACGTGATCACCTACTGTGTAAAAAGAATCAAGAGAAGAGTGTGTTCACGGAGTTTAGCTTATGGAACTTTGGACTTGGTTGAACTGCATGATAAGATGTCGATCTTTCCCTATGATCTTGTACTGCTGCATTCGAGCTTTCTGATCATCCCAAAATTGAGAAATCTCCACTCTCTTGAATTACAATTTTCATGAGGATGCACAACAGCCTCTTTGTGTGCGTTCTTTGCAATGGATCCGAACAAGGACAAAGAGGGAGTTGCCAATAGATTGACCCTTGCATAGCTCCCTGTCAGAAGATATTTGGCCCCTAGCGTGTTCTCTCTCTCTCTCTCTCTCTCTCTCTCTCTCTCTCTCTCTCTCTCTCTTTCTCTCTCTCTCTCTCTCTATCTCTCTCGCTCTCCCTCTATCTCTGTCTCTCTCTCTGACATTCCTCTTGAACTCCTTGAGCATATCACCTCAAATCTATGTGCCCTTCTAACTAATCAAGATTTGTAATCAAATTGTATATTCAACTTTGCTATAGTTCTTCGAAGGCATCACTCAGACAGTGAATCAGAATGGCATGGCTTATCAGAGAAGGTATGCGTAGTTGGAGACGAGACAGAATGGCTGTGAGAAGTGTCGAAGCTGCAAACATCTTCATGCAGCTCATGCATTCACATAAAATGTGAAGGACGCTTGAAACTCCTTACATCTGACTAAGCCACATTATTTGTGGCAATGATAGAAGGTTTTGAATAAGCAACATCATCAGCCTTTCCATAGACTGACTGAAAGGCTGAGGTACCTTTCTCCTCTGATATATGAAAGCTTTTCTTTAGAGATCCCAATGCTCGTTAGAGAAGATACAACCACATAAATGCATAAACACATTCACAAAAGCATACGTGCATAGTCACATGCTCAAACATATCAACATACTTATTCATACATAAATACAGTACCCTTAGATGCACCTACATGAAACCCATTTAGACAAATAAATGCTCACCTATGCACCCACATACATATGTATACACATTTAGATGCACATAAACACATATATGTATAGACACATAGGGTAATCTTATGAAATAGTTCGCGTGTATCCATATACATATGCATATATGGCTCGCATATAAAATCATTCTTAGTGCTCATAGAGGTTATTAAGAAAGTTTATATATTTAGATAAAATAGAGGCTTGAAAGAAGGGTTCCTAAATTCATTGTTTGTTCAAAACACATCCTCATCTTCTTCTGCTTGTAGAAAGAGATTATGAAAAACACATGGAACCTTTTTTGAGAGGTTTAGAGATCACCAATTTTGTTAAGGATATTTTCATTTTTCTAAATGGAAGTGAGAGTGGAGAAATCCATCCGACATCCACCCCAATAAATTTTCACATCATCCTGACGTGTCATGGACAAAGGAAACCATCTTGAACCTCAGATTGCATGTGACTTCTATATGTCATGATTGGTTTAGAATTTGGAAAAAACAATGCTTCCATTGCATCTAGAATGTGCAAAAACCTAAGTTCGACTTTCGTCTTGCTTGATTTTTACATCTAGAGAGCGGCAACCAAACATATTACCTTGCATTGTTGTTTCTTCACTTCACTCCGACCTGCCTCTATAGGGAATATTGTCACATGTGCCAAAAACGCCTCTTATCCTGTCATGGGAGTTGGTAAGATCATTCTAACTACTAGTAACTGTAGTTCTTTTACATTTTTCGATGCTTTATTTGTGCCAAGTACCAAGAAGAATCTATTATCAATTTTAGCTTTAGCCAAGATTGCGTTGGTTGTGAAATTTGTTGATAACAAATGTACAGTTCATGATCTATCACATGGTCATGTCATTATTTCTTCAAGCATTTTATGTTTGATGGAGAGTGTTAATCTCCAAAACAACAAGCTACCCTTGAAGTAAGAGCACCTCTTTAACAAGAGTAACTCAACCTTCACCAATTTTAGAGGATCAATGATCAATTATGAAGATTTAAAAAACTTGTGAAGGAGATGACTACACAAAAAGTCTGCTACACATATCTCTCTCATTAACTTATCAATTGTGTAAAGTTTTTTATGAAACTTTTACACAAGGTGTCACGTACAGTTTGCGCACCATGTCCAAGTTGAATCACTCCAAAAGATTCAGTAGATCTTGAGAAATGATCTCAACAATTTACCTATGTCTAACACTGCTCTTCTGAAAAGTCGATTCAGATACCTTTAACTTCTAACACTTGGTTCTCGCAATCTAGAACACGTTTATGCAAATGCTTTTAGCCATAGATGGCTTACCTTCTAACTTATATTTTGACTCATTATTCATGTAAAACTTTAACCTGTGCACTGAGAAATGATCAAATCATTGATCATCGAGATTGCGCCTGTTTCAGGAAACAGTGAACACTTCTTCACATATGAATGTTCCTACTCATAATTCTCACAGCCTATTTATAATTAGGCTCTCAAACTTTAACCATAGACTCATTAACTATAAACTTAGACATCTACAAAAGGATTCTTGAAATGATCAAGTACAGAAGGAGAATGCACAGAAACATCGGGCGCACTTTTCTTTCATTCTTGAAGGAATTTTACAACTGAGTGATGAGAGAGATTCTATTCACTTCTAAGATGTCTAATGACTCATACAACTACCAATTTCTCTATTCACATGCTCTCTCATATTTGCTCCGACTTTTTACTTATATATATAGCCATATATGTACAAGCTTATGACCATACAAAAGATATATATGAGCTGTCTCTAAATTAATGTATATATGTGTACACATCTTCATCTTCTGAATATGCACTTCCTTCATGCTTCATGAATTATTCTTTTATTCAGTCCTTGACTTCAATTCTTCACCCAAAACTTCAATTGTTGATTGCCCTGCACCAACACCTGCCCCTCAATCATCACTTGAGGTTTTCTCTGTCTTCTTTATACTTTCCATGTCTTTAAATCTTTGTAGCTTTGGTCCATACAAGCTTTTGGTTAGCATATTAGCTATGTGATCTTTTTTTGAAGTATGTATGACTTCAATCTCTTTATACATCACCTTCTCTCCTAGGAAAAGGTACTAAATCTCAATGTGTTTAGTCTAGGCATGAAAAATAGGGTTAGCAGCTAAATACAATGAACTCATATTATCTCCATGAATAGTGGGTATACTCTGAATGATATCAAAACTCTTCATAAGAGTCTTAAGCCATATCACTTCCTTTGCAGCTTCAACCATCCCTTTGTACTCTGCTTCTGTAGATGACAAAGCAACTGTGTGTTGCTTCTTTGAACACCAAGAAATTAATTTATCTCCCATAGAACAAAAGTATCCATATGTTGATCTCCTATCATCAGGATTACCTGCCCAACCTATATCACTATAAATCTTGATGTTTGTATCTGATGTAAAACCATAATACAAACCTTCTTTGAGTGTACCCTTAATGTACCTCAACACTCTTTGACCTGCAATCCAATGTTCTTTCGTAGGGTAATGCATAAATTGCGATAATACTGCAACTGCATATGACAAGTCAGGTCTAGTTAATGTAGCATAGATGAGACTACCAACCAAACTCTGATAAAGTTTCATGTCCTGGAACTCTTCACCTCCATATCTGCTCAATTTGTGATTCACCTCCATTGGAGTAGGTGCTACCGTCGAATCATTCATCTTAAAGTTGATCAACAAGTTTCTCAAATACCTTTCTTGAGTTACATACACTCCATGTTGAGTGTATGAGATCTCTATGCCCAAGAAATATGACAAGTCTCCCAAGTCACTGATTTTGAACTCTTTCTCGATTTGCTTCTTTAGGCTTTGAATGCCTTTCTCATCTGTACCTGTAAGAATTATATCATCAACATATATGCACATATTTATGAATCCATCATCACTTGCTTCAACAAGCAATCTACTATCTGCTTTAGATACTTGGAATGCAAGTTCTTTCAAGAACTTTACAAGTCTATAGTTCCATGCCCTTGGGGCTTGCTTCAAACCATACAAAGATCTCTTGAGCTTACATACATGATCTCGATACCTTCCATCTTTGAATCCTTGTGGTTGCTCCATGAAAACATCATCTGAAATATAACCATTTAAAAAATAATTCTTCAATCTAATTGACATAACTTCCAACCTTTACATGCAGCAATAGCTATGAGTGTCCTGATAGTTGTCATCTTTGCCACAGGACTATAGGTCTCATCATAATCTATAACATATGTTTGAGCAAAACCCTTCACAGCAAGTGTAGCTTTATACCTAGACACACTTCCATCTGCAAACCTCTTTGTCTTGTAGACCCATTTGCATTCAATAATCTTCTGACTATTTGGTTTAGGAACCAAATCCCAAGTCTCATTCTCCATCAATGCATCATACTCTTTCTGCATAGCTTTCTCCCAAATTTCCTTACCTTTTGCCTCTTCATATGTAGAAGGGTCTTCATATGCCTTTATCATATAAGCATAATCTTTGATAGCCAAAAAGAAAGTGTCATAGCTATACCTTGTAGGTTGCCATTTGTGTCTAGATGACCTTCTAAGTTCTCCACTCCTTGAGGTTTCTGGTTCATCACATTCTCGATCAAACCTTGGCACTTCTTCAACTTCAACCTGCACTTCATTGTCCTCCTCTTCATCAAATATTTGAACCTTTGAGTTATCTTTCTTTTGAGTCACAACGTGTTCATCACCTGCATAAATATTGATTGTACCTGCATACCAAGTACCTTGCTCATTAAATGTAACCTCTTTAGATACAATAAATTGCTTTGTGGATGGACTCCACAACCTATATCTCATCTGCTTATCATCATATCCAATGAACACATATTTTTCAGCATTAGGCTCCAATTTATGCCTCAATTGTGATGGCACATATGCATATGCCAAACATCCAAATACTTTGCAATGGTCTAGAGTAGGTCTCTTACCCCACCATGCCTCATATGGTGTCAGACCCTGCAAAGCTTTACATGGTAACCTATTGACCAAATAAGTAGCTGTATTTAGAGCCTCAGCCCACAAATAATTTGGGTAATTTCTCTCCTTCATCATTGACCTTGCAAACTCAACAAGGGTTCTATTTCTTCTCTATGCTACATCATTTTGTTGAGGAGAGTACCTGCAAGTAATTTCCCTTTTATACCTACATTCCACAAGTAATCACTGAAGTCATTAGAGAAATACTTTCCCCCTCCATCTGACCTTAGTCTCTTCAACTTATGACCTGTAATTCTCTCTCCATACACATGATAATGTCTAAATGTATTGAACACCTCTGACTTATCTTTGATCACATAGATAGTGATCCATCTGGTAGCATCATCAACATAAATCACATAGTACCTTGAACCATTGATATTGAAATCCTTCGATGGTCCCCACACATTTGTGTGTACCAAGTCAAGCTTCTCTGAATACATAAAACCATGCTTGGAATAAGATTGCTTATGAGCCTTACCTAATTGACATGCTTCACATTTGTATGTCATATGTGGACCTGCAACATTAGGCAATCCAAGCATTGAACCATTGTTTACCATATCCTTGATACCTCTTTCATTAAAATGTCCAAGCCTCTTATGCCAAAGATCTAACTCAGAGATCTTATGTCCACCATAAGTAAACAAAGCATGAACAACATTACCTTGAATCTTCAATGTGAACAATCTTCCTTCTTTCTTACCTGAAATAATTTGTTTATACCCATTGCTAGGGTCTTCCACAAACACTCCTTCATTAGTGAACCTAACTTCATAACCTTTTTCAACAATTTGTCCTACACTTATCAGATTTCTAGGAATTGTAGGAACATACAAAACCTTACTCAAGAGAGTACTTCCATCCTTGGCCTTCACTGATCCAATTGACTTCACATTGTGCTTTGTATTATCACCTGTTTGAACTACATGATTAGTTACCTTATTTTCCAAATCAGTCATCAAGGCTATGTAGAAGACTCTTTGATCTTCACTTTGCCTTTCACAAGTTGCATTCATTATCAATGTTGAATCTTCCTTCTGATCTGAAGCATAATTGTAGTAGGTATTGTTGTATTGTTGGCTTTGGACTCCTCTACTTGCATTTCTTCCAAAGTAACCTCTACTACCTCTACCTCTGAAATTACCTCTTTGATTTCTGCCACCTCTCCTCTTGAATTAAAGTTCTGATTATATCCACCATTACTCTGAGTATTATGCCAACAATCATTAGCTAAGTGATTTGTCTTACCACAAATCCAGCAAGCTTTGACTCCTTCTTTATTACTTCTGCCTCTTCCTCTACCTTTGCCACCTCCTCTTCCTCTTAGGAAGTTAGCTTGGCTAGTTGTACCTTCATCCTCATTTGCTTGTTGCTTTCCTTTGATATTCTTCTTCTTATCCTTTGAGTACATTGCATGACATGTACTCTTGTCACCTTCACCTTTGACATCCTGCTCAAAGGCTAACATATGTCCTAGCAACTGATTTAAGTCGGGAGTAAATGATCAAGTGATAATTGAGTAGACAAAATGAATGGATTCCATTTGTCATCACCTCTCAAAACTGTGAGAATTTGCCTTACCAATTTATCCTCCTCAATTTCTTCATCAATTGTTCCTAATGCATATGCAATGTCCTTCATCCTTGTTACATAGTCTAAGATGGATTCAGAGGCCTTCTTCTTGAAAGTAGTAAATTCTACCCACAAGGTAACTTCCTTGACTTTGTGGTGTTTTGGAAATGCTCCTCCAAATCATTCCATATATCACTTGCACTTTCAAGACCTCTAATATGAGGTAGTAAGTAGTCATTGACTACCATATAGATAATGCTCCTAGCTTGAGCATCTTTCTTCATTCGAATTCTTCAAATCTGATAATTCCTCCCTAGTTGGAACACTAGGATCTCTGAAGTGAGGCTTTTCTTCTTCAGCTAGAATATAAGCTATCAAGTCTTTTCTTATAAGATGAGCTTCCATCCTCATTGACCATGCTGGATAGTTCTCTCTATCCAACTTCTTTATCTGAAGAGAATCTCCCATCCTTTCTTCACCTGTGTATCGAATTCTTCAAACTTTATGAGTAATAGATGTACCTTTGCTTCGAATGATACTCCTTTTGTCTTCCTTGATGTCGTATGGCCTCATTCTCAAGCTTTGATCTTAAGCTTTCACCTTTTGAACCTTCAGATGTTGAATTCTTTATGACTGCAGCAGTCGGGATCCTCCTTTCTTCAATTCTGATGCTTCCTGCTCTGATACCACTTAAGGAGAGTGTTAATATCCAAAAGGACAAGCTAATATTGAATTTAGAGCACCTCTACAACAAGAGTAACTCAAACTTTCACCAATTTTAGAGCATTAATGATCAATTATGAAGATTTTAAAAACCTGTGAAGGAGATGACTACACAGAAAGTTTGGTGCACATAAGTCTCTCATTAACTTATCAATAGTGTAAGGGTTTTATGAAACTTTGCATAAGTGTCGTCTATAGTTTGCGCACCTTCTCCAAGTTGAATCACTCCAAAAGATTCAGTAGATCGTGAGAAATGATCTCAACAAGTTACCTATGTCTAAAGCTGCTCTTCTGAAAAGTCGATTCAGACACCTGTTACTTCTAACACTTGGTTCTCTCAATCTAGAAAGTTATACAAATGCTTTTAGCCATAGATGGCTTACCTTCTAACTTAAATTTTGACTCCTTACTCATGCAAAACTTTAACTTGTGCATTGAGAAATGATCAAATCATTGATCATTGAGATTGCGCCTGTTTCACAAAACAGTGAACACTTCTTCACATATGAATGTTCCTACTCATAATTCTCACAACCTGTTTACAATTAGGCTCTCAAACTTTAACCAGAGACTCATTAACTATGGACTTAGACATTTACAAAAGGATTCTTCAAATGATCAAGTACAGAAGGAGAATGCACAAAAACATCGGGCACAATTTTCTTTCATTCTTGAAGGAATTTTACAACTGAGTGATGAGAGAGATTCTATTCACTTCTAAGATGTCTAATGACTCATACAACTTCCAATTTCTCTATTCACATGCTCTCTCATATTTGCCCCAACTTTTTACTTATATATATAGACATATATGTACAAGCTTATGACCATACAAAAGATATATATGAGCTATCTCTAAATTAATGTATATATGTGTACACATCTTCATCTTCTGAATATGCACTTCCTTCATGCTTCATGACTTATTCTTTTCTTCAGTCCTTGACTTCAATTCTTCACCCAAAACTTCAATTGTTGATTCTTGGGTTGTATAAGCTCAAAGACTATGAAAAATGTGTGAATGATTCTTCATGTGTAGTACATGATTCTCTAGATTTCTTAGATGCAAAGCTCAAGTGTTGGAGTTTGAGGTCTATGGAAGCATGAAAACAACACAAGGAAGAAGAAGAACCTTTGATCACAACACATAATACTTAATGTATTACCACTAGAATGTACAATGATAAGTAAGATGTTAGGGAAATAGGCATATATACAAGTCGAGAGAAAAAACCTCCTAAAGAGAGAAAAACGTACCCTAGAAATCCTAGTGTGTTCACACACATCACTACCTAAATATATCATCAAATCCCCCTTGGGATTGATGCCGTGAATAAGGAGCTAACACTCATGTATAAGGAAATGCCAAGCTATGTGGAATCAATCCACAAAAGAAAGTAATCCCAAAGCTTTGCAGAAAGCTTCAAACTTCTTCCTACGTAGAGCCTTCTTGAAAAGGTTTGCAATGTTCTCCTGCATTGGCACTTATGCCAAGCTAATCTCTCCAACAAAGAACCTCTCCCTAAGATAATGATAATGCATCTCAATGTGCTTAGTGCTAGCATGGAATGCATGGTTCCTCACAACTACCAATGTGCTCTGACTTTCAGTCAAGTAAGTGGTGGTAGAAGAGTGACCAACACCCAAATTAGCCTAAGGCATAAAAGCCATACACACTTAACAATCACTTTTAAAGATTCCCTATACTCAACCTCACAATTATAATTAATTGGCCACAATAGGCTGCTTCTTGCTCAACCAAGATATACATGAGCGACCATGCATGAGGAATAATCTGCTAGTGGACACACCAGTATCATAGCAACCAACCTAGTTAGAATAAAAAAAAGCATGTAAATCTAGCGGTGGTGATCCCCGCTTGCGATAAAAAAATCCAACTAGCTTGGTACCACTTAAGTACCAATGCTCGACACTTGGGCAATGCTTAAACCTACTCATCTGTGAGACAGCAACGTGAATATGTAGCTGAGTAATGCATAAGTAAATCAAGCATCCCACATCTTGTTGATAGAGAAAAACATCAAATGCATCTCCAACATCATGAAGACTCAATCGTAAACGTGTCTCCATAGGACTGGGAATAGTTTTTCACTCGTCAAGGCCAAATCACTACAATAATGTGTCAATATATTTTGTTTGACACAAAGCTATTCAACCATCAACTTTCATAAACAAAATGCCCAAATAATGATGCCAATGCCTTGAATCAGACATCTCAAATGAGGCCTGCAAATCAACCTTGAAATCAGAAATATGCTTCTAATGAGGAGCAGCAAGCAGCATTTCATGAGCATACACAACAATGATCAGAAGCACATCATTTTCATGCTTAACATATAAGGTGCTCTTAGTTGGAATCTTCTCAAAACCATGTGTAATCAGATACTCATGTATCTTTTCATACCAAGCACATGGTACTTGCTTTAAACCATATAAAGCCTTCTTCAATCGTCACACTTGGTTTTCATGTGATTTTTGCACAAAGCCATGAGGCTGAAAAACATACACTTCCTCATGCAAGTCACCATCCATAAATCGAGTTTTAATGTCCAATTGATATACATTGGAATCATCATGAGCTGCAAGTGCATAGATGCTATGAAGAATAGTCGTTCTTCATGTAGGTGCAAAGGTCTCATCAATTACAAGGACTTAGCAGGTATCCCTATCACCATGGTGTTGCGAACATTTGTTTTATGTAGGGTACAAGTTTCAAATTATGTAAATACCTTTGGGAAGTCTTCAAATACTTCACGAAGGCTCATATTATTCATAAAATGTAGCAAAAATACCACGTGAGTTCTAGAACATGGTGAGTCAAATTAGTGAGTCACAAAGGAGCTTCAGTGGTGTCCTAGTGGAAGGTCGATGTGGCTAGTTCTCGAAGTCCATCAATACTTTGCTTATTTGAGCACTTGAGTCATGTAATATCTCCATCCAAGTGTCTACCACGAATTTAGATGTATTAGGAAGGTTTTAGATTAGTTTCCCATGCTATAAAAAGAGGAGAAAAGTCGTGATCTTGGGGGATGTCCAATAGAGTCATATGTGTATCTCTACACTATTGTAGTCTTGTATGCAGAGATTGCAGAGCTGTATCTCCCTCGTTATATATTCAAATTACATGTTTGATAGCTCATTAAAAAGCTCTTACGGTCTACTTTCTTGCGGTAAATTTTCATAATCATTGGATTTGTGAGCTGAGAGAAATACTCTCTGCAAGTAGTGTGTATTCTCTGTTTTTTTATCCCTGCTGAAGGTCTCCATTAAACCTCAAACTTGCAGAGGTCATATCTCCTTGTGTATGTATCCAAATCATGTGTTCTTTGGCTTGTTAGAAATCTCTTTAAGTCTACTTGTATTCTCAAAAGTTTCAAAGTCATTGGAGTTGTGAGTGGAGAGCAGTAGTCTCTGCAAGTGATGTGTGTCCTCATGTTCATCTCTGTTTCAAGGTCTCCATTAAAGCTGCATATTGCAGAGGTCATAGATCATTGTGTAATTACCCATTTGAGGTGCTCTATATCTTGTTGGAAAGATCTTAGAGTCTAGTTTATGTGTGTGGAACAGTTTTGGAAAATTCTAAGTGAGTAAAGAGCAATTTGCTCTGCAAGAAAATTGTTCTATGCATACAAGTTTGTGAAAAAGTCAACTAGGTCCTGTTGGGTTTCACCTACTTCTATCTATACTTTGGAGATCAATAAAATCCAACATTGGTATCAGAGCAAGTACTTGGAGGCTTGGAGAAGGTTATCATACCTTGACGAAGAATTTGAAGCTATCAAAGAAGCAGTTCATCATCAACACTACACAAAGGTAGAAGAAGATTGCAAGGAGGCATCTGAAGCAACATCCAAGCAAATAAAGGTGCACATACCTCATTTACAAGGTAAATATTATATTTCTTCTCATCACACACATTGGAAAGGAGGCTTAAAGGAGGAAGCTTAGCATTTGTATTATGGGAGACCAACATGCACAAATAGAGAAGCTTGATAAGACCAATTATCAAGCATGGAAGTTTAGAATCACAGCATACTTGCAAGGTAGAGGCTTGTATGGTTTGATTGACAGCACAGATATCAAACCCACATTACCAGAGGACCCAAATCAGCAACGATTGAGGGAGTTTAGACTTTGGAATGAGAGAGACAAAAGGATTATATTCATTTTATCACAAAATATTCAAGATTCAATGGTAGGACACATACAAGATCTAGACACAAGTAGAGATGTTTGGCTTGCATTGGAAAGGTTGTATGCTACAGGTACAAGAGCAAGGAAGATTCAACTCAAAAATGAGTTGAATAACATAAAGAAAGATACAAGGACATCGGTCAATGAGTACATATTGAAAGTTAAAGAGATTGCAGATCAACTAGGATCAATTCAAGCTTATGTGGAGGACGAAGACTTGGTTGCACATACTCTCAACGGACTCAAAGATGATGAGAGATGGAAACCCTTCATTACTTCAGTTTATCTCAGAGGAGAATTACCAGATTTTGATCAACTTATTGCCCTCATGGTCACGGAGGAGATGAATCTAAATGGTTCTACTTCAAATCAAAAAGGATCTCAAGGACAAGCTCTTTATGTAGGATCATCAAGAGGTGGAAACAGAGGTGGAAGAGGTTCAAATAGAGGTCGAGGAAGAAGGAGCGATGATCAAAGGACTTCAAGTGGCTTCTTCAACACAAGAGGAAGAGGAAGATCAAGCGCTAGAGGTACGAGAGGCTACTACAACTACAACCAAAGACAAAGGAGTGAAGATAATAAGAACAATTGCTATATATGTGGAAGGTATGGACACTATGCCAAAGATTGTTATCAAAAAGAAAATAATCAAGGTGGTAATCAAAGAGGAGGCTATTCAAGAAGAGGTAAACAACAAGGAAATTATGCAGTTGAAGGTAAAAGTGATGATTATGAATTGCTTCTAATGATGAATGTTGAAACTAAGATGAATTGCAATAGGGATGTATGGTATGTAGATAGTGGTTGTTCTAATCACATGTCTCATGATGCTTCATGATTTTCTAATATGCATAATCCGTCATATAAAGGTCATGTTGAAACAGGAGATGATACAACACATAAGATTATGCAGGTTGGAGATGTTGTTATGCAGGATAAAAGCAAGACAAATTGCTTGAAGGATGTACTTTATGTGCCAACTATCACTAAGAATTTGATGTCGGTTGGTCAAATGGTAGAAAAAGGTCTACAAGTGAGATTTAATCATGCAGGTTGCTTCATTGAGGATCCAAAGCAAAGGAGGTTAATTGCTAGAGGTCAAAAACAAGGTAGATTATTTACATTCAAGGTAAACCCAAATCATACAAACTATTTCTCTTATGGTATGCATCGAATAGCAGAGCTTGATCTATGGCACAAAAGGATTGGACACATGAATGTACACAGGTTAAAGGAGCTATCAAAGAAGAGGATTGTTGAAGGATTACCTGATCTTACTAAGCAACATATGGTGCATCTTTGTGAAGCATGTCAAATGGGTAAGCAGAGTAGACAACCTTTCAAGCATTCAAGCTATGTAAGTGATGGTTTTCTAGATCTCATACACACAGATGTGTGGGGACCTACTAAAGAGGCATCCTTGGTTGGTAATAAGTACTATGTATCATTCATTGATGATCATAGTAGAATGACATTTGTGTATTTTATTAAACATAAGAGTGAGGTCTTTGATTGTTTCAAGAAGTTCAAATCATATGTCGAAAAGCAAACAGGAAGGTATATTAAGAAGCTAAGATCCGATGGAGGGGGAGAGTATTTCTCTCAAGCTTTTACTGATTTTTTGCATGATGAAGGTATCAAAAGAGAAGTTACATGCAGGTATACTCCACAACAAAATGGAGTCGCAGAAAGAAGAAACAGAATCATAGCAGAAACATCTAGAAGCATGCTTAATGATATGTGTTTGCCTAATTATTTTTGGGCTGAAGCTGTTAGCACAAGTGTTTACATTATGAATAGATTTCCGACTGCTGGAGTTCATCATTTGACACCATATGAGGTATGGCATGGAAGAAAACCAAGTGTAAGTCATTTGAAAGTATTTGGTTGTGTATGTTATGTACATGTACCTAGTGAGGTGAGATCTAAACTTGATGCGAAATCAGAAAAATGTATATTTATTTGTTATGCAGATAATCAAAGAGGATATAGATGCTATAATCCTCATACCAATAAGGTTGTTGTGTCAAGAGATGTAAACTTTGATGAATCACTTTCATGGTATACAGATAAGAATTGTTTGCAGGTCATGGATGAAAATGAAGAAGGTGTGGTTGAAGGAGATGAATGCATAGTTCAGCCATCAGGAAGTTTAAATGATGAAAGGAGTGGTTTAGATGAAGAAAGAGGATCACCTTTCAATGGAAGATTAAGGCAAGAGTCACCTCCAAGTGTTAAAAGTAAAGGTAAACTCAAACTTGTTGAAGTTAATGATGAAGGAGAGGAAATTAGTGATGTATGTGAGTATGGAGAATCATCAAAGGTTCCTAATAAGAAAGGAAGAGCATCTACATTGGAGGTAAGAAGAACTTCAAGAGTAAGTAAGCAACCTCAAAGGTATACTTATGAATCTTTCATGAATACTCATTATGCTTTTATGACAAAAGTTGAGCAGGAAAATGAACCCACATGTTATGATGAGGCCAAAGGAGATGAAAAGTGGGAGAAAGCAATGAGAGAAGAGATGGAAGCACTACAGGATAACAAGACTTGGAATTTAGTTCCAAGTACACCAAAGCAAAAGGTAATTGGTTGCAAGTGGGTTTTTAAGATTAAAAGAAATAGTGATGGTAGTGTGTCTAGATATAAGGCTAGACTTGTAGCAAAAGGATATAACCAAACTCAAGGTGTGGACTGTGAGGAAACATTTAGTCCAGTAGCAAATATGGCAACGGTGAGAACTTTGTTGGCTTTAGCTACAAGTAAAAGGTGGAATATATATCAACTCGATATAAAGAATGCCTTTCTTAATGGTGAGTTAAATGAAGAAGTTTATATGTCACAACCAGATGGTTATGTGGATGCAAAATGTCCTAATCATGTATGCAGGTTAAAGAAGGCAGTGTATGGTCTTAAGCAGGCACCAAGGGCATGGAATGCAAGGTTGGTAAAGTATCTTATGCTGCAAGGATACACAGCGAGTCATGCTGATCCTTCACTTTATGTAAAACATGTAGATGGCATGTGTGTCTATGTATGCATTTATGTGGATGACTTGTTGATTACAGGGAATGATGCAAAAGCAATTGATGAGATAAAATGTAATTTGGGAAAGGAATTTAAAATTTCAGATCTTGGTTTGCTCAGATACTTTCTTAGGATTGAAATTGTGTATAGCGATGAAGGTATGTGGTTGATACAAAGAAAGTATATATGTGATATGCTGAAAAGGTTTGGTATGCAGGAATGTAAATTTGTTTCTACTCTAATGGAATGTAATGTAAAGCTGAGTGCAAAGGAAGGTGATGAGTTGCATGATATGAATGTATATAGATCCATGGTAGGATCTTTATTTTTGCAACAAAAACTAGACCTGATATATGTTATGCAGTAGTGTCCATACCTTCCACATATATTGCAATTGTTCTTATTATCTTCACTCCTTTGTCTTTGGTTGTAGTTGTAGTACCCTCTCGTACCTCTAGCGCTTGATCTTCCTCTTCCTCTTGTGTTGAAGAAGCTACTTGAAGTCCTTTGATCATCGCTCCTTCTTCCTCGACCTCTATTTGAATCTCTTCCACCTCTGTTTCCACCTCTTGATGATCCTACAAAAAGAGCTTGTCCTTGAGATCCTTTTTGATTTGAAGTAGAACCATTTAGATTCATCTCCTCCGTGACCATGAGGGCAATAAGTTGATCAAAATCTGGTAATTCTCCTCTGACATAAACTGAAGTAATGAAGGGTTTCCATCTCTCATCATCTTTGAGTCCGTTGAGAGTATGTGCAACCAAGTCGTCGTCCTCCACATGAGCTTGAATTGATCCTAGTTGATCTGCAATCTCTTTAACTTTCAATATGTAATCATTGACCGATGTCCTTGTATCTTTCTTTATGTTATTCAACTCATTTTTGAGTTGAATCTTCCTTGCTCTTGTACCTGTAGCATAGAACCTTTCCAATGCAAGCCAAACATCTCTACTTGTGTCTAGATCTTGTATGTGTCCTACCATTGAATCTTGAATATTTTGTGATAAAATGAATATAACCCTTTTGTCTTTCTCATTCCAAAGTCTAAACTCCCTCAATTGTTGCTGATTTGGGTCCTCTGGTAATGTGGGTTTGATATCTGTGCCTTCAATCAAACCATACAAGCCTCTACCTTGCAAGTATGCTGTGATTCTAAACTTCCATGCTTGATAATTGGTCTTATCAAGCTTCTCTATTTGTGCATGTTGGTCTCCCATAATACAAATGCTAAGCTTCCTCCTTTAAGCCTCCTTTCCAATGTGTGTGATGAGAAGAAATATAATTTTTACCTTGTAAATGAGGTATGTGCACCTTTCTTTGCTTGGATGTTGCTTCAGATGCCTCCTTGCAATCTTCTTCTACCTTTGTGTAGTGTTGATGATGAACTGCTTCTTTGATAGCTTCAAATTCTTCGTCAAGGTATGATAACCTTCTCCAAGCCTCCAAGTACTTGCTCTGATACCAATGTTGGATTTTATTGATCTCCAAAGTACAGCTAGAAGTAGGTGAAACCCAATAGGACCTAGTTGACTTTTTCACTAACTTGTATGCATAGACCAATTTTCTTGCAGAGCAAATTGCTCTTTAGTAACTTAGAATTTTCCAAAACTGTTTCACAAACATAAACTAGACTCTAAGAGCTTTCCAACAAGATATAGAACACCTCAAATGGATAAATACACAATGAGCTATGACCTCTGCAATATGCAGCTTTAATGGAGACCTTGAAACAGAGATGAACCTGAGGACACACATCACTTGCAGAGACTACTGCTCTTAATTCACAACTCCAATGACTTTGAAACTTTCGAGAATACAAGTAGACTTAAAGAGCTTTCTAACAAGCCAAAGAACACATGCTTTTGATACATATACAAGGCAATATGACCTTTGCAAGTTTGAGGTTTAATGGAGATCTTCAGCAGGGATAAAAAATAGAGAACACACACTACTTGCAGAGAGTATTGCTCTCAGCTCACAAATCCAATGATTATGAAAATGTACAGGAAGAAAGTAGACAGTACAAGCTTTCCAATGAGCTATCAAAGAGGTAATTTGGATATATAATGAGGGAGATACAAGCTCTGCAATCTTTGCATACAAAACTACAATAGTGTAGAGATACACATATGACTCTATTGGACATCCCACAAGATCACGACTTTTCTCCTCTTTTTATAGCATGGGAAACTAATCTATATGCTTTGTTCTAGCATGAAAAATAGGATTTGAGGTCATATGAATGTTGCTCAAGTTATCCCCATATATCAGTGGTACATCAACCTGCACATTCAAGTCATGAAACAACTTTTTAAACCACATAACCTCAGTAGTAGCCAATGCTAAACCTCTATACTTAGCCTCTGTAGAAGATAAAGCAACTGTAGGCTGTTTCTTTGAACTCCATGTTAATGTCTTGTTTCCTGCTATTACCACATATCCACTTGTGGATCTTCTGTCATCTTTGCTTCCAGCCCAATCTGCATCACTAAAGACTTTAAGAGTTAGATCAGCATCATGACTATAAAATAATCCTTCGTTCATGGTACCTTTCAAATACCTAAGCACTCTTTTCGCTGCATGCATATGAGGTACTCTAGGTTCATGCATTAACTGTGACAATACTCCCACTGCATAACATATATCAGGTCTAGTTTTTGTTGCATATATCAAAGATCCTACCATGGATCTATATACATTCATATCATGCAACTCATCACCTTCCTTTGCACTCAGCTTTACATTACATTCCATTGGAGTAGAAACAAATTTACATTCCTGCATACCAAACCTTTTCAGGATATCACATATATACTTTCTTTGTATCAACCACATACCTTCATTGCTATACACAATTTCAATCCCAAGAAAGTATCTGAGCAAACCAAGATCTGAAATTTTAAATTCCTTTCCCAAATTACATTTTATCTCATCAATTGCTTTTGCATCATTCCCTGTAATCAACAAGTCATCCACATAAATGCATACATACACACACGTGCCATCTACATGTTTTACTCCTTAGAGCTTGGTTGGATGATTTAGGTAAGACTTCCAACCTCTTCATCTTTGCCTTGCCCTTTGATTTCCATGCTTTGATATCTTCCAGATTCATGGTGTCCTCATCATTTGATTGGTGAGGCTTTGAAATTCCTCTTCCATTTCATATGGCAGTTTGACCTTCCTACATTCACTTTCAAACCAACAATCATTCTCATCAAATACATCTCTACTGACCATAAAGCCCTTGTTGTATGGATTATAAAACCCATATCCTTTCTGATTTAAATCATACCCTAGGAAGATGCACTTCTCTGCCTTAGGATCTAGCTAACCTCTGATTTGCGATGGAACATGCACATAAGAAACACATCCAAAGATTCTGCGATGACCAAGTGATGGCCTTCTGCCATGCCATGCTTCATATGGGGTCATCCCATCAAGTGATTTGGATGGCAACCTATTAATAAGATAAGTGGCAGTAGATACACTTTCTGCTCACAAATAACTAGGTAATATTTTTTCATTAAGCATTTATCTAGCTGTTTCCACAATCAACCTATTTCTCCTCTCTACTATCACATTTTTCTTAGGGATATACCTTGTTGTAATTTCCCTTTTAATACCTCTATCCTACAAGAACGCATCGAATTCATTAGAGAAGTACTCATCTCCTCCATCTGACATTGTTTTTAGGCCTCTTCCTCTTTGGTTTTCTACAAGTGCAAGATACTTCTTAAAGCAATTGAACACCTCATCTTTATGTTTTATAAAGTACAAGATAATCCACCTACTGAAATCATCAATGAAAGACACATAGTACCTTGAGCATGAAATTAAAGGGTCCTTGCTTGGTCCCCACACATCTGTGTGAAAGTTCTTAGTAATCCTCATGCATGTAACCTTTCTTTGTAAAGGGTAACCTGTGTGATTTACCAAACTGACATGCACCACATTTATAGATCATGTGTTGTTCGGATACGTTAGGTACCCCAAGCACACATTGATCTCTACATACTTGCTTCAAGGTTCTCTCACCAATATGCCCTAACCTTTTATTCCAAATCTCAAGCTCTGACAATGTTTGATCCTTGATATTATAAAGTGCAATGTTTCTAGTGTGCTCAAGTTCAAATGTAAAAAATCTACATGTTTTTTCTCCCTTGGCAATTCTCTTGAATCCATGTTGGTGTTCCTCCACAAAACCTCCATGTTTGAACCTAACCTACGAACCCTTTTCCACTACTTGTCCAATACTCAACAGATTCTTGGTGATTGTAGGTACATAAAGAACACTGCTCAACAGATTTCTATTTCCATCTGAAGTTTTGACATTACCTATCTTCACCACTGAATGCTTGGTGTCATCACTTGCTTGCACTTTATGCTTTCTATTGGGTCCCTCAAGGTCAGAGAGAAGAGCCACATTGCCTACTACATGGTTTGAACAACTTGAGTCAATATAGAAGAGGTGCTCGTCATCCATACCTTGTTTTGATGTCATATTCATGTTGAGAAGACAATCTTCTTGATCCTCTATTTAATTGTTGTATTCCTTTCTTGATTTCTGTCCTCCTTGATAGTTGTTTTTGTAATTGTCATTATAGTTGGTGTTGTACCCATGGTTGTAGCCTTGATTATGGTTGAATCTTTCTTTTGATTGTGTGTAGCCACCTCTTTGATATCCTCTTCCTCTCTGATTCTTGAAGTTCCTATAGCAGTCATCTGTCGTGTGATTAGACAATCCACATATGTTGCATGGGGAAGAGTTGAGAGGTCTCCCCCTACCTTGTTAATTACCTCCTCTACCCCTACCTCTTGAGTTCCTACCTCTCCCTGCATAGTTAGCTTAAAAAGTAGTACGTTTGTTGACGATCGAATCCCGCACAGCACATACATAGAAAATAGACAAGAAACAAGAGAGAGAAAAGAACACAAGATTGGGTCCAATCTCCCCCCACATGCTCTCATGGACACTCTATGAGAGCATGCGTATTTATAGGTGATTCATATTATGTCCTTGATGGAAGATACATGAGAGCCACACTAAAAATAGTGTGCTTTTGCTTTATTTACAAAAATAGCTAAAAATAACTATCTTCTAAAAATAACTCCAAAAAGTATGTGAATAAATCCTCTTGCATTCACACTCGTTCACACTTGAACTTGTTCATACCCTCATGGATCTCCACCTGCTAAATCAAAACACAACACATTAAAATCCTCAAGGCATTAAACCTTCATTCCAAATATTCCATAAAGTATAACATGCCCCCCAGTTATCGAGCAACTGACCTCAGTTGATAAGAATAAAATAGACATGGATGGCCAAATCACATGTCGCATCACTGAACAATCATAGGCATGTGCCATGTAAAAGAAAACATGCATGGAAGTGGAAAACTGGAATTTAATGTGAATGTGAATGATTAGCAGGGTTTAAGTCAAAATGCAATCCAAAAGTGACGATAAAAAAATGAATATCGCGATGTGATAAAATAATAGTCAATGTATTAATCATGAATTTATACTTGAATGCATGTGCATACTAATTTTGTAAAAATTTTGATAGCATAATGGCGTGATTTTGAAAACCGGAAAATTTCCGACAAACAATTTCCATGATATTAGTGCCGATAGGCATAATGTATCTACAAAGAGACCGAAAGGGGATGCAGACCCTGACAAATATATATATTTTTTCTTGTCGCTAACCTGTAAAAAATATATACTTGTCCCTGCAATGAAAATCCATGCACCATACAAGACAAGCCGTATCTAAACTATGCAAAACTTGCATGTCGTATATGAAATATGATGCAAAAAGAGAACAACAATGCATATAAATTGACAAGAAACTTATCTGGAGGTTCAAAAGATCATTTGCATGTGTGTAGGTGTTGGAAATGATCCACCCTTCGTCAAAGTAGTGTGCTAATACTCCTCCAAGAATCGATGCTTCAAAACAAACCTTGAGAGAAGGTTGTTGAAGAGGTATGGAAAAATTCAAAATTATGAAGATGAGAGGGACTGAATCCAAAGTATGGCTTATAGCCACTCTATGGAAAGATCTTTGAAGGGCCTTTCCATCGCAACAAAAATTTCTGAATTTGGATCTTGAATGACCAAGATATGGCCAAATATGTAGAGAAATTGATGTGATTGGCTTGAAAGTAAAGCTCCAAAATATGGCTGCAAAAGTAAATTCAAAGTCGTGCTATGTATCCTCGTCTTCAAGTGGATGAGCGTGAGTGTACTCCAATATCCCACATATAGTGTTCAGTAACAATAAAATTCGAAATCTCGTGGAAGTAAGTGAGGAAATCCTTGAGGAAGCACGAGCGTCTATAATATCCCATAGGCTATGTTGAAATGTATGAAGTATATATATCGGCAAAACTCAACTAGTTGTTATTATAAAACCAAAATCATGATGATAACTCTGCGTATCGCCCTCTTCGACTGAAAAGGTTGCGCATGGCTCGTGAGTCGCAGGCTAAGAAACCACGTGATCTCTGGCTCCCTGATGGTTGAAAAGTCATGATTGAAATGGTCATCACCTGAGGACTCGGGGAGTATTTAGGCTTCCCTGATGTAAAGAAGAGATGGCACCTCTCTCTGTAAGGAAGAGATGGCACCTCTCTCTATCTGCGACTGCGGCAAAGCTCAGGGCCAGCGTTAGTAAAGAAAAAAAAATATCATGCTGCAATAGTAAGAATTCTTCCATTCCCGCATATATTTCCAATGCTCTTTGCATATCGTTTTTGTTGGTTATAGCGCCTTGATTCTCGTGTCAAGGTTCAGAGATCATGGATGAGTATCAGAAATTGATTATGTCGGCTGTTTCTCCTCGTCGTCACACTTGACCTCCTCGTTAATCTTGCCAGAAAGAAAATGCAAATTGGCCTCTCTTTTTTGTTGTTCAGATGATATTCGCCAGCATTAGAATAGAAAAACAATTGGCCTCCGAATCTCCACCTCTTCTGTATTGTTAAGAGAAAGACAAAAATAAAGCAAGAAAAAAAAATAAAAACTAAACCTTGACACAAAAAATAAATATTGACGCCGGTAAATCCGGAGAATTCATGCTTGCTGGCATCTGTTTAGTCATGCCAGAGCGGAACATGCTCTTGCTCTAGCTGCTGAAAAGCCACATGACAAGTGAATTAATAGTTCTGCTCAACGTGAATTGAGTGTTCGGGGACCTCCTGAAAATTCGGTGAGGAAACAAGGCAAAAAACTTTTCTCTCTGGGCTTGGCCGATGGAAAATCACATAGGCCCCTCTCAATTGTCGTGATGGCGTCGTGTGGGGATGCGCATAGATCTTGAATAATCCCACATATCATGACAATAGAATTTTAAATTTGGCGTGAACTTCCTTTAGCGGAGAAGCGCACGTAGCCAATGACTTATCCCATACACAAAGAACATGACTGTGAGGTACCTATCTCCTCGGCACTCTGAAAGTATGCGGAAGTTTCGATAATCCCATATATGGTGTAAAATTCGAATCATCATATATATAGAGCCCAACACGTTCATTTTTTTTCAAGCTATGAGCACCGTGTAAAGCGCTCTGTGGCGTCGCTGGGCGGCTACTAAGCTGTGTAGCAGCGTCATAGGCAAAGGTATAAAAAAAATAAATAAATAAAAGATACAAGCACGTTAGCTGCGAACAGACGCACACGCCGGCTCCAGGCACACATCGCTGCACCGGACTCTGCGTTCTCTTGGGCACGGGCATCTCCGAAAACGTCGGGACTCAGCGATATAGACCTCGAGACAGGCATGCCCAAAATCCTCCGGGTGTCGAAAATGATGATATGACGACGAAGATGATGCCGGGAATTTTAAAATCAACTTTGCAGACACCAGGCTCTGATACCACTGTTGACGATCGAATCCCGCAGAGCACATACACAGAAAAAAGACAAGAAACAAGAGAGAGAAAAGAACACAAGATTGGGTCCAATCTCCCCCCACATGCTCTCATGGACACTCTATGAGAGCATGTGTATTTATAGGTGATTCATATTATGTCCTTGATGGAAGATACATGAGAGACACACTAAAAATAGTGTGCTTTTGCTTTATTTACAAAAATAGCTAAAAATAACTATCTTCTAAAAATAACTCCAAAAAGTATGTGAATAAATCCTCTTGCATTCACACTCGTTCACACTTGAACTTGTTCATACCCTCATGGATCTCCACCTGCTAAATCAAAACACAACACATTAAAATCCTCAAGGCATTAAACCTTCATTCCAAATATTCCATAAAGTATAACAGCGTTCATCATCTACTTTCTTGTTCTTCCCTTTATCTTTAGACTTTCCTTTATCTGTTTATAGATCAAAGTTGTTACCTCTTGATGGTTCTTCATTTTTTATGAGCTTGGCCTCATGGGTAAAGAGTTGTCCCATGAGTGTGGCAGTTGTGAAGGCTTCACATTTGTCATGTACCTTGATGCCATTGATAACTTGTCTCACTATTTGGTCCTCTTCAATCTCGTCTCGTATGCTTGCCAATTAGTCAGCCACATCTTTGACCTTTGTTACATGCTCTGAAACACTTTGCTTGGGTTGCTTCCTTTGAGCAGTAAACTCAATCCACAATGGATTCTTCGTAGCTCTTGTATTGGAAAAAAAGTATGAAGACAATGTATCCCATGTCTCTTCGAATGTTTTACAATTCCTAATACGTGGAAGAAGCAAGTGAGAGACAGAGTTAAGTAGATATGAGCTTGCTAATGCATCTTTGGCACACCATAAGTTGAGTCTTTCAAGCTCCTCTCTTGTAAGTTGTCCTTTGCTTTTGAAAATAGGCATCTCCTCATCTCCTGATATGTATCCATAGAGACTCCTTCCTTATAAGTATTTCTTCATCCTCAAGGACCATGCTTGGTAGTTGTTCCTGTCCAATTTATCAATAAAAGAAGGAAAACCATCTCCCATTTTATTTCAAATTGCCCTAACCCCACCAATTTATTGGCTTTACATGATTCTTAATGATCTAACCATTTACACATGGTAAATGATTCAAAACTATAAGCAATGATTCCTATGCTTCATCAAGTTGTTGTATATTATTCCTTCCATGCCCAGCCAAGTGTGAAGGCTTGGCATTTGTACCAACACATAGGACTACTCACATCACTATGATCAAGATTGAATTTTTTTAGTAGCTCAAACAGAGCCATATTTTGGCAAGGAGGAGCACTACATTTTGCTCAAAATACAGCCTTCACATACATGTTTATCATGTCAAAAAAGCGTAAGAATCATGTATTTCACATGCTGAATCATTCATGGATCTTTCATAGTCAGGATAAAGTGAAGTGAAGTTTTTCTTTGCTTTTTTTGTAGCTAGTTTACTTTATGACATGATCATTTGCAGCTAGTTTACATTTTGCAGCTAGTTTTCAACAATTCTTTATGACATGATCATTTGCTTTATAATACTTGCAAAACTTTTTTTGCTTTTCGAATTTCTTGTTTTCTCCCTCATCCTTCTTTGATTGTGCAGAACTAGTAGATTTTGGCTTACTAAGGAGAAGCTCCATTTATCTTTAGCCTTCTGACTAGCTAAGAAAGCTTGATTTCCAACACGCATAATGGACCTCTTCCGTCTAGTCTCACCTTTGTGCAGTAGATGTTGGTGCAAATATAAAGCCTACACATTTGGCTAGAGTTTATGTACAATTGAAGCTCCATGGAAACCATTGCTAGGAAGCTTTTATCTTCTACCATTTATAACAGTCACTTTTACGTGGAAGAATAATTGTAACCACCACTAAACTTGTGGAGTTGTTAGTTGGAAAAGTCATGAATTTTATTGAGAGAATATCTACTAGATTGGAGGACCACTTTAAGTGAGAGCCAATGAAGAATTCAAATTCAAATTTCAAATAACTCATCTATAGAAGATGGTTGGGAAACTTGTGGGATAGAAGACTCCAATTTTGACATTCTATTGATTACTTTGTAAGAGTGTGTGGCTCAAATCATAGCCTACACTACTCATTATCATTAGGCATTGATTATCATGCTACTGATCTTGTACAACATTGTCTTCTAATACAATAGATCAATACTTTTCGTCTATGGTCTCTCTGTCATAGTCACTCACAACAGTCAACTTGTACTGCTCATATCTTAGTCATTTCTTCATCATTTTCAATCTTCTATAGCTTATTGGAATCAGCTCTAGGTCTCTACATGCTCACAAATGTTGAAGATAATCTATTCAGCAGATTTGGAGAGAAGCACATCGAAGCACTCACAGGTCAAACTCTACAGAGGTCCTAAGAAAGCCAGGAGAAATGTTTTGATTGCTAAATTGATTGCTCTGTGTATATAGCATCATTTTAAGTGATTCCACTTGGAATCATTAGCTCACTAAGCTAATTTGGTATTGCCAAAAGGAATGTTTCTAATTCCTACTATAGTAGAACCACTGAGCATAAAAAGTAGCAGGTGTGTGAACAGAAATAGAAGGTTTTCATTAATCCTTCAGCTTGGAAGTGGTCTATTTTGGTTTAATCATTTCTCACATGATTTCCAAAGTATGTAGAATCTTGTATAGTGTGTTTGGAAAGCTAATAGGGCCCACAATGCAACTCTGAAGCTATAAGGGGCTGGTACAGAGCAGGATTTGATAGTACCTACTCATTTCTCTAAGTGTCCATCCATCTTTCCCAACAGTAGTATCAAAGCAAAGCTCAGGTAAAATGGGAGATGGTTTTCCTTCTTTCATTAATAAATTGGACAGGATCAACTATCAAGCATGGTCCTTGAGGATGAATGTAGCTTGGGTCTGCCATCTAACATTGCTTGTAGATTGAAGGTGTTGTAGTTGATAGTAGTTAAAAATAGCTTGATGATGTGGCATCTCACTATGTAAAAAGAAAAACGAAGAAATGTAATAGTATCTACACCGCTGTTCCGTCGTTGCTGCTGCGAAGAATTTCTGTCTGTCTCTCTCTCTCTCTCTGACTGTCATTGTCTTATTTCTGGTAGATTTCTCTAATAGCACTATGTGGAAGCGCGGCTATGGCACGAGCAATCTACACGAAATAAGAGGATGACAGTCGGAGAGAGAGAGACAGACAGAAATTCTTCGCAGCGGCAGTGGTGCAACAAGGTTGAAGAGGACACGATGCAGGAAATTTCGGTTCAGAATAGGAAGGTTTCCGAGAAGGGGCTACGGGCGAGGACGTGGAGGAAATACACCACCATTCTCTTTTCCTGCTCGGTTTCTGTTAAACCAAAAAAACAAGCAGCTACAAAAAATGAGGGAGGCTGCTGTCTAGAGAACTGGATGCCATTGCATAGTATTGGTGAAGAAGATGAATCGGCAATGTCGACTATCACCGAAGAACAGAATAGAGGTGAGGTAGCTGAAGATTTCCATGAGCGGAGAGCCTGAGACGCGATGTGCGCGAACATAAAACCTAGCCGAACATATATGTACAAACTTCGCACTCAAGCTTGGCATTGAGTCTGAGAATTCAAGACAATATGCAAAATATAATCAAATCCTGTATTTCTGGTTGGAATCGCTTTCTGGGTTTGCTTGTCGTCACCGGTTTGAAGGTCTCGTTCCACTGCTGTTCGTCTCTTTGATTTTTCGTTTCCAATTGTTCGGAAGTTCAACTTGCATTTTTTTTTGAGAGAAACAGAGAAAAAATGAATTAAATGTGAATTCTTACATCTTGTGTAAGGGGGGGCCCTCAAAATCAATCATATATAATCCTATCACACTCAGGTTCTTGATAATACAACAAATCAAGCATTAATTTTAGCTAGAGGAAACAATAATAGGCAATACAATAGGGTGACTAAGCATCATAACAGCAATCTATGCAAATGGAGACAAGCTTGGGTATAGTGTAGATAAAGCAATCACAAATCTGTCAGAAAAATACAAAGTTAGGAGTTTGGCTCTCCATAGATGATACTTATTATTTTCACAAAAGGACAGAAGGCTGATTTCTTGGGCACAACATCCCTAATAGAGCTGGTATGGAATTTAGCATTTCTTATTAACTCTTGCTTGCAAGAGGAAAAAAAAGTCGTTGTTACCACTTTGAAGGACACTTTGATTTCTGCTTATCCATATAAACGAAAGAATCTGAGATCTCCACATGTGCAAGAGGAATAGGTCCATCCTGTTACAGACTCCAAGGAGGACATCTCTATATCCAAACTTTTTCAAATTGGCAATTCGAAAATATTTATTGATCATGTTTTTAACTTATTAGCAGTGTCACAATTCAAGAACAGATGGGGATGATCTTCCTCCTTACAACACAAATAGAACTTCCTATTATTGATATTACAGTTTTTAGCTCTATTAATAGTCCAAAGTTCTTTATGAATAATCAGGCACAACAGATTAGAGGGTTTGATGGAATAAGGGGAAGCTCATATAGCTTTAAATCTATACATCCACTAGTTGGGGGACGAATAAGTACTCTATCTCACATTCGGTTTGTCAATGATGATAGAGATAGAGGTGAACTTCTTCTTGTAGTACATGTATATGTTTTCAACAAAATTTTGCAGAGAAATATGCTTGTGCTTCTTACACTTTGAAGGGTTACTTTTCAGCCTCTCATTTTCCTCAATCAACAAGTATTTCCAGGCACCAAAAAGTCCAATTAAATTCAAGATACTAGCATCACCAATAAAATCACTTGACATTAATAAGTCTTTCCAAGTACTGAATCCAAGTTTTATGCATTTGTCGTTCCTAATGCATGAAAAGCTTTCATTTTCATAATTTAACCCACCATTCCATATTGATTCCTAGAGATGAAAAAATAAACTAGAAGAAAAATCATTTTTCAATTTATAAGACATCTTCGTTTCCATCCACGCTTTCCACATACTATAGACCTATTACATGCGGCTAAACAGTAACTGAGTAAATCATATCACAAAAGTTTTTGTTTCTTCAAGCCTTACATGTCTTAACATAGAAATGGGCAGCCTTTCTCTTAATCAGACAAGCCCAAAGTTCTTTATAGTAAGTGGCTCTAAGAATCAATTTAGCAGACATGTTCTGAGCCATTGTAACAAGACACATCAGACCAAGGCTCCCTTCCCCTTTTCGCAAACAAGAAATTTTCCAATCCTAAAAGGATTGGAAACTTGTCCATTCGTAGAGACTCTAGAGAAAGCTTTGTCAAAAAGGATACTCACATACCTAATAAAGTTCCTACCTGCCCTAATGTCATGTAATACTAAAAGTCTATCTTAAAGAAGAAAAAATCTTGATTACTCTCCTTAACATAGTCCATATCTTCAGGAATCATCTTTATTCTTTTATGGGAAATATGGGCCGTGGATCTCTGGATGTCCACCCCCCACTTAGGAGGCCTACACAAAACATTCATAAAGAAGGTAACTGCCTCTCGCAAATTCTCCTTATTATCAATAACATGAACTCTTGAATACTCCTTAAGCATAGGAATCAAATCTTTAGCTTTATTTTTTTCTCATCAAATGAAACATTACTTTCTAGGTTTGTCAACCGTACTAGTCCAAAATTCTCTTTAGGGAGCAGGAAAACCATAAGTGAAGAGGTGATCTTCATGTCTTAATCTATCCTAGATTGCATTTGGAGCTCCTAGGAGAGACAACCTATTGTCTTAAATCTGCTCGATGATCATAATCGTTCTCTTGATTTTGATCTTGTTAGCCAACATCTTGTAATAGGTAAAGAGTGTTTGAGCTTCCATAATAGATTTCTCTAAAGTAAAGAGAGGGGGAATGTTAGAGGAGGAGAAATGCATAAAGATGCTTTGGGTCTTATTGATGATACTAGGAATCTTCCGCAAAGTGGCATCAAGGGGGGGCCAACATGACTTGTAATCAAGACAATTCGTAAAGAGCCTAATAATTAAAGGAGTGTTGTCAAAAATCTCAAGAGAGGAATGTGTTTCACAAAGCTCTTGCATTCTATCAACTTTCATATAACCTCTATCTAACCTAGTACGAAGAAGGGTATTCTTACGTCTATTGCTCTAGGTGAGGACAAAGTTACTAGAAAAGTCAAACACGTTATTAGTATTAACAAGGTTGATCTAACCAAACTTTCTAGTGCCTTGAATAATGTTATCCTTATCACCTATCCTATATTTTTGGCCAATCATCATATTAAAATCTACAAGTAAAATAAGATCACCAAGAATACACGAAATCTCATTCCAACACATAGCTATGTTCATAGAGGAGTTAACAACATAAGTACTCACTAAGGTATAGTGGATAGAAAAACTACATTGAAGATCAATATAAGCGAAAATCAAGGCCTCAAAATGTAAAAGTATAGAATGACCTCATTCATGGGGCAATCAAATGAGGTTCTCTACTTGAATTGATGTAAACAATCCTCCACTTTATCTACCACTAGCAGATATCACCTTTTGGTTTATCAAGCCAATGGATGCATTCATGCAGTCCCAAGCAGCATAGCTTTGTGCAAAGAGCTGCATGACCCCATCCTCTTCATAGTATTTTGATGCAATGTTGCCTCTCATCGTCATCCCTCCCCGGTTGCTATCCTTCTCCCTCTTGTTTTCTCTCCTCATGGTCGCACGCTCTCACTTGAGATGGCTAGATTAGTTATGTTTTTGGATTGTATCCTTTCAAGGTTTTCAACATAAAAATTTGATTTGAACCATCTAAAACATACAGAAAAACAAATTGTAGCATGATTTTCATTGGATTATAGTTCTTTTCTATGATAGATATTTTTAACTTGAGGAATGAAATTAAATTCTCTCTCTCGCTTGTGCTTCTTGGTATTCAAGAACAAACGCAAACCCAACCTATTCTAAACCTACAATTCTCATGCTCCATGGAACCAATTGTAGAATTATTTTAGGTAACAGTGAACTGTTTCACATTCTATCTACAAAAAGTGTAATTGAAAACCTAACTGAAGGATCCGAAACGATACCTACCTTTCCCTCTCTAGAATAGTCTTACTTGCATCATTGCATTCTCACCTCTATATCATCTCATAGCGAGGCTCTTCTTCATGAAACCTCCACATCTACTTCCTTCGAGGAGATGACATAGGACTTGAACCATCTCTTTTCATGCATAAATATAGATTCATTCATTGTAGTCCTCATGGTGACATGGAATGGTGTAGTAGAAAAGTGGTATTCACAATAGAACAAAGTGGACATTCATTCATGGTGGGACTTGTGATCAGGAACTATGAGTGGTGTTCCTTGGAAATGCCACTAAAATGCCTTAAATAACTCCTTCTACAAGTTAATGACCAATCAGTACAACATATCAAGGGCATACCAACATTGTGCATACTGATTGTCACACCTCCACGTGAGTATGACCGTTGAAAACCCTTGAAAACCACGAAGGCAATATATATGCCCAAAACTATTGCGTCGATATGATCCTGGACATAAGAATCCATATGAGCATCGGTAGTTTGGATTGAATTACTGAGACTCATACCGATGCTTATATCGGCGCTCATACCGATGCAGTGTTTTAACCAAACCCAAGAGCAAGAATTCAACATTCATTTTGAAACAAAACCTGTACTATGGAGTTTGCGCATGCAACTTGCAACTCTCTGTTTCTCTCTCTCTCTCTCTCTCTCTTTGCATACCTCTCTATTTCTCTAGATTTGAAATTTTGGTAAGTATCACACATACTGTAGCACTCTTTTATTTTTCTTTATGGTTTTCCTTTTCTAATTTCTCCTCTTTAGTTTTGCAAGAGATTTTGGCATTAGGTCTTTGGAATTTGACGAAGGACAACATTAAGTGGACTTTAATGCCAACATGAAAACAATTACATCTATGTAAGTGATTGTTTTGTTTTTGGTTGACATAGAGAGACTG